>CM053564.1:9874467-9916457 GCA_028646485.1 Cryptoprocta ferox | reverse complement strand
TTTCATGTGTCTGTTGGCCATCTGGATGTCCTCTTTGGAGAAGTGTCTGTTCGTGTCTTCTGCCCATTTCTTCACTGGATTATTTGTTTTTCAGGTGTGGAGTTTGGTGAGTTCCTTATAGGTTTTGGATACTAGCCCTTTATCCAATACGTCATTTGCAACTATCTTTTCCCATTCTGTTGGTTGCCTATTAGTTTTGTTAATTGTTTCCTTTGCAGTGCAGAAGTTTTTTTTTATCTTGGTGAGGTCCCAATAGTTCACTTTTGCTTTTGATTTTTTTACCTTTAGAGATGTGTCAAGTAAGAAATTGCTGCAGCTGAGGTCAAGCAGGTTATTTCCTGCTTTCTCCTCTAGGGTTTTGATGGTTTCCTGTCTCACATTCAGGTCCTTCATCCATTTTGAGTTTATTTTTGTGTATGGTGTAAGAAAGTGGTCTAGTTTCAATCTTCTGTATGTTGCTGTCCAGTTCTCCCAGCACCATCTGTTAAAGAAACTGTCTTTTTTCCGTTGGATACTCCTTCTTGCTTTGTCAAAGATTAATTGACCATACATTTGTGGATCCAGTTCTGGGTTTTCTATTGTCTTCCATTGGTCTATGTGTCTGTTTTGGTGCCAATACCATACTGTCTTGATGACGACAGCTTTGTAGTCAAGGCTAAAGTCTGGGATTGTGATGCATCCCATTTTGGTTTTCTTCTTCAATATTAGTTTGGCTTATTGGGGGTCTTTTGTGATTCCATACAAATTTTAGGATTGTTTGTTCTAGCTTTGAGAAGAATGCTAGTGCAAATTTGATTGGGATTGCACTGAATGTGTAGATTGTTTTGGGTAGTATGGACATTTTAACAATATTTACTCTTCTGATCCATGAGCATGGAATGTTTTTCCATTTCTTTGTGTTTTCTTCAATATCCTTCATACATGTTCTATAGTTTTCAGAATACAGATTTTTATATCTTTGGTTAGGTTTTTTCCTAGGTATTTTATGGGTTTTGGTGCAATTGTGAATGGGATCAGTTTCTTGATTTCTCTTTATGTTGCTTCATTACTGGTGTATAAAAATGCAAATGATTTCTCTACGTTGATTTTGTACCCTGCGACTTTGCTGAATTCATGGATATGATCAAGTAGTTCTAAGGTGGGTCTGAAAATCTGCACCTCAAATGGGTGCCTGGGTGATGCTGATGCCATTGGGCTGGAAAATATACACTTTGCTCACAATCACGTGGTTGGCATTTGGAGCTGGGTTCAGCCGGGCAATTCTTCTGTTCTCACCTGTGCACCCCTCATGCACCCACAGTCAGCTGCTGGTCAACCACACTGCTGTTTCTGAGGGGTGGCTGACTGCCAGCTGAGGGACACGCATGAGGAGGGCATATCTCTCTCCTAGGTGCAAGAGGCAGGGCCTTAGACTCCACCTCCTGATGGGGGAAGGGCAGTCATGTTGGGAAGGGGTGTGGCTAGAGAGAAAGCTCAGTGAGGTCATGTTTGCTGTCTGCCAAACCACAGCTCAGTCTAATCCCTACCTGCTGTGCAGGAAACCCTGACTGGATGAGTAAATGTTTCTCCTCGCAACTGAATTTAAAAATTTTGCAAATGCTGTTTGTTTATTTGTGCACTGCAGCCTGGCGGAACCTGCCCTGGGGACTGCTGCTAAGCCCTGGATTTCCTAGTTACTGGCTGTGTGATCTTGACCCTGAGGCTCGGGGCTTTCATGAATAAAATGGAGATTATAAATCTCACCCGACAGAGTTGTCATTTGAGAACAAGTACAACTTAACCTCTCTACACCTCGGTTTCCTCATCTGAAACATGGGCACAAATCATCCCCATCTCACAGGGCTTTGGGGAGCATTTCAATGGGACGGTGTGTGCAAAGTGCTTTGCTGAAGTGATCATGATTATTCCTACTTGGATCCCATCGCTTCACACTGCGTGTTAACACTCAGTAAATGTTGGGTCCCACATAGCACCATGACTATAGAAATCCCAGCTTCGGTTCAGTTTGTTGCCCAAAGAGATGCCTGAAGCGCTCCAGATGAACTCTGGGTCCATGGATGCTGCCCAAGGACCTCTTGGAGAATCTGCAAGCAGCCTCCGCCAGTCCTGCCCGATAACCTCTGGGGCCCACTGTTCCTGTCTGCTAGACACTTCCGCCCATTTCTCAATCATCCATCCCCAGCGCCATGGCCAACACCTGCAAAGCAAAAGCGGGTCACCTTGAGCTTTCAGATTTTAGAGGCAGGCCAGATACAAGAGAAAGGGATGGAGCGGGTGAAGCCAATTGTCAGGGATGAGATGTAGAGAGCGGGGAATGCAGAGAACATTTGTCATGTTCTTAGGGAAGGTGGCAGGCAGGGAGGGAAGGAAGGTTGGGAGGAGAAGGGAGAAGAGGAAAGGAAGAGAGAAAGGAAGGATGGCTGGAAAGGAAGAAGGAAGGAAAGAAGAAGGGAGAGAGGAAGGGGAGGGAGAAGGGAGGAAGAAGAGATGGAGGAAGGGTGGGAGGGAGCCTGGGAGGCAGATAATGGATTTGCAGGCTGTGGGACAGTTCTGGGTGGGTGCTGAGACCAGAGGCTGGAGATGCTAAGTGAGCAGCAATCTTGTCTGCTGCCCACTTAATTGCCTGGGGAGACCACAGCGACAGAGGAGGCCCCGCCCTCTGTTAAAGCTTTCAGAGGGGTCCCTGGGGCTTTACTCCCTCTCAGTGACTCCCATTTAGGCCAGTGTTAATGGGTCCCCTGCTGAGAAGCTCTGGACTGTGCAGTTAAAAATGCCTCATTCAGATAATCAACATCAGAACCCAAAAGGCCTCTGGGCTGGAAAGGTGAGTTGAGGGCTGCCCTTCTGGGCAAGCCCGGAGCAAGGCATCTCCTCACCCTCCCTTTTCCACGCAGATGGCAGGGTTGTGCATACTCCTGGCTTGCAGCTCGAATAATGCTCAATAAGGGGAGGGCCCTTAGCGCATACCCAGGATCCGATTTCAGATCAGGCCCGACAGCAGAACAGGGGAAGAAATCTGAAGGATCTGGAATTTCCCCCCCAGGGAGGCTCCCAGGCAAGTAGGTAGGGTTCCCTTACTGGGCACCAGTCCCTGTTGCAGGCTCTGGGGATGCTGCAGCCCTGCACCCAGGGAGCTTAGATTCCCCGGAGGGGACAGAGAGGCTACATAAACCTATGAGTAATTAAAATAACTTTAGAGGGGCACCTGGGTGGCTCAGTCAGTTAAGCGTCCAACTTCAGCTCAGGTCATGATCTCACGGTTCGTGGGTTCGAGCCCTGCGTTGGGCTCTGTGCTGACAGCTCAGAGCCTGGAGCCTGCTTCAGATTCTGTGTCTCCCTCTCTCTCTGCCCCTTCCCCTGCTCATGCGCTCTCTCTCTCTCTCTCAAAAACAAACCTTAAAAAAATAATAAATAATAAAAATCAAATAACTTTAGGAAGTGAAGAGAATAAACAGGATGGCGTGCTAATGCTTGGCCTGGAGTGGGGACCACGAAGAAGGGTGTCATTAGACAAAGTGACCAGGCCTCTCTGAGGATAAGAGCCTCCAGCCAAAGCCTGAATGTTGCCATAACAGGAACTCCAGAAGTTCAGTGCTTGGCGAATGACCCGTGTAAGAGTTGAAAGCAAAGAACTTTTTGTTACTTGTTACAAGTTAAGGAGATGAGGAGATAGCTCTCAAATCAAGGCACTGTCTCCCCATGGGGTTAGTACAGGAAGCTTTTATTCAGTGGATCAGAGGGTGGGGACAGGGACCTTGCAGAGACACTGCTGGCCCAATGGTGCACCCCTTGCATGTCACCATGCTAGTGCACACACTGTATGTTCAAACCATGGCAGAATATTCTGCCCATAGGAGGAGATCTTAGTGTTTTAATGAGCTAAAGGTGACTTTAGGCCAGCTCAGGGGGGCTTCTGTGCAAACCCCCAGCTCCAGGCTGGCTCAAACTGGCTCACATACGGGGGCTCACTGGCCAAACCCCTGTTTTGGGGTCTGCTTGGCTGTTGGTTCCGCAGAACAAGACCCACATACCTTCCCAGCTTTTGTCCCCTCCTTCCTTCTGCCAATGGTGTTCAGTCCCCTTATTAGAGTAACTTCCCCTGGCATCGCAGCTAACTTGATGCCGGAGCTGGTGTCTGAGAACAGAATATCCTGCTTGGAGGGAAGAGCACAAGGGCCTGAGTTTGGAATCAGCTCAGCAAGTTAGAAGAACAGACAGAAGGCCAGTGTGATGAGACTATAGTGAGTTCATGAGAGAGAGAACTGGGGAGGCTGGTCGTAGTAGGCAGCCTCTGAGACAGCCCCCGCGAACTTTCAAAACTGAGTCACCCTTCTCAACACTCACGGGGGGGAGGGAGTGACGATTTGAGCCCGATACCATGAAGCGAACAGATTTCTCAAACTTGAAAGCAGCCAGACTTTCTACACCATCACACTGTTCCTGAATCTTGAGAGCCTCGTTTAGTCTGTTAAATAAAAATTCAACCGAGTACATTGTAAAGATCTAAATGGCTTTCTTAATCGATTCATGAATCAGGCAGCATCCCATCTAGCAAGTAGAGGGGTGATCCAAAGGGCTACAGAAAGAAAAGTGTTCTAAGGGGAGAAAGGGAGCAGAGAAAAGGGAAATTACTACCTAAGAATCCATGGTTTTAGGCAAGGTCACCATCCTAAAGGGAATGGAAGGGGTCTATCAGTAAACTTTCTAGTGCGGACCAGAAAATTCCCCTGTTGACTGGTTTAAGCTTATATTTCTGGGGCGCCTGGGTAGCTCAGTCAATTAAGCCTCCACCTTCAGCTCAGGTCATGATTTCGTGGTTCATGAGATCAAGCCCCACATCGGGCTCTGTGCTGACAGCTCAGAGCCTGGAGCCTGCTTCAGATTCTGTGTCTCCCTCTCTCTCTGCCCCTCCCTCGCTCGTACTCTGTCTCTCTCTCTCAAAAATAAATAAACATTTAAAAAAAATAAATCTTACATTCCTGGGGGAATTGAAGCTTTAGTGAGGTTAGATTATTAAGTCTTGGTTGACTGACTTGGGACCCTAATCTAAGTGACACCATTTTGGACCTGTGTTTTTTTTTTTTTTGTAACAATTTTGAAAAGGATATTCTGTGTTTTTAAATTAGTGTTAATGGAACATGTTGAATTCCTTGATGCCCTAGAATTTTCTGCATATTTGTGATGACTTAACCACATATTTTAACTGATGTCTCCTCCACCCCCTTTATGTACTAAGGAAAACCATTCAAGTGAGTCATACTTGAATCCTGTCTCACCTTCCCTGCGTTTTATAGAAAGCTCCTGGGGACTGTCCTTTCTGGTGGTGCTCTGTGTGGTGGTGAATGGAGGACTTGTTCCTTATACTCTCTTAAGAATGGGTCAGGCTGCCTCGGCTCAGGTCATGATCTCTCAGTTTGTGAGTTCGAGCCCCACCTCGGGCTCTGTGCTGACAGCTCAGAGCCTGGAGCCTGCTTAGGAATCTGTGACTCCCTCTCTCTCTGTCCCTCCCCTGCTCACGCTCTGTCTCTCTATGTCTCTCAAAAAAAATAAATAAATAAATGTTAAAAAAAAAAAAAAAAAGAATGGGCCAGGCTGTGCCAAAATAGGGTCAGGGAAAGATCTTTGAATCAGCAGCTGGCAGCACTCCGTGTCGTGACCCATCCGATGTACCAGCACCTCAAGAGACCTGAGGAGGGAGCAGGGGATTCATAGCTCAAAGGACCCAGCACAGAAGAAGACAGGCCAGGGGCTAAATCCAACTGAGCCTGTAAAAGCTGTGTGAGTTGAGGAAAGTTAGTTGACCTCTCAGAGCCTCTGACTCTAGCCATAAAATGTAATGCTTTTAAGTAAGGCGAAGGGGATACAACTACACATGACATTAATTAACGCATCTCAGAATGGAGCGGGGCATCATGGTTCCAAGTGATGGCTCTGGAGCCTGGCCACCTGGTTCACATCCTGGGTCTTCTCTTTGCTACCTCATGAGCCTTCGCCAAGGACATGCCTCCTCTGTACCTCAGTTTTCTCACCTGTATTATTGAGATAATGACAGCACCCACCTCATTAGATTGCTCTCAAAATTAAGTGAGGCGGTAAAGCACTTAGAACAGAGTTTGGAATACTTTCAATAAATGCATTCAGTAAATACCAGCTCTTATTATTTAAATGTGCCAGAGTACCTGGGACATAGTAAGAATTAGATAAAGAAGAACCATCATTAGTAGAAACAACCAGCCAACAAACAGAAAATATCAAACCTTGTAGTTTCTGGTGAGTTCTCTAGTGTTGCCTGCATTCTGAACCTTTAGGCATGGATTGAATGCAGCTGTTCTTTTTTTTAATTTTTAAAATGTTTATTTATTTATTAAATGTTTATTTTTGAGAGAAAGAGAGTCAGACAGAGCATGAGCAGGAGAAAGGCAGAGAGCGACGGAGACACAGAATCTGAAGCAGGCTCCAGGCTCTGAGCTGTCAGCACAGAGCCCGACACAGGGCTCAAACTTGCAAACCGTGTGATCATGACCTGAGCTGAAGTCAGACGCTTAACCGACTGAGCCACCCAGGCACCCCTCAATGCAGCTGTTCTTGTGTGCATTTACCCTCACCGGAGGCTTATTAAAACACAGACTGCTGGGTTCACCCCCAGGGTTTTCTGTTTCAATTGATCTAGGGTAGGGGCTTAATAACTCACATTTTTTAAAGTTTATTCATTTATTTTGTGACAGAGAGAGCAGGGGAGGAGCAAAGAGAGAGAATCCCAAGCAGGCTCCACGCTGCCAGCAAGGAGCCCGATGCAGGGCTTGAACCCATGAACCGTGAGATCATGACCGGAGCCCAAACCAAGAGTCCATCATGCTCAACTGACTTAGTCATCCAGGCATGAGTCCCAGGCAAAGCTTGTTGGGAGAACATGGATATCATAGTCTAATTCTCAACAAGCCGTCTCGTTTCCAAGCTCTGGCTCCATGAGCCATCCATTAACCATGGTCCCACCTCACTGCTCCGCACAGCCTTCTCCGTATGGCAGTCTACCTGGAAAGGGGCCACCAGAATTCCTTCTCACATCCTCTCTTTTGGTGTGTAATGCGACTCTGTCATCTTGCAAAGAATCACCTGAGCACCAGGGAATTAATCTAAAAAGACCAAGCCCTTCCCTCTATCCATGAGTCTAGAAATAGGCTTTTCCAGTAACACTCTAGCAGCTGTTCAGTCTCTGGCCAGTCTTGGTTCATGAAAGGGTTAATGACATTTTTGTTTTGATGGACCCCTAATATGAAGGGGTAGCAGTTCCTCTGGTTCCTACCCTAAAATTAAATCAGTCTTCCGAAGGAACAGTAGACCTGGAACGATTAAGAGCAATGTTTTGTTATTCATTAAGAATTTTTTTCCTTTTATTCTGAATTGTATTAGCTTTATGCTAATATTGTGACCAAAATTAATTTTAGACCAGAGTCAAAGCATTATTCTACATTTTCCTTAAAATATATTTTACCTTCAGAAACTTGGCAAGTGGGAAAATGTAATTCACTATTAAAACAGGCCTGCTAATTTGCAGTGTTCAGAGAATTGTGGAGGAAAACAAGAAATAACACAGAGAATGATAGGAAGAATTTGGAGAAGAAAACACGAGACGAGTGCAAAAGAAAAAAGAGCCCCTCAGACCTGAAGGAACAGGAAGATTCCATATCTTGACTGTTGTAGTAACTGATGCTGTAATAAACATGGGTTTGCAGATATCTTTTCGAATTAGTGTTTTCATTTTCTTTGGGTATATCCAGCAATTGCCGGATTGTAGGGCAGTTCTATTTTTAACTTTCTGAACAACCGCCATGCTGTTTTCCACAGTGGCTGCACCAGTTTGCATTCCCACAGCAGTGCACAAGGGTTCCTTTTTCCCCACATGCTCACCAACACCTGTTGTTTCCTGTGTTTTTGATGTTAGCCATTCTGACAGTGAAGCGGTGTCTCACAGTGTGGTTTTAATTTGCAGTTCCTTGATGATGAGTGATGTTGAGCATCGTTTCATGTGTCTGTTGGCCATCCAGATGTCTTCTTTGGTAAAATGTTTATTCAGGTCCTCTGACCATTTTTAGTTGGATTATATGTTTTGGGGGGCTTGAGTCTCCTTCCCTAGGTGACTGTATAACAAAGATGTCACACACACACACACACATACACACACACACACACACATACACACACACACACACACACACAGGAATATTACTCAGCTGTAAAAAATGAAATCTTGCCAGTTGCAACAACATGGATGGATCGAGACAGTGTGATGTTAAGTGAAGTAAGTCAGAGAAAGACAAATACCATATGCTTTCATTCATATGTGGAATTTAAGAAAAAAAAATGAACAAAAAAAAAGACAAAGTTTTACGAGAATAAAGTGCTGGTTACCACAGGGGAGGCAGGGAGGATGGATAAAATAGGTGATGGGGATTAAGGAGTACACTTGTGATGAGCACAAGAAATGTATAGAATTGATGAATCATATTGTACATATGAAACTAATACAGCACAGTTTGTTAATTGTACTTTAATAAAAAATACACGAAGGAACTATAAAAAAATTTTTCTGCAAAAGGCCAGAGAGTAGATAATGTTCAACTTTGGGGGCCATACAATTTCTGTTGCAGCCGCTCACCTCCACCCTTGTTTTTGCCGCTGACCACGTGTGAGCAAGCAAGTGTGGCTTGTGTTCTAAAACTTTACTGATCCACATGAAATTTGAATTTCAGATAATTTTTATATATCGGCGATATTTCTTGGTGTTTTCCCCCCCAACTATTTAAAATTGTTAAAACCATTCTTAGCTCACGGACTTTACAAAACAGGATGGTAGCTAGATTTGCCCAGCAGGTCATAGCTTGCTCACCACATCATCTCTGCTCTCAAAACTGCTATTCAGGACTTTAGGGAAATATTAGGCCTGTTTTTCCTCTTGCCTACACGAGAGTAGTCATTAAATGCTAAAACAACCTGCTAATCTGCTGGCGGAAAGAGGTATAAGGAGATGAGGGCATTGAAAATGGGAAGGTGTCAGGGGCACCTGGGTGGCTTAGTTAGTTAAGTGTTCGACTCTTGGTTTCAGCTCAGATCATGATCTCACGGTTTCATGATTTCGAGCGCCTTGTTGGACCCTGTGCTGATGGTGCAGAGCCTGCTTGGGATTCTCTCTCTCCCTTTCATTCTCTGCCCCTCCCCCACTCATGCTGTCTCTGTCTCTCTCAAAAGTAAATATACGTAAAAAAAAAAAAATAGGGTGCCTGGGTGGCTCAGTCGGTTGAGTGTCCGACTGTTGGTTTTAGCTCAGGTCATGATCTCGCGGTTTGTGAGCTCGAGCCCGACATCAGGCTCTGAGCTGTCGGTGTGGAGTCGGCTCTTGGGATTCTCTCTCTTCCTCTCTCTCTACTCCTCCCCAGATCATGCTCTCTCTCTCTCAAAATAAATAAATAAAAACTTTTTTTAAAAAGTTAAGAAAAAGAAAAGAAAAGCAAATGCGAAGGAATCTAGATCTGTACCCAATGGGGAGTTTCCGTTCAGACACCAGTCAGGGAATGGCAAACAAAAGATGTCTAAATGGCTTCTTCTGGCATTTTGTCACTCTGTGTTCCACGGCCAAGTGAGCAGATCCTTAGGCCAAATGATCCAATTTCTAGAAATTTCCCTGCACAGATGTAGGCAAAAATATGTGTACAAGGATATTCCTGGCAACACTGTTTGTCATAGAGAAAAACTGGACACAGCCTGAACATCCACATTTGGCACCAAAGAAACATATGGAACATCCACACTGTGGAGTACTATGCAGCAGTTAAAAAGAATAAGGTCAGCATTTATAAACTGATGGGGATCAATGTCCAAGATGTATTGTTAAGGAAAAAAAGAAGGTGCAAAATAGTGGGTTTAGTATTATCCCTATGTTTGTTTGAATACAGAGAGTAAAAAAGGTCAGGAAGGAAAAATCCTGTACTATGAACAGCAGTTGGGGCGCCTGGGTGGCTCAGTAGGTTAAGTGTTTGACTCTTGATTTCAGCTCAGGTCATGATCTCATAGTTCGTAGGATCAAGCCCCATGTCGGGCTCTGCACTGACAGTGCAGAGCCTGCTTGGGATTCTCTCTCTACCAAGCCGCTGGTCCTGTCCCACTCATAATCTCTCAAACATTTTTAAATAAATAAATAGGAGTTATCTTAGGGGATGAAGACAATGATGGGCTTTAATATTTCATGTTAGGGGCGCCTGGATGGCTCAGTAAGTTAAGCTTCTGACTTCGGCTCAGGTCATGATCTCACAGTTTGTGAGTTCAAGCTCTGCATCAGGCTCTGTGCTGACAGCTCAGAGCCTGAAGCCTGCTTTGGATTCTGTATCTCCCTCTCTCTGCCCCTCCCCTGCTCATGCTCTGTCTCTCTTTCAAAAATAAACATTAAAAAATTTTAATGTTTTATTTTAACTCTTTCTGTACTCTAGATTGTTTGCAACCAATATTTTTATTACTTTATATGATGGCTAACTTTAGGGGTCAACTTGAGTGGGATGTGGGATATCCATTTATCTGGTAAAACATTATTCTGGGTGTGTCTGCAAAGGTGTTTCCAGAGGAGGTTAGCATTTGAACTGGTGAACTAAGGTGCGTAGCACTCCTTAATATGGGTGGCGTCATCCAATCCATTCACGGATCAAATAGAACAAAATGGCAGAGGAAGGGGGAATTCACTCCCTGCCTGACTCTTCCCCTGCTCTGGGGACTCCTGGTTCTCAGGTCTTCAGACTCCGAATGGATTCCACACCACTGACTCTCCTGACCTCAGGACTTTGGATTATTCCACTGGCTTTCCTGGGTCTGTACCTTGCAGATGGCTAATTGTGGGATTTCTCCGCCTTTATAATCTTGTGAACCAGTTCCTTATCATAAATTTAATTTTAGTTATAAATGTCAATGTAGATATAAAGATTTATATACCTATATAGAGAGACATATTTGTATCTTTATCTTTCCATCCATCCGTCCATCCATCATCCATCCATCCTATCTATTGATCTATCTATTTATCTGTCTGTCTATCATCTGTCTCATATTGGTTCTCTTCTGGAGAACCCTAACAAATAAACTTTCATTAAAAAAAAAAACTAATTTTGAAAAAGTCCCCCTCTTCACAATAGGGGTGGAATCAGAGAAGGGTTAACCCAAAGCCTGCATAATTTTACTTAAAATTATTGTGGGGATAAAGAATGAAAGAATCTGAGTAGTTATTTTTTTCTTTAATTTTTCATCCAGTCAATATTTATTATACAAGTGTATAATGGGGTTCATGGGAGTATTCTTCAAATGTATTTATTCTCTCAGTTCACATTTGCTGTACAAACACTCTGTGTTAAGCAGTAGATTCTGATTTAATGAGATTTATGTGACTTTGAAGGAAGTTTTGCAAAGAGTTCTTTCCAAAGATGATTGAGTGTGTCAGAAGTTACAGTGTAAGATGCACATATCAGGAGTCAGAGTTTTATTGTTTTAGAGATATAACTCATGGAAATTAGGAAGACAGGCCATAATAACCATAAGAACGGGTGACATCATCCTTGTTTTAGGATTAAAGATGGAGACTTAATTGTGTCACTTTCACAAGGTCACACAATTAATAAGTGTTAGGTTTAGAATCTAGATGTGTCTGACTTCAAAGACCATGCTTTTTCTACCAGTGTCAGAGACCAAGATCCTTTCTCCCCTTTTGTCATTGTAATAAAATCTCAAATTTTTAGCTAGACATATAGCCACCCAGAATAAAGATTATACAACCCAGACTTCCCTGTAATTGGGTATGGATGTACAAATAAATTCCAGGTGGGAGAGGAAGTAATCTGTGTTGCCTTCTAGGAAACTTCCTCAGAGGTAGCTACCATGTACCCTTGGCCTCTCCTTCCTTCCTTTGTTCTTCCTGGTGGCTGGAGCACCAGCAGCCATCTTGGACAATGAGGTAAAAATCATGTATTGGATATAGAAAGAGCAAGAATCCCCAGGAACTGTGGCACTTCAGTATAGCCTCAGACTGCCTGCCTCTAAATGTCATTTATATGAAAAAGACATACATTTCTATTAAGTCAACATCATTAGGGTTTTACTGCAGTTGAACTTAATCCTATTCACCTATCATAACATAATGCCTTCCAACCTGTCATCATTTGGGGGGAAAAAGCCCTAACACTACTTTCAACAACAGTTCACCTCAAAAAATCTTGAGAGAATCAGGTTGCATATATAGCTCATTCAAAGGGAATGCATGACATAATTCTTCCTGAAGCAATCAGCGATGGAGATTCAATGCTCCCAAAATCATGTGTCGACCTCCCCTTCACTTTGCTCGACATTCACGCTCGAAGCAATAAACGGAGATAGAATGCAGGGAAGAGAGGTCAAGAGAAAGTGCTCTACCTTCTTTTCTCTACGTGCAGTGTGTGGGCCAGTTCTTAATAAACCTATTTAAAAATGTTAGAATTGAAGCAGGGTAAATAGTTTTGGATTATAAATGTATTGAGGACACACAGGAAACACCTTCTATAAACATTCTTTCAAGCGTATTATATTTATATAGTATTTGCTTAAGACTGTATTTTCTCCTCTTGAACTGTCAAGGGACTTTACCAAAAATATTCTTGTGTCCATTTTTGATAAAGACAAACTTATTCCGAGGAATTTTTAAAGTAAGACTAACTCAGAGAAGTAACAAGAGAAAAGCTGAGGCTTAGAGCCTTTTTACCTCATTCAGAATTCTAAAAATGTACCCTACATGGCATTTACAAAATAGAGATATACTGTAACATAAATGGACAGTTTGTACTAAAATGTTTTAAAGGAAGATATAGAATTTCATTATTTTTGCTTTTGTGCTGATTTTTTAAAATTATATTTTCATTATCATGGTTTTGTGCTACAGGAAATAATACACTGAAATAGGAAATTAACATTGAACTTTGAAATTTCCTTTTTAAAAACTTAAATAAAAAGATTTATAAAAGCCATTAACTATCTACTTTCAGCTCAACATTCATTTTTAAAGCCTGGCTCATCCAGCAATTCCTAATTAGTGGTAACCTCCAAATGGTTCATTTTGGCTTAAATTCCATCTCAATTTTTTTTCCTTTATGATATTTGACTTTGTTTTTTTTTTAAAAAAATTTAATGTTTTATTTATTTTTGAGACAGAGAGAGACAGAGCACAAGTGGGAGAGGGGCAGGGAGAGAGAGGGAGATCCAGAATCTGAAACAGGCTCCAGGCTCTGAGCTGTCAGCACAGAACCCGACGCAGGGCTCAAACCCACAAACCCCGGAATCATGACCTGAGCTGAAGCCAGACGCTCAACCAACTGAGCCACCTAGGCGCCCTGATATTTGACTTGCTAATTGTCAATGTAACCATGGGGGGAAAAGTGATTTTTTATAAACCAGCTTTGGGCCTTTGTACTTAAGAGGGTCCCCAAACCATGTACCTTCGAACTCCATCTAAATGCTACATCACATGATAGCTGTTCAATCCATTTCTGTCATAATGGCCCTTGAAAAGTATGCCTTTTTTTTTTAAATACCCAATGTTTCTTACCCAAAACACATTGAATATACATGCTATGAGAAGTGATAGTTTGACACTATGATTTCAGGCAAAGACACTCTTTCCAATTTACCCAACACAACTGTTTCAAGTCAGAAAATATCAAGTGGAACACATTTGAATTGCAAGCCATATTTGGATGAACCTAAAAGATTTTCCTGTATATATACACACAAGATAAAGGGAGAAGGAGGCAGTGTCTTCTATAGCATTCTAGTACATTCTGCACCTGTACTATTTCCATGAATGCTCTCATAATTGGGCTTGTTTTGTCCTAAAGGTGTTCATCTGAGCTCTACTCTTATTTTTTCAAGCAGTTTGAGTGCAAGACAACCTACCTACCAGCCCCCAAAGTGGCTCAGAAATTACTGAAGAAAATGGCATGGAAAGAAAAAATGCACTTTTCAAAGAAATGATTACCTTGCTCACCTCCATAATTAAGTCTTATCTTCCCCCTTTGCCATGTACAATAACCTTTCTTTGCATATCTTAGGTATACACTATATTTATGTACTTTTTATTTTTTTTATTTAGTACTTCAGTGAACTTGTTTTTATTGTTCAGTTGATGTATTTTTCTATATTTGAAATTTTTGAGGATATTTTGGATTGAGATGGAACATATCATAATTTTCCCATTGAAAGTAATGGAATTTCCCCCCCATTCAATGGCTTTTTATTTGGTAGCTTTTAGGAATGTGTTAAAGTCATTCAGCAAAAGATAAGTGTATATATTATTCCCCATGCAAAAATAGACCAACAAGTAGTCTTACTCACTTGACATGTGTTGGACAGAATCTTAATATAGACCCCAAATATTCTGCCCCTTTGGTATAAATTGTCCTGCATAATCCCCAAGACTGTAAAGATGACAGATTTTATTCTCATGATCAGGTTATGTTATGGTGGCATGGTTGACCTTAAGATAAAGGGATTATCCCAGTGGGGATGATCTAATCACATGGGCCTTTGAAAAGTAGAGAGTTTTCAGGGTGCCTGGGTGGCTCAGTTTGTTAAGCATCCAACTTTGGCTCAGGTCATGATCTCACGGTTCGGGAGTTCGAGCTCTGCATCAGGTCTGTGCTGACAGCTTAGAACCTGGAGCCTGCTTCAGATCTGTGTCTTCCTCTCTCTCTCTCTCTCTGCCCCTCCCCTGTTCGCAGTCTATCTCTCTCTCTCAAAAATAAATTTTTAAAAATTTTTAAAAAAGTAGAGAGTTTTCTCTGGCTGGTTATAGAAAGGGACATCAGAAAGACTCAAAGCATGAGAAGGATTCAGTTTCAAGAAGATTCTTTGCTGCTGAAGGAGGAGCCACATGGCAAGAACCTAAGATCAGCTTCTAGAAGCTGAGAATGATCCCAGGCCAACAAGTAGCAAGACGACAAGGACATCAGTCTTACAGCCCCAAGGATGTGAATTCTGCCCCAAGGTTGCTCAGAAATAGAACTTTCTGTAGTTGAGCCTCTAGATTAGGATGCAGATTAGCAGATACCCTGATTTCAGCCTTAAGGCATCTTCAAAGACTTTTCTTTAATGTTTATTTATTTTGAAAGAGAGTGTGCATGCATGCGTGAGGGGGTTGAGAGGGCAGAGAGAGAGGAGAGAGAATCCCAAGCAGGCTCTACCCTGCAGAGCACAACATGGGGCTCGAACCCATGAACCTCGAGATCATAACCTGAGCCAAAATCAAGAGTTGGATGCAGGGTGCCTGGGTGGCTCAGTTGACTAGGAGGTTGACTCTTGGTCTCAGTGCAGGTCATGATCTCATGGTTCAGGAGTCTGAGCCCCTCATTGGGCTCTGCCCTGATAGCACAGAACCTGCTTAGGATTCTTTCTCTGTCTCTCTGTCTCTCTCTCCCTCCCTCTCCAGCTATCTCCGTCTTTCTGTCCTTCTGTCTCTCTCAAAACAAACAAACAAACAAACAAACAGACTTAAAACAAGAAAGAGTCGGACCCTTAACCAATTGAGCTACCAGGAGTCCCTATCCTGAGGCATCTTTAGCAGAGAACCTAGCTGCGCGGTGCCAGACTACGAAACTTTGGACAAATAAAAGAGTGTTATTTTAAGCTGCTAAATTTATGGTAATTTGTTACACAGCAACAGAAAGTGAATATACCCCATACTAGGATCAACTAAGTTATACTACAGTTAAAAAATTATTTTAGAAACCCCAGACTCTCAGAATCATAAAATAGCCAAGGTTTATTTCTCACTGGCACAAATATCTGACGTGTGTCATCGGAAGGAGTCCTCTCAAAAATGTCACCCAGGGATCCAAGATGTGGAGATTCCTTTTTAGGATGTGCTTCCATAATTGCTAGGGGAAGAGCAGAGCACATCCTTCCTCTAAGCATCTAAGACTAGCCATTTAGAGAATGAATCAAGCCCCCAGGTGTATGCAGTTAAGACTTCACACTGTTCTACAGCTCTGTAAATCAGTTGCCAACGTTTAAAACATTGGAACTTTTCCCATAAAAATTTCAATCTATGGATTCTCTCAAAACATTTGGGAGATCTCGCAATGATGTACTTCAAAGAACAAGGTTGAATTATATGGCCTGACCTACAGAGTTTTCTAAAGAGCACTGTTACTTGAGAAAAAAATAGAGTAAAAATCTTTTATAGTATGTATACTAGAATGTATAGAAAATGAACTAGAAGACATAGGATATATAGAAAAAGAACTAGAAGAACATAGACACTGCACTATAAACCATAGTTCCTTAGCAGAAATGGAGTGAGATGGGGGTATTCCATGGCAATCTGCAATTTAAATGAAGTGTTTTATCTGACCATGAAAATTCACCAAGTTAGGGGTTCCTCTCAGTGGAGATGAGAATAAGGGTATGCCTTAAATTGAGAAAAGTGTCTTACTACCATTTATTTTTAAGGTGCTTTATTTTCTTTAACCCAACAGAATAAGATTCAATGCATGGGTGCCCTTACATAATCATTTTTATGAATTCTACATTTCACTTTTATTGGAAAAGGACAAACAACAACAAACCAACGTAGGCAAGAATTTTATAAAAAGAAAGCAAAACTTCAAAATACTTTACAAGCCAATACAAATCCACCTTCACTTCTATGTCCTGTTTAGCACCGTGTCCAATTGGTGGTAGTCATTAACGATGATCTTGAAACATTGAGAAAGCATGAGTCATCAAAGAGAGATTTAATTACAATGTGGCTTTACAGTAGAGACCTATGGTTGTGTCCACTTAGTAGCCTTCCATTTTAGGAAATGACCGAGCTCTCCATCAGTTGAGGACTTTTGTCACTTTCGGCCATTTATAAATAATCCCCCTCCCCTCCAACATTCTGATTTCCTTTTGAAAATTCATCCCTCACCCATGTGTTCAGCACTGTCAGTTGGTAAATCCAGGTATATGCCCTTTTATGGTAGGCAGAGTCATGATCTGTCCCCCAGAGATGCCCACGTCCTAATCCTCAGAACGCACAGATATATTATGGGATACAGCAAAGGATAATTAAGATTTTAAATGGAATTAAGGTTGCTCACCATACAAGCTTAAAATGCAGAGATTATCCTGCACTGTGGGGTGTGGGACAATGTAATCAGAAGGTACTTGAAGAGGGAAGAGGGGAAGCAGGTGAGGAGAGGCAGAGGAAGACGTAAGAAAGACAGAGGAACGTTCAGGGAGAGAAGAAGCATTGTAGGCTCTGGAGATGGACGGAGGGTCCGTGAGCCAAGAAACACAGGCAGCCTTTAGACACTTGGGAAACACAAGGAAATGGATTCTCCCTCAGAGCCTCCAGAAAGGAACGCAGCAGCCCTATAAACATCTTGATTTCAGCCCAGTGAGACCTATGTCAGACTTCTGACCTCCAGAACTGGAAGACAATAGATTTGTGTGGCTTTAAGCCACTAAGTTTGTGGTCACGTGCTACGCCATCGACAGGACACTAATATAGTCCCTCGCTGCTAGAGGAGCCAGTCCTTCTGGTAGATTCTGCTTCTTGTCCTCCTCACATGGAAGTTCTGCTTTCTCTTGGTTTGATTCAACCTTTTCCTTCTTTGTGTGACTCTCAAGTGTCCTTTGAACAAGTGTATCCTTTTGTTGAAGCTCTTTGGAATTGCGCTCCTGTTAGCTGCAATGCAGAGTTCTGATCATATTTGATTCAACAGGCGGAGGACCATTTTTCAATAGGTTTTTCCTTCCAGGGATTATAATGAAAAGAATAGAAGTGTTCATGAATCCATAGTTAATCCGTTAGTGATGGGAGTTAGAATCGCCTGTAGATAATCAAGATTTGAATAGATGAAACTTGTTTTCGTCGTATGTCTTTATAATCCCATTATTTCAATAAAAAAGAGAAAGAATAAGGACAGGACAGCATGGAGGGTAAGATTCTGGGCTTTGGAGTCACTGAATAGAGTTCAAATCCCACCTCCTCTGCTGACAAACGATGAGTTTGGATGTGTGATCCGTTGGGGAAGGATCTCTATTCACTGGGACCCCTGGTCTTCCACACGGGGTTTTAATCTTTGTGTTTCTGAGTCCTGTCTCTTGTTTCTCGACTTGTTCCAAGGAACCTTATCAATGGCTCCCTAACACTATCAAAGTCTGAACAGTTTCTAGTCTCAGTCTCTTTTTTTGAGAAAGATGGTTGATGCCACCCCGATTTTGAAGATTACGTGGGCATAATACACTTAAGCAACTTCTACAGATCTTGGCACATGACGAGTACTCAGGAAATGCTAGTTGATAACATAAAACCAAGGGCAGATGACCCTCTCTGAAATTCAGGCTCCTCATTTATAAAACGAGGTTAGCATCTTTCTCCCGTGTACCCTTAGGATTTTTTAAAAATGAAGGATTTCCAGTGCTTATTTAGCACAAAAATATTTGGTTTCCTTCAGCCTTCCTCCAAGAAAGATATGAAAGGAAGCATCAACATGGATTGGTTCTTTTCTTCCCTCTGGCCTGGCTCATGTTCCATTTCTGCGAAGACAGCAAGACCTGAGTGAGGGCCATGCTCATTTCTGAAGCTATTTGCCAAATACGTGATCGACTAATTATGGTTAGCCTTGCTGGTCTACAGTTGAGGAAGCTGAACCTGATCTTTCCAGAAAAGCAAGTCCTCAGACCTGTTCCCTTCCTGCAGTCCTCAAAACAGTAGATTACATGCCGGTATGTCTAGACTGACTCCCCACATGAGTGGGGGAGGGGTGTTCAGGAACGTTTACCAGTCAAGTTTTTCCTGAAATTCACATACATACTGACTTGGAAGTGAAGGGCAAGATGATATAAAAGAAAAAACAGGGCACCTGGGTGGCTCAGTCCGTTAAATGTCTGACTTCGTTCAGGTCATGATCTCATGGTTTGCGAGTTCAGCCCCATGTTGGGCTCTGTGCTGACAGCTGGGAGCCTGGAGCCTGCTTCGGATTGTGTGTCCCCCTCTCTCTGCACCTCTCCCACTTGTGCTCTGTCCCTCTCTCTCCCTCTCTCTCTCTCTTTCTCAAAAATAAATAAACATTAAAAAAATTTAACAAAAAAAGAAAAAGCGATTCCGCATTGAGATATAAATATAAAACACCCAGATTTTCTGTGTTACTGCCCTTTTGGCTGGCACATAACCTCTACAATTATATAAAATGTACCCCAATTCTATATTTTTTTTTGGGCGGACAAAATATACAGTTTTTTTCATTGTACTGGTATGGAAAATGATTTTAAAGTAC
Organism: Cryptoprocta ferox; assembly: GCA_028646485.1. Taxonomy (NCBI): domain Eukaryota; kingdom Metazoa; phylum Chordata; class Mammalia; order Carnivora; family Eupleridae; genus Cryptoprocta; species Cryptoprocta ferox. The sequence continues at coordinate 9,897,135 of CM053564.1, read as the reverse complement.
TTTTTGTTGGAGGGTGCACATTACTTTTGATTGTTTTAAGTACATTTTACTATGGATTAAAATCCTGTAAAAAATTATTAGCTCTAGATGTGGAATAATATTGTACTAACCTAGGCAAAAAAAAAAAAAAAGAAAAGAAAAGAAAATCATCTAAAAGGGATATTTGGTATCGATGATTAATGTTCCATAGCAAAGTCGGTAATCATAGACCTAAATCTAATATATTAAGGAATTAACCTTACTTTACCTCTGGTAAGCTCTGAGGCCTGCAGTTTATCATTTTTGTTGAGAAATCCCACTTTCGAAAATATCTGTGCTGTGATAGCGTCTATTGCAGAGCACCGCCACTAGGAGCAGCAGCATCGATTATGTTAGGTGGATTACTGGGTAATTTGAGGTGTACATTTTCTGTGTGCCGGAAAATACAGTGGCCTGCTCTGTGACTTTGGGAAATCACTTCCTGTTGGGCCTCAGTTTCCGCAACAAGGCTTTGGTCTAGATGAGTTCTGAGACCTTGACAGTTAAAATTCTGTGGCTGGATGATGATTATTTTTGTTGTGATTAGGGTGGAGAGGACAGTGGAGGTCTGAGTTGTAATTCCATTGCTTTAACTCTATGATGTAGAGCAAGTCAGCCCCTCTCACTGGTTCTTAGTTTTCTTAACGGTGAAATGAGATGAAGTCAGTAATTCCCAAATGCTCGGTCCTCTTTCTACATGCAAATGCTAATTTCTGGTCACATATGCTGAGAAACACAGAGCAGAGAAAGTTGAATGGGATTCTTTTTCTAGAACTTCGCAGTCTTTTAAGTGACAATATAATAGATACTGAGCATAAAATGATTGACATCAGTGATGATGATGGTTGTATTCGTTTTCTAGGGCCATCTGGACAAATTACCACAAACTGGGTGGCTTTAAAACACAGAGGTTCGGGGGCCCTGAGAGGCTCAGTTGGTTGAGCATCCAACTTCAGCTCAGGTCATGATCTCACAGTTTGTGAGTTTGAGCCCTGCATCAGGTTCACTGCTGTGCAGGGCCTGCTTTGGATCTCTGTCTCTCTCTCTCTCTCTCTCTCTTTCTCTCTCTCTCTCTCTCTGCCCCTCCCCCACTCATGCTCCCTTTCTTAAAAATAAAACATTAAGAAACAAACAAACAAACACAGAGGTTCGTCATCTCAGAGTCATAGATGCTAGAAATCAAGACATTGTCAGGGCCATGCTCCTTCTGAAGGCTCTAGGGAAGAATCCTTCCTTGTCTCTGCTAGCGTCTCATGGTTTCTGACAACGCTTGGTATTCCTTAGCTTGTGTCAACATAATTCCCAGTCTCTGTCTCCATTTTCAGATGGCCTAGTTCCCTGTGTGACCTCAGCGTGTCTATTTCCAGATGTCCCGCTTTCTCTCATAAAGACACAAGTCACTGGGTTAGGGTCCATCCCAATCCAGTATGACCTTACCTTAACTCAATTACATCTGCAAAGACCCCATTTCCAAATAAGGTCATATTCATAGGTACTAGGGGTTAGGACTTAAATATGTCATTTTGGGGGATCCAATTCAACCCACTACAATGATGATGATAATGATGATGATCATGATGACAGGAAGAAAAGCAAGAATAAGAGAAGATAATAAGACCAAAGAAATAATTATTGAGCACTTATTAAGTACCATGCAGTATGCTAAGTGCTTTGCCCAAATTATTTCATATAAGTCCATTAGAAACCCTGTGATAGGGGCACCGTGGTGGTTCAGTTGGTTAAATGTCAGATTTTGGTTCAGGTCATGAGCTAGCAGTTTGGGAGTTCAAGTACAGTATCCGGCTCTGTGCTGACAGCTTAGAGCCTGGAGCCTGCTTTGGATTCTGTGTCTCCCTCTCTCTCTCGGCCCCTCCCCCTTCTTGCGCTTGCTCTCTCTTTCTCTCTCTCTCTGTCAAAAAATATAAATAAATATTAGAAAAAGAGAGAGAGAGAGAGAAACCCTATGATAAAGGTGCCGTATTCTTGTCCCCATTTTTCAGCCAAAGAAACACAGGTTCTGAGAGGTTGACTGTTGCCTAAAATCTCTCCACTGGTAGAATGAACCTGACAGTCAGTCCAGTTCTGACCAGATCCCCAAGCTTAAGGTCCTACCTCAATGCTGGCTTTCTTCTTACGTTACTATGTGCATAAATCTCTCGAGGGTTTTGAAGTCTGATAAATGCATCTCCTTCAGAGATCTTACCTCCACAAAATGATAAACCACTTTTTGCCCAAAGTGGGATGTATAACAGCTGGTGGGGCACATGTTGAGGTAGGTGATACCCGCATGCACGCCACATGAGGGAGGCAGTAGTTTTTCAACAATTTTTTTTTTTATTTTAGAGAGAGAGAGTAAACCGGGGAGAGGGGCAGAGAGAGAGAATCGTTGTTTTATTGCTTATTTATTTTTGAGAGAGAGAGAGAGAGAGAGAGAGAGAGACAGAGAGAGACAGAGTGCAAACAGGGGAGGGGCAGAGAGAGAGGGAGACACAGAATCTGAAGCAGGCTCCACGCTCCGAGCTGTGAGCACAGAGTCTGATGCAGGGCTCGAACTCACGAGCCATGAGATCATGACCCAAGCTGAAGTCAGCCGCCCAACTGACTGAGCCACCCAGGTGCCCCAAGAATCTTAAGCAGGCTCCATGCTCAGCCTGACACGGGGCTCCATCCAACGACCCTGGGGTCATGACCTGAGCTGAAATCAAGAGTCAGATACTCAACTGACTGAGCCACCCAGGCGCCCCTAAAAAATTATTTTGAAATAATTGTGGGCTCACAGGAAGTTGCTGTACAAATAGTACCCAGAGTCCCATGGACTCCTCACTTGGCTTCCCTAGTGCTGACATCGTAGATAGCCGCAGGGCTGTGTCCAGGCCCGGAAATTGACACTGATCCAGGATTGTCATCTAGACTACAGACCCCACTCCGATTTCACTAGACTTGCTTGTACGTGTGTGTGTCTTGCAGTTTGATTCCGTGTACAGTTTCACGTAACCACCACATCCTGGTACAGAACAGATCACCACGGAGGAGCTCCCCGCTCTGTGTTCCCTTTCACGTCTCCAAGGAGAAGAGTCCCCATCTGCAGTCTCTGTTTCTTCAACACCTCACCCTTTCTGCTCTCCCTCTTTGTCAGAGACATCGCACATCCCAGCCTCAGAGTCCTTAGCAGACAGCTGAAGCTAACGTGTATTGGGATTATTTGGTTTTTCCCTTGTAATTTCACACATGTCTGTTTGTGCCAGGAGACGCCGGCTCACCAGAATCACGAGGAATGAGATGAAATAATTTGTCTTTTAAGCAAAGATATTTCAGTAGCAAAGGTGAGGTCCAGTAAAAACAAAAAAACAAAACCCCAAAAAAACAAAAAACCAGAAGGTGGTCTGCAGACGAGGCAGAGAGTGAGAGGAATGCTGTGGGGATGCTTAACATATACAGAGACTGAGTTAAGAAAGGACTTTGAACCTAACTTAGAGCCAGAGAGGTTTTAGGATACCCAAGAGAAGGAAGAAAATGCCAGTGCTGTCCCTGGAAATGCCTAATATGCCCATTACAAGTGGAAATTCAAAGAATGTGTTTTATTCCTGCATTTCAAAGCCCTTTTCATTACAGGAGGTTTCAATTTGGCTGGCCACTCGCAATAGTGACTCATCTGGCCTGGGTGGGTGAAATGCCAGGGCTGGGACAGGCAGCGGCTTTCTGGCTTTCTTCGGGTCTGGCCGGCCCCTGACAAAGCCTCCTAATCTGAAAAGAGGTGATGTCACCACAGGGCAGGTCTGCCGTTTTCTCCAATGAGCTGGGAGGGAAAACCCACTGAATCTGTCCCCAGAAGAGCCAAATGTGCATTGAAGCGAGCAGAGAAGAGGTGATGTGGAGACCAGTGGACGCAAGGAGCTAATAAAGATGGCTCGGCTCAGCGTTGAACTCATTAGTTCAGCTTTTGTGTCTCTTACTGTTAGACTAATTCAAAGAATATATTACGGCACTTTCAGATAAATGGTTTAAGCCCACACTAAGTGAGTCAGAAAAATCAATTAATTTGTAAAACCTTACTGCTGGAAATAATGTCAGGTCCGTCCTTTTCCAGGCAGCGGATTTCTCAAGGTGATTTGGCTTATGGTCCTTGAAGTTTCACTTTGTATATGAAATTAATTTTTAATTTTCATTTTATATACTGTTTTTGACATTTTGCAACAAATTTGTTCTATGATGAAATGTTTTTACAAGTGGGTAATACATTTAAAAAAATTTTTTTAATGTTTTTATTTATTTTTGAGAGAGAGAGAGAGACAGATAGTGTGAGCAGGGGAGGGGCAGAGAGAGAGGAGACACAGAATCGGAAGACAAGCTCCAGGCTCTGAGCTGTCAGCACAGACCCCAACGCAGGGCTCGAACCCACGAACTGTGAGATCATGACCTGAGCCGAAGTCGGACGCTTAACCAACTGAGCCACCCGGGTGCCCTGAAGTGGATAATATATTTTTAAAGTATACCTTAATATAATGAAACAGGCTACTGCCCTAGAAATGATTAGGACATATTTTTATAACACGCAGAAATTTTTATGCTGTGATGTTAAGTGGGGAAGGTAAGATAAGTTTTCTTTATGTAGTTTTATTTCATTTGTCTAAAGAAAAGCTTAGAGGGGAACCTGGCTGGTTCATTTGGTAGAGCACATGACTCTTGATCTCGGGGTCATGAGTTTTGAGTTTCACGTTGGCTGTAGAGATTACTTAAATAATAAGCTTTTAAAATTTTTTAAGAAATGCTTAGATAAAGAACATTAGGAAGAAATATGCCAAAATGTTAATAATACTCGGGTGTATTTGGGTGATAAGATTATGCCTATTTCTTCTTCTCCTCCTCCTTCTTTATAATATTTCCTTAGACTCTGCAAGTTTTCCACAATGATTAAATGTTGGTATTATAAAAAGAAGAAACCATACACTAAAAACAAGACTGATCTCTAGGGAAAGGATGACCTGATATGTCAACTTTAACTCCTAAAACATAAATGGACAAGGATGCCCATAACCATAATTTTTTAGGAAAAACAATTAGTAATAAGTGGACATTTCCAGTCTCGGGAAAGCTTGAGTTTTATAAAAGCCCTGGAAATAGGCATGGGATTACAGCACAAATAGTTTCTATCTAGGGTTGTTCTTTTAATATAAAATGGGGAGAAAAAAAAACATCTTTTAGAAGGACTACCTTCAACTGTTGTTCTAAAGTAAGATTTCTTTGGGTAGTATTGACATTTTAACAATATTTGTTTTTCCAACCCATGAGCATGGAATGTTTTTCCATTTCTTTGTGTCTTCTTCAATTTCTTTCATATGTTTTCTAGAGTTTTCAGCATACAGATCTTTTACATCTTTGGTTAGGTTTATTCCTAGGTATTTTATGGTTCTCTGTATAATTGTAAATGGGATAGATTTCTTGATTTCTCCTTCTGTTGCTTCGTTATTGGTATATAGAAATGCAACACATTTCTGTACATTGACTTAGTATCCTGTGACTTTGCTGAATTCACGTATCTACAAAACTTCAAATCACCAAAAATATGAATTTTCCATTTTGCCAACCATAGATCATTGTTTTCCACTGGTCTTGATGAGAACACTCAGGAAGAATGTTCGTGTCCTATTTGTCTCATGTATGTGTGTGTAACTGCTTCACATATGTTGAATCACAGCATTTTAAAACTGGGCTCCTAGAAACAACAGGTTGATTGAAATGGAAGCTCAAAAGGGCAGGAAATAATAATAGCTAGCATTTATTGGGCACTTGCTCTTGAAGTGTCCATACAACAGGATTTATCACCCTCGGGACTATAGATATTGGACACCAGATAGTTCTTTGTTAGGATGCTCTGCACAGTAGGGTGCTTACTAGTATCCCTGGCCTCTACCCACTAGATGCCAGTGGTATCCCCCCACCAAGTCATGACTTACCAAAATGTCTCCCTCCAGACATTGCCAAATGTCTGCTTGATGATGATTGAGAAACAGCACCATACAACCTTTAAAAAAATCCCTGATGACAAAGGACATCTTATGATGCCATTTTACAGAGAGGTTCAGTACATGCTTCTAGATGCAGAGCAAATAAGCAATGGAACCAGGATTTAAATCCAAATCCCCACAATTCCATGTGGTAATGATGTTAACTACCTACAAGGAAACATTTTCCCATGTCAGGCACTGTGCTAAGCTCTTGTCCAGGTAGTCACGGACTTAGGACGGTTTGACTTACAATTGTTTTGACTTTGCGATTGCGTGAAAGCGATACGCTTTCAGTAGAAACTGTATTTCAAGTTTTGTTTTTGGATCTCTTCCCAGGGTAGTGACATGCTGCAGGTTCTGGTCTCGTGATCTGGGCAGTGACAGATCCATGGTTCCCCGTCAGCCACGCCATCACGTGAATCCAGAACCCAACGACCATTCTACACCCATATGACCACTAATTCTCACTCTGGGCACCGCATTCAACAAATTATGTGTGGCATGTAACACTTTATTATAAAATAGGCTCTGTGTTAGGTGATTTTGCACCAACTGTGGGCTAATGGAAGGTGGGTAAGGCTAAGCTACGATGCTCAGTGGGCTGAGTCCATTAAATGCCTTTTCAACTTATGATCTTTTCAACTTATGGTAGGTTTATCCAGATGTAACCCCATCTTAAGTTGAGAAAGATCTATCTATCCTTGTAGATACGGATATTGACTAAGACGTGGGTGCACTTGTGATTCCTGTTTTGTGGTAGGAGAATATTAGGCTCAGCAAGGTTATATAATTTGGCCAAGATCACCCAGCTAAAAAGCTGCAAGTCTGAATTGGAATAAAGCACTGTCTGATATCACAGTGTATATTACCTCCTGCGGGAGGTTTTATTATAGATCGTGTGTTGCCAAGGGAGGGTGGGGAAGTGAAGAAAATATGATTTTTAAAGTAAGTCCTGCTATAATTAAGCTCATTGATCATTCGTTTATTCATTTATTCCATATGCCCAAACGCTGGGGTGGCAGTATAGCTTAGTTCTAAAGAGCACGGTCTCAAATTCTGCTCCCCCAATTCCTAACTCTGTGACCTGAGACATTGTGCTTAAGTTCTCTGAGCTGTAAACCTCATTTTCCCCTTGTGTAAAATTAGGATAAGTGCCTACTTTTTAGGATTATTATTAAGAGAGAATGAAGGAAGTCATGGAAAATGCAGAGCATGGTACGAAACACTAGAATTGATGGATATAATTTTTTTTAATAAATGTTATTACTGTTGTTACTTCCCAGAAGGGATCGAGCTGGCTAAGTTCTAAATGCATACAGAGTTGGAGAATATGAAAACAGCCAAAGAAAAATCATCATGCAAGGGAAAGGCAATTGAAATGCCAAAGCAGTCCTGAAGCAGTCTAATATGATACCCGCTGCTGTATATGTTAGCTTTTGGGGGGAAAAATCCACATTAACCCAAGTCTGGCATTAAAAGAAAAAAAAAGAGTTTGACTTTATTTTGGCAAATGCAATAAGATACTCTTACAACACAATTACACTCTAATAAAGAAACTGAAATAAATCTATAATTTTCTAGATTTTTATCATTGTTTTGCCTGTTTCTAGTTTGAGAATTTGGGGGCGACAAAGAAAACAAACTTTGGTTGCTAGGAACATTTCAATAAATGAAGATCTCTCTCTGCCCACATAAATGCCCCTATGAACCAGTTCTCCTGTTCTCCCCCAAACCAAAGTACACACAGATGTTTGGCTATGTCTGAAGATGTTTATTAAAGCTAGTGATTTCAATTCTCATTTTAGTTGCAGATTCAAGACACCAAATGGGAGGGGAAAAAAGATTGGACAAATGATATAAATGATTTCTTCCAAGGAAGCTTTGTTTTATCTGCCTTGAATCTAATCGTCTGCCCTATTTGTATTTATCCTTATGCAAATTGGCTGGATGTTCTAAAACCCATATGAGAAGGCTAAGTCTGATATCTAGGGGTCAGGATTTAACATTGGAAGTCTTGAGGTCATTAGTCTTTCTTTTTTTAAAAAAATTTTAAGTTTATTTATTTTCGAGAGAGAGAGTGAAAGAGAGAGAACGAGCATGAACTGGGGAGGGGCTGAGAGAGAGGAAGACACAGAATCTGAAGCAGGCTCCAGGCTGTAAGCTGTCAGTACAGAGCCAGACTCGGAGCTTAAACCCACGAACTTTGAGATCATGACCTGAGCTGCAGTTGAACACTCAACCAACTACCCAGGTGCCCCTTTTAGTCTTGTTTCTAAAGTTGCCCCTAACTAAAATCCATGGGACTAGTGAATTCACCTACCCTGGATGGATCTTTCTGCTTCCCACTCAGGTGATTAAATTTAAAAGGATAATACAGGGGGCACCTGGGTGGCTCATTCAGTTAAGCGTCCAACTTCAGCTCAGGTCATAATCTCACAGTTTGTGAGTTCAAGCCCTGCATCAGGCTCTGTGCTGACAGCTCGGAGCCTGCTTCAGATTTTCTCTCTGCCCCTCCCCTGCTTGTGCTCTATCTCTCAAAAATAAACGTTAAAATTTTTTTAAAAAATTATAAAAGGATAATACCTTTTTAAAAATATTTATTTTTGAGAGAGAGAAGGGTTGGGGGGGAGGGAGAGAACATAGGGGAGGGGCAGAGAGAATGGGGAACAGAGGATCTAAAGCAGGCTCTGTGCTGATAGCAGACAGCCCAACATGGGGCTCGAATTCACGAACCGTGCAATCATGACCTGAGCCAAAGTCAGACGTTTAACCGACTGAGCCATCCAGGTCCCCCTGATAATACCTTTCCTAAAGACTGCTAGAGTTCATGTTAGACTAACCAGATTAGTCTTTCTGAGATGTAATCTGGTTAATTTGTCTGGGAGGGCAATAAGCAGAGTGGTTAACTATGGGGGACCTTCAGAGTTTGAAGTGACTGACTTCAAATCCTAGTTCTGCTATTTAATTGCTTTGACAGGCAGAGTCCGTAATGTCCAACAAGGATTTTTACCACCTGGTATTTGCGCTCTTGTGTAACCCTCTCTCTTTGAGCATGGGCTGGCCTGGTGACTTGCTTCTACCCAATAGAACATAGTAAAAGTGAGAGGATGCCACTTCTGTGATGAGGCTCTGTATAGGGAATTCTGTCTCACTAGAAGATTCTCTCCTTTAGTGGTTATGATGGGAGCAGGCATGCATATTGTGAGCTGTTGTGTTGGAAAGGACTGAGGCCAGCCTCTAGCCCAGTGCCAGCAGGGAGCTGAGGCCCTTAGACCAACAAGCAACCATGTAAGAGCTTGGCAGTAGACCTTCCCCAGTCAAGTCTTCAGATGAGACCCCAGCCCTGGCTAGCATCTTGGGGCAGTCTGTGAGAGCCCATGAGCAGAGTTTGTAGCTAAGCTAGGCCCAGACTTCTGACCCACAGCAATTGTAAAATAATAAATAATTGTTGCCTTAAGTTGCTAAATATGTAGTAATTTGTTACAGAGGCATAGATATCTAATACAGGGGGCTCTGCCTTCTTGGGTGAGCCTCCAAACGTCTCTGAGCCCAAGTTCCTCAACTGTAAGTCAGGGATGCCAATATCTATTTTTCAGGGGGGCTGTGGAGAGTTCCCATAAGCTAAATGCTTAACATTATAGCTGGTGCCTTGTAAATGTCGTTTAAATTTTACTTTTATTTTATTGATAACATTTTGCATTCACAATGCACACCAATCTCAGAAGTTAATTAGTGCAATGTACAGGAGATTAAAATAGATAAGCCAATTTCTTATCATAGGAATCACACTTCAAAAAATTCTGTTACAGTTGACATGGAAGAAAGCATAGTTCAGATTTTTCCTTCTGATTCTTGGGCACTGAGGGGTGGGGTAGGCAGTTGGGTGTCCATATGCCAGAGGATGGAAGGCAACTGGAAACAAAAGTTCCATAGAAAAACCTAACGAAGAGGGATGCGCACACACGTGATAAGAATGAATTGATCTACTCGTGGCTTAGTTTGGCAGTTGTTGGGGAGGTGGGGTGTGTCGTACTTGATGGCAATACAGAGGGTCCTCTGCGACACACCATCAGCATTTCACGTGTGTATGCTCTTAAGCCAGATGGCTCCATTTCTAGGAACTTTTCCTGAAAAAATGATTGGAAAAGTGTACCAATAGGTTGAAACTGTTCATTGAGACATTGCTTATAAATACTAGATTGGAACATATAAAATTGCTGATATTTGACCATTTTGATGTCTGAAAACAGCAATTTCATATAGTTCTATTGAGAAGAGAGTTTGAAACAATCCCAGAATAGAACCCAAATGGAACTGCGGAACAATGGAATTTTACAGACACACACACCCTATGTATAATGGCATCAGCATCAACATAGTACATGAAAACAGCAGTTTGAAAAATAGCATTCTTTTATCCCCCTGAGCATTTTCATGGAGCTCTGAGGGTAATGAAAAAGACTTGGAAACAAACATATGAATTCTAATATTTTGGGCCCTTACTTCCCACTCCATTGTGTTCCTCTGGACAGGGACTTCCTGACTCTTCTCCATCCCTCCCTTTACTCCTCTTCTCCATCCAGAGGGAGGAAGACGGACTTCTCGACTGGTCACTTGTCAAGGATGAACTGTGCATGTGTACTTCCTCTTACTGGGTCAGCTTGGTGCCAGAGCTGGCCTCCTGTTATCTGCTCTCCCGTCAGCCAGGCAAGTTCAGAGGGGCAGTTGCTGCCCCTGTTGGCAGATGCTGATCATTGTCTGGCTGGGCAACGACTGGGCATGTCTAATTCAGAGGCAGAAAGCATTAGAAAACCCCCTTGGTTACCTACACCAGCCATGTCCTCCAAATTTGCTTTTATCAGAGATAAAAGATATATTGATTTTCTTTAAAAATTTTTTTTTAACATTTTATTTATTTTTGCAAGACAGAGAGAGAGAGAGAGAGAGACAGAGTATGAGCAGGGGAGGGGAAGAGAGAGAGGGAGACACAGAATCTGAAACAGGCTCCAAGCTCTGAGCTATCAGCACAGAGCCCGATGCAGGGCTCAAACCCTCAAACTGTGAGATCATGACCTGAGGCGAAGTCGGACGCTTAACTGACTGAGCCACCCAGGCGCCCCTGATTTTCTTATATATCTAGTAAAATATCCTTACATAGCCAAGATATTTCTTGGACCCCCCCCAATCCCTATACACACCACATGCACGTGCACACAAACATATTCATATGGTCATACTAAAGTTGAGATATGTCTATACTGATACCTGTATATCTACAACTGTTTAGTGATGTCTGGGAAGGATAGGATAATAAAACACTCTCATCTTCTCTTCATTGCTTTACCATTTTGTAAAGATCAAAGCGTTACTGGGGCACCTGGGTGGCTCAGTCGGTTGAGTGTCCGACTTCGGCTCAGGTCATGATCTCACAGTTTGTGGGTTCGAGCCCCGCATTGGGCTCTGTGCTGACAGCTTAGAGCCTGGAGCCTGCTTCCGATTCTGTCTGTCTGTCTGTCTCTCTCTCTCTGCCCCTTCCTTACTCATACTCTGTCTCTCTCTCTCACAAAAATAAATAATCATTAAAAGATTTTAAAAAAACTTCATTAGGTCATTAGACATTTCCTGGGAAATTAAAGAGGTGCCTTAAATTTCGCACGTTAGCATTTCCATCTTCCAAAATACTGGCTACCCTGGTGGCTGGCAAAATGTATGAATAGAACATTAGCGAAGAAGGGTCAGGCAAGGAGAAAATTTTCCTCAAATTCCACTTGCTGAAAAACTAATTCATTATCTCCCTGCTACCCCCAAACTGGCTCTTGCTTCCAACTAACTTGTTTCCAAGAACAGAATCAGCTTTCCTTCTGTTTTCTCAGGCTAGAAACCCAACCCTTTGATTCCTGCTTTAGAGTCCCTGAATTCATTCTGTCACCAGGTCCTCTGTTTCATAGCATCTCTGTCCTACATTTTTTCCTTGTCCATTATGACTGCCAGAACTTTGCACCTAGCCATTTCAGATTTCTATTGCTCTCTTCACATCTAGGTCCTTCCAACCAAAACCATAGTCTGCCCATCTTTTTGTCTTAAAGCAACTCGTCTGCCTAGGGTTCAAGGTTTTCCCCAATCTGGTTCCACCTGACCAGCTTTCTTCCTGACCTCCCACAGATGTTATTTCCTCCCTTCCCTTCCTGTTCTCACATGGTTTGTAACCCACACTCACCTCTAGGGGGAGCTCAAGACCCTCCTCCCTCACCTCCAGTTGATTTTGTTGCCCAAAGACAATAAGAGCACATTAAAGGGTGAAGCTTTAGCACAAAATCAGAATTAAATTTTGATTCCTGGCCAGTTTTATCTACTATTAATACTGATAATACGGACAATCATAAGAGGTCCCAGTTTTTGGAGAGCTGACCGTGTACCAGTGAAGGTGTTTTTCCTGCCATTTCTCATATACTTCTCCCCAAAACTCTGTAGAAGTATCCATTTTGAAAATGAGGACACTGTGCCTCAGTGGACACTAGGGTATTTGCCTGAAGTGAGAGGGCAAGTGAGATTTGGAGCTGAGATGCTTTGCAGATCTATCTCCTTCGGATCTCGGGCTCTCCATCTGCCTATGGTGCTTTCCTACAGCCCTGCCATAAATTATGGTGACAGGGCCCACGTCTAACCTCTCTGTGTCCTTCCTACCCCCTCAATTTTCTCATCTGGCAAATGGCAATAATGCAAATCTGTATTTATTTTCTAGGGCTGCCATAACACATTAGCACCAACGGGGTGGCTTAAAACAACAGAAATAGACTCTCTCTCAGCTCTGGAGTCTAGAAGTCAAAAATCAAGGTGTCAGCAAGGCTGTGCTCCCTCAGAAGGTTCTAGGGAAGAATCCTTCTTTGCTGCTGTCTAAGCTACAGGCGATGGGCTGCAATCCTCAGTCATCGTTGGCCTGTAGATGAATCGCTCCAATGCCTGTCACTCTCACCACATGGCCTTCTCTGTCTCAGGGTGTCCTCTTATTAAGGACACAGGCCATCAGATTAGGGCTTGTCCTACTCAAGCATGACCTCATCTTGATTACATCTGCAAGGACCCTGTTTTCAAAATAAGGTCACATACACAGGTTCTGGGTAAACATGACTTTTGGGGGACACTTCAACACACGAGCTCTAAAGATTCTACTGAAACTTAATGAGACCCTGTATTAAAAGGCCCTCCAGGGCGAAGTCCGGAAATGCGGACTTAAAAGACCCCCCGGGTGACTGATCCTGACTGCAACCGGGGTTGACAACCACTCCCCGAGACGAGTGTGGCCAGAGGTCCCAAGAGACAAAATCCAGTGCTGTTGGAGTGCTTCTGGATGCAGCCGTTACTTCTCCAGGATGTTAGGCCAGTAAAAAAGTGGGCCAGTGCTTTGGAAAGACAAAACCCAGTAAGACTCGTCAGATTCAGACTTGTGTGGAGTCGTTCTTCCTTGTGGGAAACAAAACATCGCTCCGACAGTCGCACACGCAAGATTTGACTCAAACAGCGCCCAGCAGGATGAAGACGCAAAAACAAAAATGAAAGGAGAGGAAGGGACAGGTGTCTGCAGTGTTTTCCAATGACTTTTAAGTTGGTCCCGAGCCTCCAATGGCAGAAATGTTATCCAGAGACAGCCAGGAACCTACTGCGGTGACTTTGCATGGACACATGACGAATTAAAGCAAAGCAGCAGGGGGAGAGGCAGGGGTTGAAGCGTGTAGAATTCTGTTGTCATTCACTGCAAACCGATCCAATGCTAAGGCACGTGGAGGCATAACAGAATTTGAAATCTGCCTTCAGGACTGTTGACATTAGTAAGTTTAATCGAGAAGCAAATTGGATGCAATTCAATGCATATTGATTGAGGTTTTCCTATGTGTCAGGTCCAGTTCTGGACGCTTGGTTTCTTCCACTGGAGATATATACGTGCGTTGGGGAGTTTATATCCCTGTGTTCGGTTTGCAATCCTTTTGGGGGCTTCCCAGGTGTAACTTGCAACTGTTCCCAGAGGGCAGAGAGAGGCCACTCCAGGCTGGTATGTGGAAGCTTTACTTATTTTGTGGTGGAAGTTTTAATAAGCAAAGGGAATTTGCATTCAAGGCTTGTCTTGGGTGGTGAGGTGAATGGATCCCCGCACCCACCTGCCAGATCTTGAAAGTTTATAAACAGACCCTCACCGGGGTCAGTCATGTGTACCATGCAGTTTCCCAAGACCACATCACCGTCTCAAGGCTATGTTCTTGGAGCAGCCTCTGAGAGCAGGAAGGGCAAACAGAAGCCACATTCCAAGGTCAGGGGAGCAGGTGAGGAGCCTCTAGTGCCCGGGTCCAACTCAAGGGTCAACTGGCAGTCACATCGTCTTGATAATATTCCCCCACACCGCAAGGAGATCAGACTGTGCATTCAATATATACTTGAGTCAAGAGGATTGGAGCTTTCAGGAGAACATTCATTCTTGTTGAGAAAGGGAAAAAGGGTTTTTTATGACACAAAGTGAATAATTGCAAAATATCTAAATGGTTTGGGAGACTGAGTTCATGATACAGGCGAAAATGAAAATGGGAAAGTAAGAGGAAAGCCCTGCAATCATGCCAGAAGGTTATTATTTATGAGGGGGTGTTATTAGGCAACATCGGGGGCATAAAAAAGACAATAAAATGGAGGAGCAAAAGCCGAAATGAGGAAATTAAATTCAAGTGTTTGGGGGCGTCTGGGTGGCTCAGTCGGTTAAGTGTCCGATTTTGGCTCAGGTCATGATCTCCTGCTTCGGGAGTTCAAGCCCCGCATCGGGCTCTGTGCTGACAGCTCAGAGCCCGGAGCCTGCTTCGGATTCTGTGTCTCCCTCTCTCTCTCTGCCTCTCTTCCTGCTTGTGCTCTCTCTCTCTCAAAAGTAAATAAACATTTAAAAATTTTTTTAAAAATCCAAATTAATTGAATTGACGAAAAAGAATTGGAATAATTAGTATTAACTGCTCCAAAGGCCAACAACTTTATTATAGTAGTTAGGGTTCACTGGCTTCTGTTGCTTGTTAAGGTTCTGGAGCAGAGTGCCGTCCACTAGAAATTTCCGCAGTGATGGGAACATCCTACTTCTGTGTTCTCCAGTCAGGGGAAATACGATGCCCAGGTCAGTGACAGGAGTTCTGCCTGGGTGGGGCTTCACCAGGGATGGCATTAGAACTCAAATTCTTCATCCCCAGGCTCTAAACGTCAGGAAGCCACACCTCCATGCACGAGAACCCTGAGTGCCCCTCCACCCAGGGAAGTCTTCGGAAGCTAATCCGAGAAAAGAACCACCACAAGCTATTTATTGAGCAATTATTATATGCAGCAAGACATACATTAAATATGCTATGTGACCAAATCCTGCCAGCAACTCTGTAGGTAAACATGATGATGTTCACTGTGCAGGTGAGGGAAACGTAGCTCAGTGAGGTTAAGCAACTTGCCTCAGGTCACAGAGCTGGTAAGTAGAAGGAGCTTGAATTCAGGTCATATGACTGAACAGCCTAAATGATTGCATTGAAACAGACACGTTTTCAAAGACTTAAGAAACTCTCAAAGCCAAGTGGTAGGCAGCACGGAGACCCGGCACCAAACAGACCTGGAAATTGGCCCTGAGAGGCAGAAAGAGGGTGAACGAAGGGGATGTGGGCTTTGCTGGTTTGGTAAATGGTGGGGTGACTCCAGGCACAACTACTTGGCTTCCTTGAGACTCCCTGGTCCCAATGTTAAAATGACGTGAAACTTGGGGCGCCTGGGTGGCTCAGTAGGTTATGCGTCCGACTGCAGCTTAGGTTTGTGAGTTCAAGCCCCACGTCGTGCTCTGCACTGACAGCGCAGAGCCTGGAGCCTGCTTCAGATTCGGTGTCTCCCTCTCTCTCTGCCCCTCCCCTGCTCACACGCTGTCTCTCTCTCTCTCAAAAATAAACTTTAAAAAAATTTTTAATGAGGTGAAACTTTATTTTGTTCGAGGGATAGCAACAGAGAAAATGCATGTAAAGACTTGGCAGACTCTCATAAAAGATAATTTTACATGGCAACATACATAATAGTTATATTTTCTTTCTAATAATGAAAACACAATCTGTAACCTATGCAGCTCACCCAAGAGCGTTGCAATGATGTCTAAAAGGTCTCAAGGACATGATTTAACTTTGACGCGGGAGAACATGGGCACGTATGCCTGAAACATTTCCGAAATCCTCTAACACCTTGGGAAGGGGGAGATTACGGAGGTCCTGACAATATCAGTGAAGTCAATAAATTAAAAAAACAAAACGGAACAAAACCAGTGACTTTTGGGGTCTGACATACTCATGCCATGTTGACCTGGTCCAAGTTATTTATTTTCAGTTCTTAAAAAACGATCAAGTGTGTAAACCTGACATCCCCCTGGACTGCCCTTTCCCTTGACCCCGTCCCATCCCCTGGTCCATCACTCCTGAGTCCCGCCTGAAGAAGGACAGGTCAGGAGGGGGTAAAGGTGAGAGGCCTCCGGCACGCACACTGCTGAGTCATTATATTGTGTCTAGGTTTCCATGTATTGAAAATATGCTGTATCCTTCCTTCTAGGATGATACCAACCTGAATTAAAGCCTAACTCTGGGGCTTCAACACTTCCAAAAAAGGCCTCTGACAAGCTGTGTGAGTCAGGGTTCTCTGGAGGAACAGAAGCAAAGATGTGTAGACATATAGAAAGAGATTTATTTTAAGGAATTGGCTCACACGGTGATGGAGGCCAAAATCCGCAAGGTGAGCCGGCAGCCTGGAGAACCAGGAAGAGCCAGTGTCATAGTTGAAACCCAAAGGCCATCTGCTGGCTGACTACCTTCATGCTTGAGGAATCATTCATTTGTTCTATTCGGTTCTTCAACTGATTGGACAAGGCCCACCCACATTATGGAGGCCGATGTGCATTCCTCAAAATCCACCGATTTAAATGTAAATCTCATCTAAATTACACTATCACACACACACACATACACACACACACAAAAAAAAACATCCAGAATAATGTCTGGGGGCCAGCCAATGTGACATAAAATAACTGTTACACAGTCCAACCAGGAATGACTACATCCATTAAAATCAAGCCCAAGCACTTTTCTCTAAATGAGGCATTGAGCTCTTAGGCACACCTCCGGCTCAAATCTGTAAACCAACCTGGCTCGTAATCCTAACCACCTTTGTCATCTGGATTCGCAAACGCGGACAGACGAGAGACAGGAGAAAGGAGGTAGACTGAGGACTTGCTACAGGCAGATTCTGGAAACAGTGAGAAGCGACAGCTCACAGCCTGACAGGAGGAGATGGAAGGTCTTTAAAAAGTAAACAGAAGAACTATAAAAGCTCAGCAGCCTAGAGCCTTTGCGTAAGACAAATTGTTCTCCTTGCTTCATGGAGTGAGGCTACTATAGAGCCCAGTACAGCACCTGGTGCTCTTAATTATATACGCGAGTCTCGAAGTAACAACACATTTGGATTCGCTGTTACAAGGTACTGGATGGAAGAAAACGGGCAGTTTTTAAAGGGTGGGGAGGAGGCATGGTACTCACTAGCTGATATGCTCTTCCTCTCCTCACTCCCAACCCTCACTTGTGCCTGGGGAATACAGTGCATTCTCTCTTGGCGCTTAAAAAAAACCTGGCTGCTCCACCTCTATCAGGGCAATCGGGGTGTCCAGATCTCATTTGAAGAAAACTATACTTTTAATCCGTAAGGATTAAGTGATATTGATATGAGTGATATTGATCCCACTCCTTCTCCGGGGACGGCCCTTATGCCTTCAGTCAGTCTAAACATGCCACCTATGGGGCGCCTGGGTGGCTCACTCAGTTGAGTGTCCGACTTTGGCTCAGGTCATGATCTCACAGTTCGTGGGTTCGAGCCCCGCCTCGGGCTCTGTGCTGACAGCTCGGAGCCTGGAGCCTGCTTCCGATGCTGTGTGTCCCTATCTCTGCCCCTCCCCTGCTCATGACTGCTCATGCACTGACTTCTCACAAAAGCATAGGAGGTTGGTGCCATGATTATAATTTTAAATGAAGATGCTGAAGCTCAGAAGGGTTACATGACTTGCTCAAGGTTACATAGCCAGGAAGTGGACTGGACAGGTCTAGCAGAACAGGTGCTGCTTCTCACGAATATGCTCTTCTCTTGCTGCTTCTCTGCCTCCTCTCACCTGCCAGGCAGATGACTGAATAGCGGGGGGTATGAGCCAGAAGAGCATGGTCAGGAAAGAGTAGAACCGTTGGCCTGTATAGTGATCAGGAGAGGATTGGGCAGGCAATGAGATAAGAGGCTACTGGGACTCAGCGGTGGACAGGTTTAGTTGTAGCCATTACTCTCTTTTTTTTTTTAATGTTTATTTATTTTTGAGAGAGCATGGGCAGGGGAGGAGAAGAGAAAAAGGGAGACACAGAATCAAAAGCAGGCTCCAGGCTTCCAGCTCTCAGCACAGAGCCCCATGCGGGACTCGAACCCACGGACCGTGAGATGATGACCTGAGCTGAAGTCAGAGGCTTAACCCACTGATCCACCCAAGTGCCCTTAGTTGTAGCCACTACTCTTATCTGGGGTTACGATGTAGTTCTGAGGCCACTCATCATCACCACCAACAGAGCTACGGCCAACCACTGCCCAGGTTCAAATCGGGGTTATATTGCCAAGATATTTATAATCCATTTATTCATGTAGCAGCCATCAGAGTGTCTATGTCCCAAGAGCACCCAGCTTGGTGAGCAAGACTGCCAAGGTAACTACCCTCGTGGACCTTAACAGTCGAGCTGGGGAAGACGTCAGGGGACAAATAATTACACCTGAAACAAATCATCCCATCTGCAAATAATTATCACGCACAGTGCTAGCACCCACTGTGGAAACGGCTAGAAAAGACAAGAACGGAGGGTTCTAAAAAGAACGAGGGAGACCTGGTTTAGATAGGAAGAGTGTGTGCATGCGTGGGGAGTAAGGCTTCTTCTTGGAAGTGCGATTTAAGTCGAGGCCTTGATGTTTAAATGGACACGTGCATTCTAAGCAGAAAGAATTGCATGTGCCAAAAACGGAACTGGCTTTGGATGTGTAAGGAACTGAAACAGGACCGTTAGTGGGTGAGGGGTAGGCAGGGGCTGGAACTTGCAGGGCCTTGAGGCCACCATTGGGACTTTTAGTTTGCATTTAGTCATTCCCTCTTGAATGTTTCCTGAGAATCGTCCCCCTGGGCCAGAGAATCCTCCCCTGGGCCTGAGAATCCTATGCTGGGAATAGGGATATGGTGATTAATAATAATGATAATTCCCAATATTCATTGAGTACTTACCATCTGCTGTTAAAACTCTTGTCCGAGATTGGAGGAAGAGTTGTCCTGGTCATTTCTGCGACCCAAAGAGTGCTTCCAATATAGGCAGCTAGTTAAGAGAATTACCCAAACTTGGCAGATCAAAAGAACTCCTTAGGTGACATGATATGTTGGGGTCCAGGAGTGAATGGTCAATAAAGAATTCTTGGGTGCAAAAAATGAGGTTTTATTAAAGCACAGGGACAGGACCCGTGGGCAGTAAGAGCTGCACTGGGGTTGTGAGGGGTGACTGGTTATATACTTTCAAGTTGGGAGGGGTTTGGGGATAGCATAAGTCTCTAAGTAATTTGGAAGCAAGTCTTCTAGGACCCTGAGTGGCTAGCTGCTGTAAGATAAGGTCATTTACTACTGTCTAGTAAAATTTAGTCATGAGACCCTTCACATGTTTATCAGTGGGCCATACGCTTGGAGGATAATTGCTAACATATTATCTTGGGGGGGGGGGAGGAAGAGATAAAGGAAATTTCCAAAGGGATTTTTATATGTTAAAGAATTACAGGATCCTCGAGGTCCGTCTAACTTCAAGCTAAGGTTGTCTTTTGCCCTTAGCAAAGTATTAACATCAAGGCAGTCGAGTTCCTGGAGGAAGGTCACTCTGCCTGTCCCAAGGATTCGTCACTGGGCTGCAAGTTGCAAGGAGATTTAATTTTTTCTACATTTCTTCTGCCTTTGTTCTCCACACCATGAGGGAGTTAAAAACCCTTCTCCTAGAGACTGAGTAGGTGCAAATTCTCCTGGAATTTGTGTTTATGGCAAGTGGAACAAACACTGGCTTAAAGTGTTTAGTGCAATGGCCTCTTCTTTTTGTTTTGTTTTTTGTTTTTGCTGGACAGATCCTAGTTTGGGTCGGAGGCAGCTCCACTACTTTTCCAGATGTGTCACCTTGTGCAAACTGTTCCACCTCTCTGAGCATCAGTTTCCCCTTCCCACAAACGCAGCTGAAGGCAGAACCGTCTCCTGGCGCTGGTGTGCAGATTAAGTGAGCTAGGATTCTTAACGAGCGATGATGACATTAACAGGATGATGGTGAAGACGACATGGAATGCCTCGTGATCAGGTGACCTGGATCACACACAGTTGGTGGCTTGAAGGACTGTCCTGAGACAGGGCCCAGTTCTTCTGCCCTCAAGCTAGGGTTGCGGGATAAAATACAGGAGCCTAGATAAACTGGAATTTCAGATAAACCACCCAAAAATTTTAGTGTAAGTACCTCCCAAATGCTGCATGGGATAGACTTATACTGAACAATTATTCAATTGTTTGCCTGAAATTCCAACTAACTGGGCGCCCTGTATTTTTACTTGTGAAACCTGGCAATGCCCCCTTAGAGAAAGGAAGGACCCGCTTCCCGCCTCCCACTCCCTCCTCACCCCAAGGCCTCCAGCTTGAGCCCAGGAGCACCCCCTCTACGCTTGCACGCAGGCCCCAGTCTAGGCGCCTCCACTCGCCAGGCGCTCCAGTCGATCCCAGAGGGGTCGCTCACGCTTCTGCCTCGCTCAGGCAGCACTAGCGGCGCCCCGAGCGGCGGAGCCCCCGTGCCCGCCCTCTCGCCCCACCCTGAGCAAAGGGCGCCGCCCTCAGCGGGGCACGACAGGCACGGTGGTTGGGTTGTGTGGCGTCCTGCTCTTCCCTCCTACACTGGGTACTCGGGGGAAGCCGGATACTCGCTCGCCATGTCGGCTGCGGAGGCGGGGGGTGTTTTCCGCAGAGCCCGGGGCAGGACCCTGGACGCGTTTCCCTCAGGTACTGCCGGCCTTTCGCTCCGGGAGGGGATGATTTCAAGGCTGCGGAACCATCCGTCCGGGGAACCATCGGTTTGGGCGCGCGCGCCTCCTGCCGGACCGCTTCGGGGGCTGCACCCGGAGGCTGGGGACCGCAATAGCGGCCGCACTGCCCGCTCTTGGGGCTTCGAACCGCGCTGTTGACAGACGGGGTGGGGTGTTCGGGCGCTGGGGCCCCCGCTGGCCTTGACCTACCTTCCCCGACAGAGGAGGAGATGGAGGAAGAGGTCCAAGCGTGCTTAACAGGAGCGGGGCGGGGGGGGGGGGTTCAGCCCTGCCTCTCCCACGTCACTCACCAAGCCTTGGCCTCAGTTTCCCCACCTGCAAACCGGGAATCGTAACTGGGATCTTAACGTGTGGCGCTCGTAGGCGCCCGGTGCCGAGTCAGATGCGGTTATTTTCCTTGTGGTGGTTTCGCCGCGGTGTGTTTTATACTCCACAATCCCGGTTTCTTCCTGCGATAGGGGTCATCCACCAGATGGTGTATAGCGCCCATCGCAAAGCGGGAGGGCAGCCCAGCGTCGTGTCAAGAGTTAATTAGGTGCTTGGAGTTGGGATTTTTGTAAAAATGGATTTAAAAAAAGAACTTGCCTTATGGGGAAGCGTTGACAAGTTTAAAGTACTTTTGTAACTCAGTGCCCGACACAGCCTAGGTGCTAAGTGAATGTTAGCCCTGGAGCCATAAGTCGAGAGGAAGGTTTGTTCCTGGTGTCTTGGTCTTCCCTGGCTTTTTGCTGCCTGCAGTCAAGGATCCCTCCCAGGCACCAGTTTTGTAACCCCGGGGACGTCACCCCAGATGCCCTGCATGATCGGGCCTGTGCTCACCTTGATTCGTGCTTGTCATGTCTCCCTTTGCCTGGTTCTCCTGCCAACGCTAGTTTTCTTGAAGGCCTTTTCTGGCCTCAGCTCCCATAGCTAGCGAATAGCTGGGCCGGTGGGCCTGCCCCATTCTGAACCTTCAAACCGGGTTTTAAAATTCCCTCACTTCCCCTAGTCAGATATTTTTTCCCGGTTACCCTAAAATAGGTCCCTGCTGAAGTCCTTTGTGGTAAAACCTTGTTCTTTTCTTTCTTTGCAGCTCTTGGGAGTGGCAAGGTTCTGGAAGGGTGTGTGGGGCCAGAGAGACAGCTGGGGTGCATTTGGGGAAAATACAGTCCACTGTAGTGCCCATCCTCTAAATATTTTAACATCCTTTTTTTTCGCCCAGCATGAGGATTTTGAGATGTATCTGTTTTGATAGAAGTAACTCTAGTTCCCTCATTTTCTTCCTGGGCGATATTCCACTGGCTGTCTTACCTACCTTATCCATTCTGTTGCTGGATATTTGTGGAGTGTCTTTCCTGAGGAAGGGGTATGTTCTCTGATTGCAGAAGGATGAATATGCGACCTTAGGGCCACAAAGGGAGGAAGAGACTATGGGGGCGGGGGTGGGGTGGGGATGGATGTTTCATGAGGTGGTGAGTAATTGAGTTTTGTCTTTACCTAATAGAGTGTC
>CM053564.1:9841335-9874367 GCA_028646485.1 Cryptoprocta ferox | reverse complement strand
AGGGAGACACAGAATTGGAAGCAGGCTCCAGGCTCTGAGCTGTTAGCACAGAGCCCGACGTGGGGCTTGAACTCACAAACCGTGAGATCATGACCTGAGCTGAAGTCGGATGCTTAACCACCTGAGCCACCTGGGCGCCCCAAAGAATTTCTGTTTATGAGGAACTTGGGGCGCAATCTGATTGCAAGCTGGAGCCCAGGAACTCGTCTCGCAGCAGTATTTTCATAGCACCACGTTGTTCACTTTGGATTTATTTACTTGTGGTCGCTGGAGGTGCATGTGATGGGGGTTTGCTTCTGAGGGAGATGATGGGGATACTGAGATGTCAAAGCTGACTGACCCACTGATGCTGCCACAGGGGGTACAGAGAACCAGAGAGTCACTGACCTGGACAAGAAGGGGGAGGTGGGGAGAAAAAGCCTCAGAAGAGAAAAATGGCAGGATACTTACCTTGCTGAGGTAGGAAGAAGGAAGGTGACCCTGGGCTTCCCTTAGCCCCAGTGGGCATGCTCATTGTGGGCCGTTTAGCGCAGGGCTTTCAGAGGCCCAGCCTTGGAGGGTTGGGCTTGGAACCCCTAGTCTTGTGGGTTCACTTCACTGGTTTCTGAACCCCTAGTCCACCCCCACGGTGCCTCCATTGCCCTTACTGAGTTTTCCCTGTCTCCTCGTTTCCTGCTGGCAACTTTGAGAGATGCTTTTCGAGGGTCCCGTGCTGGTCCAGGCTCTGTGGGAATAGGAAGCCTCAAGCTGGTAGGGTTGCCCCAGAGGTTGGCTGGGAGGAGAAAGGGAAGGAACTGGCTTTTCCCCGTCTCTTGCTAAAATACACCCTCCCTATGAAAGAAGTTTGGTTAACTCGAGCCACACTGCCTAAAATCACAGCCCTGATCACCCTCATAACTAGCTTCTCGAAGTCTTCTCCAGCATTAGCTTAATAGTTTATTTCTCAGGTGAAACTGAGAACTGTCTTAGTCCATTCAGGCTGTCCTAACAAAGCCCCTAGACCAGGCAGCTTATCAACAACAGACACTTATTCCTCACAGTCCTGGAGGCTGGAAGTCCCGAGATCAGAATCCGCGTGTGGTGCCATCCTTCCTGGTTCATACACAACCATCGTCTTGTACCCTCACGTGGCGGAGGTGGGGACCGAGCACTCTGGGGTCTCTTTCATAAGGCATTAATCTCATCGCTGTGACCTCATCGCGTCCCTAAGGCCCCACCTCCACGTATCATCACACTGGGGTTTAGGTTTCAACGTAAGAATCTGGGGGGCACACAAAGGTGAAGACCATTCCCCTCCCCCCCCCCCCCGGTGGTTTATATGAGTGGCGATATTCCGGTGGCGGTGTATGGTGTACGTGAGGCCTGGCTTCCGTCATCCATTCCCTGTTAACATCATCTGCTAGGTTCTGTTGACAGATGTTTATAAAAAGTAAATCGTCCATGTCGCAATGGAGAAGGTTCACGTTCCTCAGGCATGTTCACATATTCATTTTAATTAGTCAAATTGGTAATGATATTTCCTTGACACGCATCCTAATTAAGACTATTTTCTTCTAGCAAATAATTGTTTCTCTGAAAAATTTATGACATCTGTTTTGAAGAACTTCTAAAAGAAAGAAATATCAAGATGAAAGAGGTTTACCAATTACCCCTCTCTGTTTGTTTTCAGGTCCTAAAGTGTTTTTGCTTTTATCCCCCAGTTCATTTTACCACCAGAATATGTTCCCTCTTAGAGAATAGGGCTCTTTGGTGGTTTTCTTAAAAAGATTATGTACCTACATATTTTAAACCTGTAGCTCTTTCACAGGAGCTGACCATATTCACTAACCCTGAATATTTCTCAGTCCCCTCTCACGGGGCAGAAAATAAATGGAATCTCCCAAAAAATAACTTGCCCCATGTCTTGCAGGTCTCAGCTAAGAACTCTTCTCTGGACATGTTTATCCAGGTCTGAATGGGGCTGAAAATATTGTGGTTTGAAAAATTCTGACAGATCAGTGAAGAACAGGAAATAAATGCTTTTAATGATGCCGTACATTTAGGCCAAACCAGTTACCTCTTATTTGAGAAGGACTTCTGTGACTAAAAGAAGAATTTTGATTATCCCCTCCTCAATATTATCATCATCAGTCAAAATGTGTTTGTAAAATGTTCTCACTGTAACACTTCCAAGAGACAAATGAACTTTGATATTTGGGTGTCCCCTCTTTTTTTGAGCGCCTTTCTATTTTTTTTTTAATAACTTTATTGAGGTACCATAACATTCACTCGTTTTAAGTTCACAGTTCAGTGGTTTTTAATAAATCTGTAGAGTGGTACAGTGTCAGCATTTTAGAACCTTTGTATCTCCCCCCCAAAAAACTTTGTGCCCATTTGCCGTCTTTTCCTGTTTCCACTCCGTGCACTGGAAACTACTAATTTACCTCCATTGCTTTGCCTTTTCTGGACATTTCATATAAATGGCATCATAAAATCTGTGGTCTTTTGTGACTGGCTTCTTTCCCTTAGCATAATCTTTTCAAGAGTCTCTCATGTCATAGCAGGTATCAGTACTTTGTTCCTTTTTACAGAATGGCCTTCCATTGTATGGAGAAAGCACATGTTGTTTATCCATTCACTCGTTGATGAGCATGTGGACGCTGACTGACATTCCCCAGTTTGGACACTGGCTGTTATGAATACAGCTGATATGAACATCCACATACAAATCTTTGCATGGGCGTAGATTTCATTTCCCTTGGGTACATACTGAAGATTGGAATTGCTGGGTCATATCAGTAACTGCATTTGACATTTTGAGGACCTTCCAAATTGTTTTCCATACAGCGGCACCATTTTACATTCCCACTGCTAAGGTACATGGGTTCATATTTCTCCATATCCTTGCCAACACTTGTCATCATCTGTCTTTTTGATTCTAACCAACCGTATGGGGATGAATTGGTATCTCATTGTGATGTTGGTTTGCATTTTCCTACAGGCTAATGATGTTGAACATATTCATGTGCTGACTGGCCACGGTCTTTTCTTTGAAGAAATACCTTTTCAGATCCTTTGCCGTATTTCCTCCCACTCCCCCCAACCCTTTGGCCCAATGTTAATTGGGTTGTGTTCTTATTGAATTGTAAGAGTTCTTTATATATACTGAATACAGATCCCCTTAACAAATCCGTGATTTGCAAATATGTTCTTCTGTTCTGTGGATTTTCCTTTCGCTTGCTTTATGATGTCCTATGCAGCACCAGAATTTTTAATTTTGATGAAGTCCAAATTATCAACTCTTTTTTGTTATCACTTGTGCTTTTGATATCCTATCTAAGAAATTTGCATAACCCCAAATCATGAAGATTTACTTCTGTGTTTCTTCTAAGAGTATTCTAGTTAAAGCTTGTACATTTAGGTCTAGGTTCATATTGAATTAATTTTTATGTATGGTGTGGGGAAGCGTCTAATTATTAGAAAATTTCTTTTTATTTTTTCTTACTACAGTAGAAACCTAGTTGTTGGTCAATAAATTGAAAAAAAATAGCTAAACAGGGGAATTAAGAAATTACACATTCTTTTAATATTTCCTTTTAATGTAAACTATAAATGTACATCCATTTACCATTCTTTTGAGGTCGCGCCAAGGACTTGTCTTGAAGTATGGGCTTACAGATGGGCCTGCCGTGGAGCCCTTCATGCATAAACAGCATCCATAATGAATCTTTTCCAGTTTGGGTTTTTTCCAGTGGAGTAGTCCATTAAGAATCCCTTGGAAAGCACTCTGAGTGAAGAATTCTTTTAGGTTTATACTTTCTTTTCCCTCTAATCTTTTACACTTGTCTGCACAACACCTAATTCAATAGTGCTTTATTTTTACCAGCTTGCCTTTTACTGAGTCTCCCCGAAGCCTCTGTCTCAGCTTTCTTAGAAACAATCCTTTTTACAATTCATACTTCTCTGGTTTACATGTTTAATTAAGTGACTTAAAAATAAGCATTAGCATGAATGGGGCTGGGGATGGCGCCTGGTGGACGCACGGAGCCGACTCCTTGAGGGACCTGGGTTGACAGTCCACGCCTTTGCAAGAGGCCATGCAGAGTGTTGGTAAATCTGGAGGTTTGCTACGAGAGCGTCTGTTTCCCAGAGAGGACTAACTGGCAGCTTTTTATATTTGTGAAGCATATGATTTTTAACTTTGCCAAACCCTACAATTAGTTACAGGCAGTAGCATTTGCTACTCTTCGAACTTTCTCGGTTATGCAGCCAGACAATCAGGGACTCTCCGTTGAGTGAAAGAATGCCCAAAGTCTCCCTGTACCCTTGGTTAAAAGAAGAAGAAGAAGAACAACAACAACAACAACAAAACAACAACAACAATGAGAAAAAACCTAGTCCAACTAATGTTGTAGTAGGTCCTTGTTTGTAAACCGAAGGCAGAGTGTTGGCCGGAACCCTCTAAGCTGTGATGACGTGTGCCTTGGCTCCATTTACATGAGGGTGCTGAGACTCTTTGGGGATTTTGGGTCCTAAACTAGGAGTTGGGAGGGCTGACAAGGGAACGCAGCGCTCCTGGCCCTTCAGCCTCGCCACCAGAACATACTGGCATAGGCCACAACTCTTTGTCTCCTGCCCAGTCTGCTCCTTCTCCAGTCTTCCCCCAACTCCTCTCCAGTCAGAAGCCTAGGCGTCATTGCTGACCTCTCCTTCTCCCCCTCTCTCCACGGCCTTGTCCCTGCAACCTCCAGAGCTCCCCTTGGTTGTGTCCACCTGTCACCTTCCCAGCTCCCAGTGCTGTGACCCCGGCCACCCACATCTCTCACCCAGACGCCTCCAGCAGCCTCTGCACCCACCCCTGCCCCGGCAGTCCCTTCCCTGTACGGAATTCAGAGCCATCTCTTTGAAACAAGAATTGGGCCTGTCAGAGACACAGAGCATGAGCCAGTGAGGGGCAGGGAGAGAGGGAGACTTAGAATCCGAAGCAGGCTCCTGGCTCCAAGCTGTCAGCACAGAGCCCAACGTGGGGCTCGAGCCCATGACCTGCTAGAAGTCGGATGCTTAACTGATTGAGCCACCCAGGCGCCCCTCTTCATGCACCATTTTAAAGGAAACCCATGCTGGTTCTCCCATTCTCAGTTAGGGCCCTGTTATTCCCCTTCCTCATTCTTTTCCTTTACCACACTTACTACAACTTAATAGTTGTGTATTTATTCCTGTGACTTTCATGTCTTTTCATACCTCTAGATGATACATTCCTGGAGGGCTGGAGGCCCAGACCTAAGACAGTGTCAGCAGTGGTGGCCACTCAGTGACCGTTTGCTATATAAACAAATGAGTAAATATGAACGAATACAGTATCCCTTTGATCACATTCCTGTGTCCGCCTAACCTGCTGCTTACACCATGTATCCTCTGGACAAAGCAGAAACCAGGAATCGAATCAATTAAGAGGATCCCTTGCAGACCACGCTAGGTGGCCCTGAGGTTTGTGTGCTGCTCAAAGCTGTCTTCTAAAGGAGGTTCTTGTTACCAGGTGGGTGCCCTCTCGGGGCTGCATCTGCCCTGAGGAAGGGCTGCCTTCTCTTGTGTCCAGAGCCTCTGTTTGCCCAGCCTTGTCCCTGCAGGGCACTTCTGCCCTGAGAGAGCGCCCACTTCCACTTCTCCCCGAAGCACCCCCCGGCCAGCGGCCGCCTGCCCTCTCAGCATGGGAGCATGGGTGATGGTGGGCAGCCAGTCCTAGCAAACCCCCATGCCCAAAAGGCAAACCCCAAATGGAGTTCTGCTTTGGAAAAGGGGGAGAGGTTCTGGAAATGTCTTCTTCCCCCTTTAGCTCTTGTCCAGAACAGCATCGGCCGAAGCCAGGGATGCTGAGAGCCACCTGGCCAAGGAGCCCTGGCCCGTCTGCCTTTTTACTTCTCTGAAGGGTTGCAGATAGAGATTTTGGCAGGTCCTTTATCCCCCAGTGGCAAATGTGGCAGCCAAGCTATGACTCTGAAGCTTTTGTGTGTCTCAAAAGGTACCTTTGTGGGGCGCCTGGGTGGCTCAGTCGGTTGAGCGTCTGGCTTTGGCTCAGGTCATGAGCTCACAGTTCGTGGGTTTGAGCCCCGCGTCGGGCTCTGTGCTGACAGCTCGCTCAGAACCTAGAGCCTGTCTTTGGATTCTGTGTCTCCCTCTCTCTCTGACCCTCCCCTGCTCACGCTCTCTCTCTTTCAAAAAATAAAAAATAAAAAATAAAGTACCTTTGAATGCATTTAGGCAAAGAAAAGAGAGGTTGGATAAATTCACCTTGCTGCTTAGGAAAAGTAATATGGAGACTCTGAGGATATGGCTGTCACAGTTAACTATTCGGGGGAAGGAGGGGACACCGAAGGGCACTATTATTTTTAATAGCTTTGCATACCACACCCTTCTCTAGTGCCCAGTTCAGTGGCTCTTAGTCTGTTCAAAAGAGTTGTGCGACCACTGCCACAGTTGATGTCGGGACATTTTTATCACCCCAGAAAGAAACCCCGCTCCCCTTCACTGTCACCCCACCCTCCTCTCCAGCCCCGGACAACCACTGATGGACGACGCTATTTAACTGGGCGTAAGTCCTGGCAGTTTTCCAGTTGGGACACTTGGATTGTTAAACCAGAAAGAGTCCCCAAGGTGGTGAAGATTGTTTTGCTACTCTTGTGTTGTTGTTGTCCGTAACCGCTGAAATAGGATTGGTCCGCAGAGAAGATGAGGGGTGTTGCTGCAGGCAGTTTGGTTGTGACTCACTGTGCAGATGGCCACCGCGAGGAACTGTAAAAATTGCATTTTGTTGGCATTTGCTCTTTAGCCAGAAAGCCTCCAGACAGCTGTAAAGCTGCCCATCTTTGCTGTTTTGTAACCCAAGCCGTATCTCCAGTGTGTGGAGGACAGGGTGTGAAGATCAAAGCATGTAATCATGTGTGCACGCGCGTGTGTGTATCATCAGATATTTTCTGCGCCCCACTGTGTGTGGGGGGATAAAGAGATGGGTGGGATTTTGTTGGCTTTGTCTCTGCTAAGACCAGGGTAGGAGTTACTCAGAATAACACACACCTGAGTGCCTACTGTGTGCCGAGTGCACTTGCTTTTCGCGTATTAACTCAGTAATCCTTCACGACAGCCCTTTCGAGGTAGGTGTGTTCTTCTTACTTCGTGGGGGAGCAAACTGAGGCCCCGAGAGGTTAAGAGCTTGCATCACGTGACATGGGTGGTAAAGGGCGGAAATGAGATTTGAGCCTCAGTGTCTTGGCTCCTCTGGCAGCAGGTGAGGGCTTTGGGAGATGGAGGTCCGAAGCGACCCCTAGGCTTTCCGCCCTTGCCCGCACCCACACGTCCTGGCGTGATTGGTCCCCTGCCCTGCATTCGCATTTGCCGCGGGTGTCAGGGTCTGGTCCTTGCCCGGGGTGTGTCCCTGCAGCTGCCCTGCGTCCGGCTCTGGCCGTCGTTCAGACCTCAGCTGTCATGTTGCCTCACTGCTTCGTGCAGCCCCAGCCCTCTTGCACAGCAGTCACTCTGCCCGTGGCCGCGCACCTCCCTGCCACTGTGTAGGTTAGTCTTAATGAATGGGACCTGTGGCTCGGCTCACAGTTGAGAGTCCAGCGACTGGTGTGGCGCCTGTCACGTAGCGGGCACTAGGACAGGGAAGGGCTGCGTCTGCTGGCAGTGGAGGAAGGTAGGCTCTGGGCTGGGCTGGGAGGGGAGTGGGGTCGCAGCAGAAGGGGGAGCATCCTCCCAGGAAGGAGTGGGAAAGCGGGGCGTGTCTTTGAGGAGCAGCTAAGGGTCCATCTGGGGGGACCTGCGGCATGTTTGCTGTCGGGTTTCTCAATGTCCGCGGGGATGTTATGGGCCGACTACCTGTCATGTCGCTGCCTGTGTAACGCGGGATGCTGGCCTCTCTCCACTGAATGCCAGGTGCCCCCAGGGGCTCAAAATCACCCCTGGGTACAGCCACCAGTCTAGTGGGAGCAGTGGGCAAGTTAGCTCCGAGACCCTCGCACGCACGTCAGGCCCAAGTGCCGGAAATGCACGAGGATCTGTCGACCGCTTCATTTATCCTCTTCATTCACCGAATGTGTCCTGAGAGCCCTTCACATGCCAGCGACCCAGTGATCCATGCTGACACTACGCTGGAAAGGGAACGTGGGCCTTTCCTCGTGGGGGTTAGAGCGTCGTGACCCTTCAGCAAGGGAGCTTGATGATGAGGGTGTTTTAGGAAGAGTCACAGTGGCAGCCGGAGTGGGGAGCACTGTGTGGGGCAGTCCTGGTGGCCCCGGGTGGGGTGGTGGAGCCCTGACCCAAGGTGCTGCAGCTGCGGAGGTCAAGGACGTACTGCGGGGCACTGCAGATGTGGGTGCATCCACCTGGAAGCCTGAATGGCCCCAGTGACACCCGATCCTGTCATCTGTAGGTTGCTGGACTGGGGACCATGGTGGCAAACTTCAGGCCATTAGGATAAGAAAGGAAGGTGACGAATTTGCTTCTGGAAGAGTTGTAAGGTGCTGATGGTACAAGCCGGAAGCTTGGACATATCCAGAAAAGCAAACATACTACTTACTTTCTACTCCCTCTTTTAGCTAGTTCTGTGGCTTTGTAGTCAAATGGAGAAATGTGGCCCCTCTGGTCCCAATTCATGTATGATTTTGAGTCCGAGAAGTTAACAGGGGTCTAGACATTGAACTTTGAAATAGTCTTACAATGTAGTGATACGGTGTCATAATCATCAGACTGCCTGCCCATCAGACTTCTTAACCAGTATCTTCCAGAAAGCAAACGAGATTTAGAAAATGAGACATTGCTTTATGAAAATTAAGTTACCTGTGAAGTAACAGGTTTAGCACATCAGGAGAGCACAGATTGTCACAGTGTTAGGTGTTAATTAGCAGCACACCCGCCTCGCGCAGGCCTTTTCCTAGTAGGGTGATGAAAATCGTGATTCATTTGCTTTCGGGGGTGCATTTATTATAATTAGTCATTGATTAACTGGTAATAGTGAAAGGATCAATGAAATTTCTAATCCTTGGTATATGTTAAAAAGTCAGCTTTCATTAACAGTTGACAAATGTGCCTGAAAGGGATAATAAAAATGAGGGAGAGGAAATGTATTGGCAGAGACAAATCCGAGACAGCGTTTAGTTCCTGATGTTAAAAGTGCCAACTGCAAAGAGAACTTGCGATCTGAATATCTTTCGGGCAGGATATTGGCATGTAAACAGTCTCATAGGAAGGCTTAGTGGTAAGGCATTGTGCGAGTTTTTAAAGGTCTCTAAGATTCTTCTGTGTGTACAGTTGATTTGTACCCAGTAATGCTTAGAAAAGACTCACAGTTCTCTACTGTCTATAGTTTAATACCATCCAAATCCACTGTCTTTTTATTCCTCAGTTTTGAAAGACGGTTTTCTATGACAGTCTCTATCAGTTAGCAGAAATCTGGACGTGGCCAAATCTTCATACTCTGTACACAACGGCTGAATCAAATTTCTCTCTAAGGCCACTTTTTCCTGTACCAAAGTGTTCTTAAATTAATTTGTATTTTTGTAAATGAAACTTTAAAATTAATTTGATTTAGGTTATGGTGCTATTTATTATGGTAACTCAGAGCTTGTTTTTTTCTGGCACATCGTTTGGACAGACCTTGACCCTCCCGACTACATAGGTCTTCTGTATAATCTCACCTGTGTGACCACCTGCCCCGAAGTCGGGGCTCTGTGGCGAGCCTCATCCATACCTCTAAGCAAAATGTGGCCTCATCCGTACCTCTAAGCAAAATGGAAGAGGTACATAGATATGGGCCAAGTGTGGGACCAAGCGTGGACCATGGTGAATTTGAGAGCACACACCCCCTTTGATGGGCAGCCGCTGCTCAGCCCAGCCAGCCAGCAGACTCCAGTTGGGTCTGGTTTGCCCACATTTTCCAAGGTAACCCAGAAAACCAGGTATCTGTATGAAACTCATGAATTTAAAATGTTGGCAACAAATGCAAAATTTTATAACTACTCTATGGGCCAAACAAAACACATCTGCTAGCCAGACCGCATCCAGAGACCTGGGGTTTGTAATCCCTGGAGAAAATCACCAATTAGCATCCCTTAGAAGATGGATGTTCTGGGCTCTAGCCTGTACCCTGAATCAGCCCTGTGCTGTTGGCAGGAACTGTGAGCATCACATCCTACTGGGGAAAAACCTGCCAGCATCATCTTTGTGTACAGTTTTCTTATTTACCAAGATGTTCCATTCAAAGGAAACTTTTTGGAGATAAAAATGTCTTTATGGAGGTGGACAGCTTGTGGCAGCCCAGGGCACATTCCGTCTCCTTTTTGGCTCCGTCCTCTCCAAGCCAGCCCTGCAGCACTGAGATCCTGGATTAACTGTGCAGTCTTGAACTTGAACTGTGACTAAGATTCCTAGCCAGGCCTCAGTATCCCCTGTTGGTTAAATAAGGGGGTTGGTAATTTTGCAAGTCCCTCCCTCCACACCGAAAATTTCCAGTACTTTAGTGGGAAAAGGATGGCTTCTATAAGGTAAGCCTTCAAGCCTCCCTGGGATGGACTGAAGTGAATGGGCTCACACAGCTCAGTGCAGGAGGGTCAGATGTCAACGTGCGGTTATGTGAGGCTAGGCCTTGTTTAATATCACTCTCCGTGGCAGACAGACTCTCAGAGGTCCCAGTGATCCCCACCTACTAGTATTCGTAGCCTATGTGATCCTCTGTCCTTGAGTGTGGGCTGTTCTGGCAACTTGATTATCATGAATAGAATGCAGCACAGTGATGGGTTACAGAAGATTATAACTTCCCTTGCCAGCAGACCCTCTCCCTTGCTGGCTTTGATGAAGCAAGTTTCCCTGTTATGAGCGTCCGTGTTGGAGAGGCCCACGTGGCAGGGAACTGAGGGTAGCTTCTGGTCCTCAGCCAGCAAGGAATCTAGTCAACAGCCCCAAAAGTGAGCTTGGAAGCAGGTCCTGCCCCGTGTGAGTCTTCATATGAGACCTCAGCACTGGCCGACACTTTAATCGCAGCTTGTGAGAGACCCTGAGCAGAGGACCCAGCTAAGCCATGCCTAGATCCCCACCCCACAGAAACTGAGATAATGAACGTGTACTTTTTCAGGCTGCTACATCTGTGCTCATTTGTTACAGTAGCATCAGTTACTACACCAGCTCTTCAGATTTGTTAAAAAAAATTAACATTGAAAAAATTCAGTTCACTGTGGGTATTCTTATTTATAGAGGATTTAGGTGTTTTAGTTAAATACATGTATGCTTTATGATGTATTAACAGTAAGTACTCTATAGACATTCCTAGAAGTTTGTGTCAGATGTTTCAAAAGATTATAGTCTTGTTTTGGTGCCACCGAGCTCAGAAATGAGGTTTTAGTTTAATCAACTCACTTTATCCTTTAATGCATTCATTCTACAAGTACTCAAAATTTCACCTTGGCCTTTTCATAGTCACCAGTCAGGGTCCCTGCCCACATTTTTTTTTATTGATTTTGGAAATTACCTGAGCTGGACACAGACAGGGACCTCAAAAGGAATAGGAAAATAAGCAAAACAATAACAAATCCTCCAAGCCATTATTTCAGCCGAGGGAAACCAAAATCACTTTGCACCTGTTTCTGATCAAACCCATTTAGGCAGTTCCTTGATTTGTTACAGGTCAGTGCTTCGCAAACTTGGATTTGCATACAGATCACGTGGAGATTTATTAAAATGCAGACTCTGCCTCAGTAGGCAGTAGGTGTGGGGTGGGCTTGAGCTGCTGTCCTTCCAGCCCGCTCACAGGTGGCCGATGTATAGGCCCAGCCCTGCCCTTTCGTGCCCAGAGCAGCGTGCTTTATTGGTGCTCTCCTGTCCTATGCACCTTCTCTCTCCCCTTCAGCCTCCACTTCCAGCAATTTTGCCCCTCTTGGGGGGTGTGGGGAGGTTATCAGGCATTTGCCATTTAACCCAACAGTCTCATAGTTAAATTCTTTGACTAGGAAAATCAGAACAAAACCAAAAAGCCTGCTGGATCCTTAAGTATATATGTATTTTTTTTCCAGTAATAAAAAATGCTCTGATTGTGTACTGGAGTGCTTCAGGAGTGGCCCTCAGTATGTCTGAACTTCTGTGGCTCGAACTGCCGGAACAGTGTTCTCAGGGAGTCTAAAGAGAGAAGCCAGACCTGTGCCCTGCAGGGGATGGTGTGGCAAGCTCTCCCTGGCTCCTGTAGATGTCACCTGATACCTGTGCCCTCCCCTGGGTGTGACTGTAGAGTTTGGCAAAATAGTTTAAGGCAAGTGTTGTTAAGCCTTCCCTTCCATAATGTAAACATCTGTCCCTATTGAGGGATGCCGGAGGTATAAATTTGTAAAAGATTCCTCCTTCTACAACTACGCATTGTAAGTCTCAAATACCCTTGATTCAGCCTTGGTTAATAGTACAACGAGGCCAAAGACCACAAGCTTCTGTCGCAGAGCTTCGAGAGGGACCCATGTGCTTTTGAGAATGCAGAGCTCTGAGTCGACAAATTGCCCTTGTTATGTAGGTAAGGCAGATGGAATAATGGTAGTTGAGCTGTCATTCATTTCAGGTCAAATCTATTTATTTTGTACCTTGTCATCATAAAATTGAGATTCCATCTAAGATTTTACGAAGTAAACAAATAATAATGAAAGATTTGTTTTAATACTTCCGAGGACTATTGACTTTTTGAGACGATGACTATTTGTTGGAGGAAACTATATTTGTGAAGACGTTTGCTGTAGAAAACTGTTCATGAATTCTGTTTGTTTTAGGATATTGATTTATGCACCAACCTTGGGGTGACGATCCCCTCCCTGATCTGGCTCTGATTCATTTATCCAGTTGGAACAGCTCTGCACACTGCCTCATAAGCAGGAATGTAGCTAAAAGCTTTCGGTGTAAAAAGGTTATTATTCAAGGAAAATAAATGATTGATGCTAACAATTAACTTTAAAACACAAATGGGAGTCTCGTCTTTTTTTTCGTGACCCCAGCCTTCAACTCTTGAAGAAGTCCTGCTGACTCTGTGTCTTTAATGCCTGATCCCTCAGGATCTATTACTACTTTGTAGCAGATGACCCTGAAACTTGGCAACTCGAAACAACAAATGTTCATTGTCATCTCACCGTTTCTGTGTGGTATCTGAGCACCGCCTAGCGGGACGGATTTTTCAGATTCTTATGCAGCAGGGTCTCTCCAGCGTTCAGGCCCTGTGTCAGCCGGGGCTGTGGTCTCACTTGACGGCCCGACTAAGGGAGAATCCTTTTTCCCAAGTTCACTCACGTGGTTGTTGGCAGGATCCCGCTCCTTTGGGTTGTTGCACGGAGGGCCTCCGTTCTTCCTGGGCTGTTGCCTCAGCCCCTTATGATGTTGGCCTCTCTGTAGGGCGAGTCCCTGCACGGCAGCCTTTTTCGTCCAGGGTGGGGGGCTCTGAGAGAGAGCGAGAGAGAATGAGCAAGATGGAAGTCATGGTCTTTTTCTAGCCTGGTGTCTCTCTCTTTCTCTTTTTAGCCATTTTATTGAGGCATGGCTGACCTGTAAAAAGCTGTATATGTTTAATGTGTACAACAGTCCCCAAGGGTTTGGGAATAAGCACACACCTGTGGAGGCATCCCTGCTGTCAAAGTCCTAAACATGCTCATCTCCTCCCAAACCCTTTATTACCTTATTATCATTATTATCTTTATTATTATTACCTTTATTACCTTTAACCCTTTTTTACCATTATTATTATTATTATCATTATTACTGTTTGTGTGTATGCTAAGAGCACCTCACATAGATTCTACCTTTGTAGCCAATTTTCAGTGTACAGTTCAGTATTGTTAGCAGAGGGTATGATGCTGCACGGTAAGTCTACAAAATGTATCTTATACAACTAGAACTTTGTACCCTTTGACTGGCACCTCCTCCATTTCCCATAACCCTCAGCCCCTGGCATCCGCCATTCTACTTTCTGCTTCTATCAGTTTGGCTATATTAGAACCCACATATGAGTGAGATCAGACCGTATTTGTCTTTCTTTGGCTGACTTGTATCACTTAGCATCATACTCTCTAGGTCCATCCATATTATTTCAAATGGTAGGATTTCCTTCTTTTTTTTTTTTAAGACTGAATAATAGCACATTGTACATATAGACCACATTTTATTTATCCGTCCCTCCATTGAGTTACATTTAGATTGTTTCCATATCTTGGTGTCGCCTAATCCCTGAGGGATACACCCCATCCCTGTGTTCTGTTTATTAGAACAAAGTCACACTAGAGGGGGCTGCCCAGGGACGTGACTATCACAACACAGGGATCTTTGGGACCATCTTGGCGTCTTTCTGCCGCATGCAGTCAGGGCTCAGTAAATACGAGTTCACATCCGTAGTAGTGCTAGATGTCCATCCTTAGCAATGAGACGCATGCCCCAGGGCTTCATGCAGCCTGTTCAGATGGAGTTCAAGTTGGTTGTGATTTGCTTGAGCAGCTAACAATCTGCTCACCCCAGGAACTGGTGGGGTGACTTGCATACACAGTTTGTTCTATAAATATGTGCAGGTAGCTCGCATGCTTGCGTTTCTAAGTTCTGAAAAAGGAATTGAGAAGGAAGGGGGGCCCTAAAGCCAAAGGTCCGCTCTAAGATGACAGCAAGGCAGATGTGGTGGCTGGAGGGTGGCTGCGGAATTCGAAAAGGTTAGACTGGCTCTTTGCCACTGAGATCTCAGCTTAGATGATGCACATCGGAGAGAGGCCTTCCCTGTGTGCCCAGTTGAAATTAGCCATTGCTTTTTGCTTCACCTTCCTAGTCTGGCTCCCTTCCCTTTGTATTTTTTTGTTCGCCGTCTTTCTCCCCCATGAGGACTGAACCCCAGGAGAGCAGGGGCCTTGTCCGTCTGGGTCGAGCTGCGTACTGTTGCCACCACATATGGGGCCTGGCAAGCAGTTGGGTCTCAGTTAATTCTTACTGAATAAATGAACGAACTGAACCCATAGGTATGAACTGACTCTAAGGAACTTTAAAAAAAATTTTTTTTTAATGTTTATTTTTGAGACAGAGAGAGATAGAGCATAAGCGGGGAAGGAGCAGAGAGAGAGGGAGACACAGAATCTGAAGCAGGCTCCAGGCTCTGAGCTGTCTGCACAGAGCCCGACGTGGGGCTCAAACTCACGAACTGTGAGATCATGACCTAAGCCAAAGTCGGGCGCTCAACCGACTGAGCCACCCAGGCACCCCTCTAAGGAGCTTTTTGGAAACTATAATATCTTCATGACTTCCAAAGAAAAAGCCACTTAGTTAACATGCAAAATACACTCATTTGTTAAAAAGAAGAAAACAGTCTTGAGATGGTGGGGTCGCTGTGTCCCTGCCACAGATCGCTAGTGGCCATCAGGCAAGCCGGGCCGCGTCTCTGGGCCTCGGCCTCCTCAGAGGATGAATACAGGGGCTGTGCCCTGGGGGTGGGGGTGGGGTCTTCAAACTGCTCTGTGCTGGGATCCAGCTCAGGCTGAGGAGCCCTGGGTTTTAACGCTGGTCTGCCATATAAGGTTTGGTTCGAAGGAAGGATGCTGTCACCAGGAAAAAAAAAAAAGTTGGACACCCACACGGCCTCCATGCCCACTAATGGCCCTCCGCCTCTGCAGAAGCAGGTGCTGCCTGCAGTTCTGTGTGCTGCTAAGGGTGGGGACCCGTGGCCCGCCAAGCCTGGGACCAGCAGAACCAGTAGGAAGGACACGCCTGATGCTTTCGGTTCAGGTGACGCAGCGCCCTTTCCAAGAACATAGAGGATCCCCTCTTCCTTCCTCTCCCCCCTTCTCCACCCCCACGCCCAGCCTCACACCTCGCTGAAGCCCACATCGTGCTGCCTTTGAAATGTTAGCATCGATTTTTTTTTTTTTCTTCTCGTTGACGAACTCATTTCGAGATTTCATTTCTGGCACAGCGTTTCCTACCAGGTAGCCAGAGCTACCAGGCCCCAGGTTTTATAATTAAAATTCTGTCACATCCCCCGACACAGTGCAAATGGTGCCATCGAGCCTGGCAGAAAGGATTTGCAAGCCCTTCACCTCGGAATTTAAATATAATACTTCTGGAAGCTTTCAGTTTCTGGTATTTTTAATTCTAATTAAAAAACGATTATTGAACGTTAATATCTTCTGTACAGCCTGCTGTTTGCCTGTAAGCTCCATTTTGGCCGGCTGGTTTTAAACAAACAGCTTGGCTGGGTGGCTGGTGCGGCCCACGTGGTTTTTCCCGGCCTTTGGGAATCACCAGGTCCCAGGCATAATTAGTATAAATCAAAATCCTCTAGACTATGACAGGAAAATGGTATGTTTGAACAGCAGCTTATTAAAATGACCTACTTAATTTAAGAAAAATATTGTATCCACTTGCACGATAACCTGGATGATTTCCCTGACAGATTTTATAATATTTCTTCCCTCTTCCTTCTCTTCTCCCCCGCCCCTTTGTTTTTATAAGAAAAGGAAAGGGAGTGGAAAGGCCCGTTCTACTTCATCCAAGGTGCAGACCCACAGTTCGGGCTCATGAAGGCCTGGTCCACCGGGAACTGTGACAGCGGCGGTGACGAGTGGGGACAGGAGATCCATCTAACCGAGCAAGCGGTGGAGGCCGTCAACAAGTTGAAGCCCAAACCCAGATTTTTTGTTCTCTGCGGGGACCTCGTCCACGCCATGCCAGGTAAGACTTGCACAGGGGCTGCGACCTCCCCTCCTTCCTCTGGTCATGACTGCGATTGGGCAGAAGGACAGATTTCTCTTAAAGAGACATCTTGACTCGGTAATGGCTCACTCCTTCCGTCCATGGCTGTTGGAGGGAGTATCCTTGAACATCAGAAAACGCGCTCTCATTTTATATTTAGAATTTGCCGAGATTAATCACAGTAATTAGGCAGAGCTACAGTTCTGATGATCTGAGCTTACGATGAAAAATGGAACAGATTCCCACGTGTCACCTTTATATCCAGGGGACAAACTTGAACTGCTTCCAGATACCATGTCCATGAATGTAATCTTCTTCTCTTGTTCCTCCTCTTCTTATGCTTCAGTTTCTCCTGTATTTGTTAGTGCTTTTTCACTTGCAAGTGAGAGAAATTATTATTATTTTTGTTTTATTTTATTATATTTTTTATTAAAAACTTTTTAATGTTTTTATTTATTTTTGAGAGAAAGAGCAGAAGTGGGGGAGGGGCAAGGAGAGAGGGAGACAGAATCCGAAGCAGGTTCCAGGCTCCGAGCTGTCAGCAGCTCGAACCCACAAACTTTGAAATCGTGACCTGAGCCAAGGTCAGATGCTTAACCCACTGACCCACCCAGGTGCCCCTATTGTTTTTTAAATTACAAATATGTGTTCCTTTATGGGACTGTAAAGTCCAGGGGCCTATCTGGGCTTCAGGTATGGCTAGATCCAGAAGCTCAGAGGTTGTGATCAGGATTTGGTTTCTTTTGCTCAGCCCTGCTTTCCTCTGGGTTGATTTCATTTTTAGGCAGGCTGTCTCTAGGTAGTGGCTCCTGGGAGCTCCTACCAGAAACCACGACAGAAACAAGTACCTTATTCTTGGTGGTCCAGTCAAAGTTCCAGACCGATACTCCTCCTTCATCCTGCTCTTGTGGCCCCTTGAAGCCAGGGTGTGAGCTCATTTCCACTGCAGCAAATGTGGTCTGAAGAGCAGGATGGTTCCCCTCAAGAACAGTGAGATAGAATGTGAAAACAACAGTTGCCTTCTAGAACTCTCTTGCATTTTTGGTTCTTCCTCTGATACCTTCTCTCCCAGGCAAGCATAAGCAGGTGGAACTGCCACCTGCCCGTCACAGAGGTAGAGTGGACTCCCGTGGCCACTCTTAGTGGTGGCACAGCAGTCTCTGCTCTTGGAGCAGCAGTGGTCTGAAGGCCATTGCAGAAAACACTGCAGTGGCCGCACATGTTTGCTTTGGCCAATACCATCTTGTAAACCAGGGCTCTCGGTCCTGCCTCGATTTCCAGTGTCTTTACAAGCTGAGGCACTCTATGGTAGGCTGGGGTGCATTCATTTCTCAAGGTTCACTTATCTGGCAGCCTACCTTTCCAGACCAATCCCAAAATAAAGATGTGAGAATGGAAAAAGGGCTGCCCAGAATCACTCTTCCCAAAGTCCAGCGAGTGTAAGGAGCGGGAGGAACCCTCAGAACTTCCCGCATTCTCTCTTTGCACGTATTTCGTGCAAAGTCATGAATGTGAACGTGCCTATGGCATTGGGTTTTACCGGATGGAACCCAGGGTGATCACCCCCAGAGAATCAGCCTGTCCTACTGTTGGGCTTCTGCAAATGCGGCAAGGTGGGAAAGAAGGAAAATAAGGCAGTGGATAGAGACCTGAACCAGGGCTGGCGCCAGCCCCACACTTGCCGTTGATGTGCTGGGTAAACTTGGACAGACCCCTTATCTTCTCGGGGCTGCCGTTTCTGAACCCATTGGTGAGTAAGCGTTCAAAACCTCGACCTTCTGGGGCTGCACCGTACAGGGGCAGGTGCGGGTGGCGGACATCTCAGCAGCTTGGGGCAGACGCACATTCACAGTCGGCCACTCTTGGTGACCGTAGGATGCCCCAGTTTCTTTCTTTTTTTAATTTTTTTAATTTTTTTAAATGTTTATTTACTCTTGACACAGAGAGAGAGAGAGAGTGTGTGCTAGCAGGGGAGGGTCAGAGAGAGGGGGAGACACGGAATCCGAAGCAGGCTCCAGGCTCTGAGCTAGCTGTCAGCACAGAGTCCGATGCGGGGCTCGAACCCATCAGGGGCGAGGTCATGACCTGAGCCAAAGTTGGACGCTTAACCGACTGAGCCACCCAGACACCCCTGGATGCCCCAGTTTCTAAAGGAGTTAGAAATCATAGTAGGACTCAGAGTCTTGGTCGACAAGTTAAAGCCAGGGAAATATGCCAGTTGGTCAGATTAATGCTGCTTCCCGAAGGTCTGACTTGCTGTTAGCTGGGTGCTTTGGAATCAGCTGGGTGCTTTGGAATCATTTGGCCCAGTGTGTACAGTAGGGTCAGCTAGATCTCCAACTCTGGACCATCCAGTGAGCTAACTTCTGCTTTCACTGGACACTTGAAGGTCAGATTCCAATTCTACCATTTTTATGTCCAGCGGTTTCTTTTCTTTGTAAATAGAAATGTTATAGGACTCACTAGAATTATATAACATGTTTTTGTAGATGTTTGCCGACTCATTCTGAATTACACTAATGCATTCAGTCATATTTCAAAATAAGATTTAAAATAAAAGCTCTCTGTGCAATTTCATTGCTGCTTCAATAAAATGTACTGAGCACAGTAAATTAAAAGATATGGTTTTTATGCTCAACTTTTCCCATTGGTCAGAAGGTCTTGTAAATGTGAACTGGTAATCTTTTGAACACATATTTTATATTCATTGTGACCCGAGCAAAATTTGTAACTGTTCTGAAGCGTTGGACTGTTTTGGGTGGTTGTAACTGAGCCAGTGGAGAGACTGTTAACTGTTTTGAATATTGTGGTCTGAGATTAAACAGAACGTTTTGAAGCTAGTTACCATTTTTTAATATGCAATTAGTGGCTTCCTCCTCATTTAGCTCATAGGCAGGGGCAGACACTAGAAAAGTAATTATTTGCTTTGACTGCTTAGCACATTGTTAATTATCAGATACATATATTAATAGGCAAATAAAATCAGAAAGCATACTTTTAATTCTACCATAAATAATATCTTGGGCCAAGTGGTTTTAAGTTCAAACTGGAGAAAAAGAACTTTATGAATAATGCTCTTTCTAATGAAAGTCATAAGGCACTTTTCCATTATAAATATTCATCATGGGCTGCCTGGCTGGCTGTCGGTTGAACGTCCGACTTTGGCTCAGGTCATGATCTTGCGGTTTGTGGGTTCGAGCCTCGCGTCAGGCTCTGTGCTGACATCTCGGAGCCTGGAGCTGGTCTTCAGATTCTGTCTCCCTCTCTCTCTGCCCCTCCTCTGCTCACGCTCTGTCTCTTTCTGTCTCTCAAAAATGAATAAATGTTAAAAAAAATTTTTTTAAATAAATATTCATCGTCATATTTGTTCACCTACAAGTTCTTGGCGTGTGCACACGGAGTGCCAGTTACGGTGCCAGATGCCGCGGATACAGTGGTTGGAGATGAGGGAGCGCAGAGTCTGATCAAGGAAGCGCCAAAGCAGGGACAGTTCCAGAGCCTGCAGGGAAATCCTAAGAAATGCAGGACAAAGTCCAGTTAGTTTTGAAACACGTGTTTTCATTCTGCAGATGTCTTTCTGGGTATTTTCTTATTTTACG
Organism: Cryptoprocta ferox; assembly: GCA_028646485.1. NCBI lineage: Eukaryota > Metazoa > Chordata > Mammalia > Carnivora > Eupleridae > Cryptoprocta > Cryptoprocta ferox. Next base: position 9,854,061 of record CM053564.1, on the reverse strand, counting down.
AAGCTTCTCTGTGGGATAAACCACATTATCAATAGCAGATGGAGATTTGTGCAGATATCGAGACCACTGATTTTCAGTCCTTCCTGCTGAAGCCCAGGATTACTTTGTTCGGTCGCCCTGACATGGAGGCTCCAGCCCCCTGATACTGAACCTTGGTCGGCTTCGGCAGTCATGTGAGGAGTTGACAGATGGGAATGCGATGATGCCATTAGAGTACAAAGGGGTCCTTTCAGCCTGTTTGTCATTAGTGTGTGTGTCTGGCCTGTTGTTTAAAAATTGCCACAACCAAACAAAACAGATAGTGTGGAACAAATTCTTCCCTGGATATAAAGGCTCCTTGGAGAGTTCTTTGTGTATGGACCTCTGCTTTGGGCAGCAGTTACGTGATTTCGTGTCTGTGAACGATTCAGCCTCTGGAAGTCCTGTTACGTAAAGCGAGCCAAACCTGCATTAGTCTTAGTCCAGTACAAGGTGCATGAGTTTCGTATGGCTGCTGTAACAAACTATTGCAAGCTTAGTGGCTTGGAACAACACAGATTGATTCTCCTATAGTCCTGGAGGTCGGAAGTCCAGAGTGGTTCTGCAGGGCTGCGGCCTTCAACAGGTTCCAGCATTTAGAGGCTGCTCACCTTTCTTGGGTCATGGCTGCTTCCTCCTGTCTTCAAAGCCAACAGCACAGCATCTTCTCTCTTCTCTGACCTTTGATCCATCCTCTTATCTTCTTTTTTTTTCCTTAAGTTGAGAGTGAGTGAGAGAGAGAGAGAGAGAGGGTGAGCAGGGGAGGGCAGAGAGAGAGAGAGAGAGCAGGGGAGGGCAGAGAGAGAGAGCGAGAGAGCGAGAGAGAGAGCATCTCAAGCAGACTCCATGCTCAGGACAGAGCCCAACATGGGGCTCCATCTGACTACCCTGTGATCATGACCTGAGCTGAAATCAAGAGTCGGACGCTCGACTGAGCTGCCCAGATGCTCCTCATATTCTCTCCTTCAAACCCACCCTCCTACTTCTTTCTTATAAACGCCTTGTGGTTATTAGCCTACTCCGATAACCCAGGATAACCTCTCCATCTCAAGATCTTTATCACATCCGCAAATTTCCCTTTTATCATGCAAGATAACATATTCACAGCTTCTTGGGATTGGGATGTGGACGTCTTTGGGGGCCATTGTTCAGCCTACCACAGATGACATGGGATGCAGTTCAGGGTATGTGCCAGGGACGGCGCTGCTAGCTCACTCCATTGGAGTCACGAAAAGAGGGTGTCATTGTTATTTCCATTTGAACTGGTGATCGAAACTGGCTCAGAGTAGTTAAATACTTTTCCTGGAGTCACTTAGCTTATAAGTGGTAGAGTCAGGAACTAACTCTGGTCCAGCGGTGTTCAAACCTCATGCCCTTCACAGTGCAGCTTCCCAAGATAGCAGTCAAGAGCTTGTTTGAAATGTAGAATTTCTGCCCCACCCAGATCTGATGAGACACAGTTGGCATTTTTAATAAGATCCCCAGGTCTTAATATTTATGGCCAATCAAGTTTGAGAAGCACCTGCAGGAGAAAAATACACCAGGCCCTGTGTTTTTTGCATTAGGTGCAAATGTGTATACACTTGTGGTGTGTGGGCATTTCCTTCAACTGTTAAAGATAATGGTGCTTACCCAGGGGACTGTCACTCCTTTAGACTGCCCAGGCTCAGCCTTCACAAGGAGATGTTTTAAGTTTGTGGGTTTTGTTTTTCTCTCTAAACAACAGTTTGAACACTACAACAAAACAGAACTTGTTCAGAATATTCAGAAAAATAATCACCCATATATGCTTTAAAAGGACCTTTATGTGGAATGGTCGGGAGAGTGAGGATGGGTTCTTTGATTTGGGTCATGTCCATGTGTATAATCCCTTGTCCGCTATTCCGAAGTCCAGAAAGCTGTGAAAACTAAGAGGTTTTCTCAAGTTTGAAAACTAACTCAATTGGCAGCAAAATTGACCTGAACTGACATAGGGATATTTATAGTCTTTCTTTATCCTACTTAGTGGGAATATTCATGTGTTTTGCCAGCAAAATATCACCATGCTCCATTACGGGGTGCTGCCCAAGATCCAGCTCGGGGATTATTTAATATGTGCCCCACAACCAGTACTGCTGTTTTTAAAGTTTGAAGAACTCCAACCTTCAAAGCAGATCTGGCCCCTCGGGTTTGGGATAAGAACATACGGATCTGCAATATTGATAATTTTGGATTTATGGATGAAGAAGCCTTTCATCACTAGAAACCCAAGGCTCTTTCCATCCCTCCAATTTAACTTTCTCCCGAGGTAACTTCTGCACACCCACTGCACCGTGGCTGCATTTTAGTTTCAAAGTTAAAATGATCCCAGTCATCTCCTATTTGAATTTTGGGCACCATTTTTGTTGGGACCAAAGAGACTGAATATGAAAATGGAACTGCGTTCAGAAATGACTCTGACAAATTGAAGGATAGGATGTGTGCACCGAGGTGATGTTTGCTATAGATAAGCACAGACTAATCCACTTAGGTGGAAAAGTCTTAACTTCAAGGCAGAAAAGGGGTGGGCGTCTGCAGATACGGCTGTAAAGGACGGAAAGTAAAGGAATGCGTGCAGAGTGGTGGTTAGGAATGGGGAGATGTTGTGGGAATGTAAAGTAGAATTACTGGTAGACGAGATTGTGGTTTTCTGAAAAGACCCAAGTGAAACCTGAAAAAGGACTTTTCATCCAGTTTGGTAGCCCTCTGCCTTAAATGAGATGTGACCAGGTACACCAAGATCCAGATAGGAGTCACTGTGGCCAAATGACCCTCAAGACGTCTTCCCCACTTGGAGATTCCTAGTTCTGTGATGAACGGATACAGTTGGGAAAGGAAGCCACTGAGCAAAGATGAAGTCCTTTGGTGGCCGGGCTTCAGGCAGAGAGCAATCCGGTGTCCCTCCTTCGTTCACATAATCCAGGAGGGTTGGTATTCATTTTCCCCCAGCTGGGCAGGCACCAAACACGTGAACATAATTCTGGTGCAAAGCAGACTATGATAAGCAGAGCCTCAGAGGCCTTGAGAAACAAAGCCAGGATTAAGGCTCTGGCCAGGAAGAGAGGCCTTATCGCATCCCTGCAACCTCTGCCAGTTCACCCTCCTCCACGCTTCATCCTGAGTTCCTACAGGGCAGTGGGGGCTGTGCCTGTGTTTTCACCCAGCAACCAATGCTGTTGAGCGTGGCAAAGGTCTTTGTTGAATGCAGGTCAGAGGAATCACTCTGTTTCCCATGATGCTTAGCAAGTGGCCAGTACGTGGGAGGCACCCAGACAAATTTCTGAATTAAATGAAAAATCAATCCATTTATTTACCAGCTCTCTCCCCGAGTGCTCACTTTGCACAGGCAGTGTTCTCGGTGCTTGTGTGGCATCAGTGAATAAAACAGACAAGTCCTTGCTTGACCTAGAAATAAGGGGCATGGACACATGGAAAGATGGCGTTCTTTTTTTTTCTTGTCATTCTGATCTTTTGTCGTATTCAGACTCGGGTTGATATGGATCTGCATTGTTATTATTTCATGAGATTATTAAATGATATAACCGATATGTGAATATGATCCCTTTGTAAAGATTTAGCATCTGTGTCTAGAATAAACTGTGTAACCTCACCCAAGTCCTTCCCTTGGGGTCACCATATGTAAGCAACCTTGTCTTATAAATGTCATTATTCCCTGCACAGTCTTCTGTGACTTCCTTTTTCCCCTTCCATCTACCTGGAAAATCCTTTTATGTTGCTACATAGAGGTTTATGTCAGGCTTTTAATAAGGGCACTGCCTTCCACGGATGAGATCTCGTAATTGCTTAATCCTCTCCCCTGGTGGGAACTAGGAGTGATAATCTCCGCCTGTTGGAGCTGGTCTCAACAGCGCTGCCGTGGGACGTTCTCGTATACCTGCAGGTCACTTTTCCTTCAAGCCAGAAGTCAGATGGACCGGCCGGGTTTGGGATCTGCTGTGGCATTTGTATGACGTGAACACCAGCCAGTTGGCTGCGTGCTTCCCCGAAGGACATCTCTCAGGGATTGACCCACACGTCCACATGGTCTCTTCCGTGCCACCAGCATCTCAGTCCCTGTCATACAAGTGATAAGTGCCTGCACTGCTCACCCTGCCATCGCTACTCAAAACCCACTTGTCCCCGTCACAGTAGGATTTGTTGATGTTGTTTCTTTTTTAAAAAAGCTCAGTTAACTTCTGTTCTTTTCCTTGCCTGTGTGATTAGCTGTGAGTTTTTCATTTTAAGTGCCTACTCAGGCTCCAGGAAATGCCAAGGTTTGAAGACACTTTACCATTCAGCTTAACAGCCAGCAACATAAAAGGGGTGCAGGACATGAGTGCAGGGCAGTGCTATGCCTGGGGTTGGGTAGCCCCAGACCCTGGAGTGGGCAGGGCCGTGAGCCTCCACCCTTCGGGCAGGTTGTGCATGGTGAATGCCGAGTGGTGGTAACCCAGAGCAATCAGCCAGCCCCGTGGCTCCTTAGATCCTTCACATCCATTATGAGCCTATTAAAGCATCTAGGCAATCAGCGACAATACCTTCCTTCTGCCAAGGCTGATTGAAAGTGGTTTGAACTAATTTACCTAATATTACTAATTAGGGAGCTTGAAGCATTACTCGAAAAGTTGTTTCTGATTAGGTGTGTGATCAGCAGCCTTGCTGGAAGCCGTGACTGTCCCCTCCCCCAGGCCCCCGGCGGGTGCCACATGGCCTGCTCGCTGCAGGCTGTGTCAACTCTTTGTCCCCAGTCAGAGCATCGTAACCTGCTTTGTGCCTTGGGCCCCTCTGGCAGGTTGGCAGACCACCTCTGGACCACCACTCAGAATAATGTGTTGAAGTGCATAAAATAAAATGCATAGGATTTCAAAGGAAACAAATCACGCTGAAATACGGTTCTCAAAATATTTTTAAATTATTTGATAGCCTAAAATGCATACTTGGTTGTTGATTTATTACACAACACAGTCTAACAGCAGGCCTACTGACTACCATAATGTCAAAGTGGTGCTGGGCCTACATGCACTGTGCCACAAGGTGTGTACCACAGCCATCGTGGGATATGAAAAATCCTCGTGGTTTCTGTTGGTGACAGTCCCAGGAGCCTTGGTAAGACCTCTGTGATTTTGTGCTTAAGTTAATAGTAGGAGGACATGCTAAACATCAGAGGTTAGTGAAATACAGTTTCTTTTCCCATCTAAGTTCCCAGATCCCTGTGGACCCCAGATTCAGAGCCCTTATCCGTGTGTACATATGGACACACTGTTGTTTGCTGGCTGGAACTTTCTCTTCCCAGTCAACTTGTGGATATTATCATCGACCACAGTATAAACGCAATGGCAGAAACTCTGCTTTTAATTACAGACTAAAAGACTTCTTAATTGTGGCTACGAAAAGGTGGATGTGTGATTATTCAGTGAAAAGGTATGACTGGAGCTGAGTAAGAGGACCTAGTGAACAATTGCCTTTTGATTAAGGAATAAATATAGTCTGTATTATTTCTCTCTGGTTTCCAGTGTTTGGATCAAAAACTTAAAATTGAGAAAGACTTGTTGCATTGGTTTTTTGGTCCCATGAAGCATTTGGGAAGGCTTAAAATGAACAGAAACACACAAGGAAAAAAGGGAAGTAAGAAATGACCCATCAGGAAGTTCATGAAGTCAAGGGTAGAGAGAGGGGAGGCAGAAACAAATAGGGAGATCTTAAGGGCCATTGTGGTTGATAAGGTAGTGGTTTAGCCACAGGAAATAAAGACTGTTGTCAAAGAAACAAAATCAAACCCATACCTAAGAGGGACACAGCTTTTTCTAGAAGGTCTTAGATTTAAAAGAAAGATTTTATGAAGATTGCTTTCTGGGACACTAAGTAATGTAATATCTGGCAAGGGGACTGCTAGAGTCCAGTTTCTTAAACTGGGTGTTCAGTCCATTAATGGGCTTCGTCCAGCCAGTGAGCCCCATAAAACTGGCGAAGTCCAGTGTATCTGCATAGATGCTTTGGGGAGTGGAGTGGGGAGAAGGTCTGTAGCTTTTGTCCGATCCCTCAAGGGCTTCATGACTCAAAAGAAGGTTAAGGAACCAAGGAGCTGACCGCTCCTGCTTTCAGCTTCTTTCTGAGGACACTTTCCCTGGAGGGGAGGTGAGCATAGAGGCCATTCGGCAGAGAACCTGTGGGGGTCTGCCCTGGAGTCCACTCCAGTCTCTGCCCTACCCTGGGGGCTTTCCAGGGACAGCGGATGGATGCTTCGGAAGCTTGTAGAAAGCCCTGGCAAATGGGTATTATCACCCATGTCTTCCTAGCTCACACCTAGCTGATCGAAATATTCATACCTCTCCTCTCAGTGTTTTTTGCTCTAAACACTCATTTCCCCAAATTGGGACATTTCACCTCTTTGATGGGCCTATTTTCTGCAACTAAATGAAATACTAAAAAAGAGCATGATCCCAAAGGGGTTCAATTATCAGGTAATTGGTCAAGTGATTAGGATGTGAAATGACAAAAATAACAAGAGGCTGGAAATGCAATACATTTACGTGCCAGAACTGCCAAGGGTGCCTGTTTTGTAACCCTCAGAATTTAGAGACTCACCTGCATGTTTGGAATTCTAGATTGTTCCCTCCAGTTCCTGCATAGTTTATTGGAAAACCGTGGTGAGTTCTTTTGAATATATATTATTTGGGTTGTATAAAAAATTTACTATCCCTTCCTTCCTTTATGTATTATTTGGGTGAAATAGTGCTGTCATAATCCATAAATATTCTTGTGAAGAAATTTTATATTGATCTGTAAGGTAGCAGCTTTAGAAATTTCACTTGGATAATAGACTTTCTTTCCTTCATCTTTTTTTTTCTCCCCCGAAAACACATTGAAGCACCTTCCATACCTTACCAAAGCCCCCCTGTTATGTTGAGCAGTTTATTAATTGTACCCTAAGTCAGCTCATCCTACAGATTCAGCAGTGAGTTGCGGTAGACATGTGGGAGCAGCCAGTGTAATAAACTGTAGCTGTTAGATGCAAAATTAAATGAATTTTGTCTAATAACATGTATAATTTAAAAAGCGGTAGAACCCGATTAAGCTTGATCTGTTGGCGGTGTGGCTCCAAATCACTCCGTGAGTAATGCTTAGGGTTGCAAAGTTTTAGATCAATGAATTTACATACCTCAATTCATTAGGAAAAGATAATGGAAAAGATTCGAGACGGGATTATGGCTCTATAAATTCTCCGGCACTAGATGAAACTAAATGTTTTTAATTGGAAGGAATAAATCATTTTCTGAAGTTTCCACTCAAGGCTGCCCGTGTCACGCCGTCACCAGTCCCCGTGTATCCCCGAGCAGCGTCCTCCCACTCCGCTGGTCTGCTCTGGCCTTGACCGTCAGCAGTCCAAGTCGGGTCACTGGACTATAATTCGTTGACCGTTGGGAGTCTGCTTCTGTGCCCCGTCCAGCTTAGCGACAGACAGGCCCAGTGCCTATATAGCCTCAAGAGCCATCCAGGCGGGCCAGGGAGGGAGGCGGGGAGCAAGAGGCAGCACAAGTGGAATAACCCGGTGGCCTTCGTGAGTGCTGGCAGCTGTGAGGCAAGGCATGTCCGTGACACTGGAATAGTGTTGGCTAGCCCACCATGCTCACGGTTTCAACAGTCACATCAAATCCAAAAGGTATCCGGAAAAGTAGTCAGCGTCCCTGCCACCGCTGATGGACCTCTCCTCCGAGGATACCGCATTCGTTTTTCATGAAAAATGATAAAACGGCGGCAAGCATAAGTACGCGGCACACGTCGCGCTTTGTAAAAAAAACAAGATGGGAGCAAAGAAGACCCAGTATTTATTTCTGTGGTTTTCTGTTGTCTTCCATGGCCACGTGTACAGATGCCCGTTGCTGTTTTCAGGGCACGAGATACCAGGGCGCGTGTCATCTGTCCCCGACTGGTGGGCATTTGGCTGTGTCCCGTGTTCTGTCATGACCAGCACAGTAGGGCCCCCGCGTGAAGCTGCCCCTCTGTGTACATGTGCAGCTGTTAAGAATATGGCTGTGAAGTCCACTTGTTTAAATTACATCCTGGACCCCTTGTTTACCAGCCGGATAAACTTGGGCAAATTACCTCCCTCTGTGACTGAGTTTCCTTGTCTGTAAAATGCAAATGATAACGGTACTTCGCAGGCTTCTCATAAAACTTTAAAAAGTGCTTAGAATGCGGTCTGGAATTTAATACCGCTGTACAATAATCACAATTATTCCTGCTAGTGGGGCTTTTTTTAAACGAGAGCTTGTTACTGAGGTATAATTCCTATACCGTATAATTCACTCATTTAAAGTGTACAGTTCAGTGGTTTCATCTATATTCACGGAGTTGTGCAACTGTCACCACCATCCACTTCGGAACATTTTCATCAATCCCAAAAGAAGCTTCATACCCGTTAGCAGTCATTTTCTATTTCCCTCCAACCCCATTCTCATCCCTGGCCCTCCTCATCCACTAGCATTCTTTGAACCTCTGTGGATTTGCCAGCTCTGGACACTTTGTATGAATGGAATCCTGCAACACGCAGACCTTTGTGACGGGCGTCTTTCCCTGAGCACCGTATTTTCAGGGTTTGTCCATGTTGCAGCATGTGTCAGTGCTTGCTTCCTTTTCATGTCCAAATAATATTGCATCGTGTGGTTAGACCACATTCTGTTTATCTACGTTTTGTTGTTAGCCTGTGAGATAAATTCTTAGTAGATTGTTGAGTTATGGAAAGACTGGATGTTATCACCTGACAAATGACCAAAGAAGATATCCATATACACAATGGAATATTACTTGGTGATGAAAAAGAATGAAATCTTGCTATTTGCATCAATGTGGATGGAAATAGAGGTTATTATGCTAAGCAAAATAAGAGAAAGATATGATTTCACTCATATGTGGAATTTAACAAAACAGATGAACATAGGGGAAGGGAAGCAAAAATAAGATAAAAACAGGGAGACAAACCATAAGAGAATCTTAAATACAGAGAACAAACTGAGGGTTGCTGGAGAGGTGTTGGGTGGGGGGATGGGCTAAATGGGCAATGGGCATTAAGGAGGACACTTGTTGGGAGGCACTGGGTGTCAGATGTAAGTGGTGAATCACTCAATTCCTTTCCTGAAATCATAATTACGCTCAACTATATGTTAACTAACTTGGATTTAAATTAAAAAATACATATGGGGCGCCTGGGTGGCTCAGTTGGTTGAGTGTCCGACTTCAGCTCAGGTCATGATATCACAATTCGTGAGTTCGAGCCCCGTGTTGGGCTCTGTGCTGACAGCTAAGAGCCTGGAGCCTGCTTTGGATTCTGTGTCTCCCTCTCTCTCTGCCCCTCCCCTGCTTGTGCGTGCACTCTCTGTCTCTCAAAAATAAATAAACATTAAAATATATATATAAAATTTTTTTCAAAAAAGAAGTAGATTATTGAATCAAATGGTAATACTAAGAAAAGCGAGCCTTTGTCCTAATATGTGCAACAACTAGTACATTTTAGTATTTTTATCCTATTACTAAACAGTATCCCTAGTGACCCACAAAATCAAATTTGCTGTCTTCTGTGTAGGAGCCTCACTCACTCCCCCCAAGAAAGTACAAATAAAGGCGAGGATGTTTTCATTGCAGAAATGGAAGGCCAGGGCACTAAACAAGAAGGGAGGGGGTGGAGAGTGCCACTCTCTCTGCCTCAGGTAAACCCCAGTTTGTTGTCTTGAACCATTGAGAATCCGTCTCTTTATTATAAGACTCTTAACTCTTCATTCTTCACAGTTTTGTTAAGGATAGTTTGTCTGAAAATGTTGGAAACTAAATAGGTTCACGGAGTTGATGTGTAGCCTTTTCTTCCTTCCTTCCTGCCTTCCTTCCTTCCTTCCTTCCTTCCTTCCTTCCTTCCTTCCAAGTAATCACTTCAAAAACAGTATTTCCTGGTTTCTTCCTTATCATTAGGTAAACTGAAGTGGCCGCAAACATTGGGAAGACCTTGTTACCGTAAATAGTAGGACTCAGGGTAGTGGAGAGCCACCAGGGCCACTGTGTTATTATGAAGTCATGGTATTGTCCCTTCCTCCAGACGAGCAAACAGTCAGGTGTGACAGCTCTCCCAGCACTGCCCAGCTGGTCATGGGACACTGTGGCTGAGCCCAGCCCTGAGAGTCAGAGCGCAGGTTCCTTTGACTGGACCCTTGCAGGGCACAGACGTCGTAGAGAGAATGGGACGATGGGCCAAGGCTGCATGAGAACTAGGGGAAAAGGCTGAAGGCGGGTGGGGTACAAGTGTTCCCGACTTGATTTTGATGACAGCCACCCCTGTGTGCTCTTTTGGGTCTAACCCTACAAAATACAAAACGGTCTGTCTCTATGTCCATTTAAGGACGAGGCTGTGCAGGTGGAAACAGGTGCCGTTTATGTGCAATTTAGGCCATCCTGCCAGCCCCGGGCCGCATCAGCATGATCAGGTTGAGGTTAATAGGATGATATTGTCATGGGAGTTGCTTTTCTTTGTTTAATAGACCAGGGCAGCGGTACTCAAAGATGTCACATTTTAAAATTCCACTTATCGGTAAATTAAAAATGGTCCCCAGAGTCCAGAAACCAGGGATCTCCAAACCCTTGACACATGCTGTGGGAGCTTTGCAGCAATTCTGAATGGAAGACAGCTGTCTCTCTTTCTTTTTTAATATTGACTTATTTTTTAGTTGGGGGTGGGTATTGGGGGTGAGGACAGAGGATCCAAAGCAGACTCTGCGCTGACAGCAGAGACCCCATGCGGGGCTCTAAGGGACGTCATCTTTCTTATTCCTGGTGACCAGGCCTGCTGACAGCCCACGCAGGACCACTGGGTCCCCAGCAGCAGAAAATATTGACCATATCATCCTAGCAGCCCCTCGACTCACCAGTGATGAAGGTCACCATCTTCTTCAGACTCTTAAAACCACCATGTTAAACTCTGTTCATTCTGAGACATGTAAAGATTTTTCTACCTGTGCAAGGCAAAACTTAATCAATTATTTAGAAAAGACAGAACCAGATGCTTGCAGTGGATGTTTATACTTGACCTTCCTGTACCTTTGAACTCCACTTTCCCTCTGCAAGGAGGCAGAAACCACCTGCTGTGGTTGAAGCCCGATGCCCCGACGCTCTTTCTGGCTTCCCCTGACGCTAGGACTCAGGCGTGTGGCCTGGTTTCAACCACTCAGACCCACCTGAAGCGGGTTTTAGATCTTCAGCTGTAGACACAGAAGAGGCAGGATCTGTCCTTGGGAGGGGTCACAGCCACACCCACATTCCAGGGGCAGCAGTGCGTGGGGTCCTGACGTTCCTAGCATCCAGCATGGCCATCCGCAGTATCAGAGGGCAGGCTGGGGTTGGGGGTGCGTCCGGGCCAGTGTTTCTGCCTGGAAGCATTCTTGCATGTGATTTGAGGTGCTGCTTCTGCCCTTTTAGCCTTGCAACCTAGTTCTCCAGCTTTCTTTGAATTCAAGCTACCTGAGAACTAGCCAGCATCACTTGTTTGCAACAAAGAGCCTGACCGATGGAAGCTTGCCACTATTTCTTTTAGGTGCTTCCCAATTACCCCCCTGACCCCAGTCCCCAGGCCAGTGTTGAGTCTGTGCTTCTCCCTGGGTATCTGCCTGGTTCCACTCGCACCTCACTTTCATCATGGGGAACCCAAACTCACTCTTCTTAGAGATTTCCTTCCATCTGGTGGCATCTCATTGTTCCTTCAGTCGTAAGTTTGTGAACTTCCTGGATTCATTCTTGAACCGCCTTTCCTACACGGCCAACCCCTGGCCAGTGCAGCCCATCTCCTATGTCTCCTGTAGCCTTGACTTCCCTCCATCGTGTTAGCCCCGGACACGCATGCCAGGACTTTTGCAGCTGCCTGACTGAGCTCTCTACCTACACTGTGGCCCCTCATTAGGTTGTCCGCCTCCACTGTGTCATGTGCTCTGCCCGTCACCCGAGTGGTGTGCTTACAACAGCTGGCCTCCGTTCCGCCCCCCTCCCACCCTGCAGGGTGACGTTGCGGCTCCTCCCATTGGGAGATGGAGGGTGTATCTCATGTTCCTTTTGCCTCTGGTTTGCAGAGGGGCGGTCAGAGCCCCTGATGCACAGCACAGGCCGCAGCATCCGGCTTCCCTGACTGGGTACCACTCCCAGCTGCATCCTGTCTCCCAGCCATGTGACCTTGGGCCTCCTCTGTAAATGAGGCTAATGAGGGTACCTACTTCCAGAAGTTTCTTGTGGGGATGAGGCAAGATAACGAATGGAAAAGGGGAGGCAGAAAATACACATTGAATCCATGGTGCTGGGCCATCCTCCCCGCCCTCCTTCATCGTCCTCCATCCTTGTTGTCACTGTTGTCATTGTCCTCACCATCATCAGCATGCCTTCCTTTGAAATTCAGCTCCACTTCTTTATTTCTTTATTTATTTCTTTATTTATTTATTTTTAAACTTTATAGTTTATTGTCAGGTTGGTTTCCATATAACACCCAGTGCTCTTCCCCACAAGTGACCTCCACCAAGACCATCACCCGCCATTACCTTTCCCCCTTCCCCTTCCCCCCTCAGTTTGATTTCAGTTTTCAAGAGTCTCTCCTGTTTTGTCTCCCTCCCTCTCCCTAACTCTTTTCCTCCTTCCCCTCCCCATGGTCCTCTGTTGGGTTTCTCCTGT
>CM053564.1:9820412-9840835 GCA_028646485.1 Cryptoprocta ferox | reverse complement strand
TATACAATGGAATACTCCATGGCCATGAGAAAGAATGAAATCTGGCCATTCGTGGCAACGTGGATGGACCTCGAGGGTGTCATGCTAAGTGAAATAAGTCAGGCGGAGAAGGACAGATACCATATGTTTTTCACTCATATGTGGAACAGGAGAAACTTAACAGAGGACCATGGGGGAGGGGAAGGGGAAAAATAGTTAAGGAGAGGGAGGGAAGCAAATCATGAGAGACTCTTAAATACTGAGAACAAACAGGGTTGAAGGGAGAGATGGAGAGGGGAATATGGGTGATGGGCATGGAGCAGGGCACTTGTGGGGAAGAGCACTGGGTGTTATATGGAAACCAACTTGACAATAAACTATATTTAAAAAATAAAATTAATTAATTAATTAAAAAATTCAGCTCCACTTCCTGTCTTTTGAAGACTTCTCCAGAATCCCCAGTTTGTAACGATTCCTTCTGCTTCTAAACCGGATAGTCCGTCTATTTCCTTTCTGCGGTGCCGAGCTCGGTCTGTCATCTGCTGCATTTGTCTGACACACACGATCCTAGTTAAGAGTCTGGATTTCAGAGGCAGAAGACATGACTAATTAACCCTATGACTTAGGGCTCTTTATTTAATGTCTATAAGCCTCAGACTATACAGGTGGAAAATCATGAAAATGGAAAGCAGTAGGTGTATCAGTGGACACATGAGAGCACCGGCTGACATGGTGACTGGGGGACGTGTCACACAATCCTGGGCACCTGATGAGCACTGAGTAGGTGTGATGCTTGGGGACCTCTTGAAGATAGTTTCTCTGTCATGTATCCACTTGCATCCCAGAACCTACCACGGTATCAGACACATAGTAGGTGTTCAAAGTATATAGGCTTTTTGGAGACAGACAGACCTGAGGTGTAAATGGAGTGTCATTTAGGAGTTGTTTGTGGGCAAGTTCTTAGACCTAGCCGAGCCTCGGCTTCCTTAGCTGGAAGCCGGGGGTGGTGACCTCTGTGCTCTTGGATTGTTGTCTGGAGGATGAAACAAGGTCATAAATTATAGGGCCTGTGATGGGCCTTGGCGGTGGCCGTGATGGAGTGACATCCTTGCCTGTTTTCCTTTATCCTCACAGGATTCCACCTAAGTGACTAGATCCTCCTCTGCCTTACATTGCCATATATTTTGCTCTGTTTTAGAGCAACCCTAGCTTCCGACGAAATTTATTTGGAAACATGGTATTTTCAGCCAAATGCTCTGACACACCGCCATCTCCTGTAAATAATTACACAGTGTCTTAATTTGGTATCATTTGAGAACATGCCGAGAGGACCTCTTATCCTTTTTTAAAAGGTTGCCACCAGGATTGGTTTGGTAGATCATCTGGAAGGAATGAAACGCATCATGGATGCAAATGGTTATTTACTCACCGTACCTCTGCGGCTAGGACACCCCCACTCCCCGTGTGGAATTTCTGTGTCTGGGGTCTGGGGTTCCATCTATATAATACCCAGTGCTCAAAGGGAAACCAGTCAAGGCATTCAGTTTTATGGGTTTTATTTACAAGACTGTCCAGGCCCTTCTGTACAGTTCAGGGAGGCAAACCCTTTAGGGAGACTGCGTGACGTGGGGCTCATAGCATCTGTAGTAATATGTGTAGCTAGACCGTGGAGTTCTCTGTTACTGCAGATTAGGGTGTCCAGCCAGCCGGCTTTGCCAGGGACTGTCCTGGTTTCAGCACTAAAAAGTCTCCCATCTTGGGAAACCCCTTAGTTCTAGACAAGCTGAGATGGTCGGTCACCCTCACTGTGCTGTGCCACGGTCCTCCTATACCCAGGTTGTAGTTTGTGAAGATAAACATTTTCCCGGGCATTGTAACTGAAAGTTACAGAAGTGAGACGTGGAGAATTGCTGATACATGCATTTTGTGTAAATGCTCACCGACCATAGGAAGAGGCCACCCCTCAGGGATGTATTTTGGGGGAGCAGTGTAGTTGAGGTCTGCAATCTCAGGGATTAAAGTTGTAACCTAGGGGTGCCTGAGCGGCTCAGTCGATTAAGCATCTGACTCTATCTCGGCTCAGGTCATGATCTCACGGTTCGTGAGATCGACCCCCACGTCAGGCTCTGCGCTGACAGCGCGGAGGCTGCTTGGGATTCTTTCTCTGCCTCTCTCTCTCTGTGCCCCTCCCCCACTCTCTCTTGCTCTCTTTCAAAATAAATAAACTTAAAAAAAATAAAGTTGTACAATAAAGTTGTACCCTAAGCTTCACCAAACACCCTCTAATTGCTTACTTTTGTCCGATTTATTGTTTTGCTGATTGGCTTTCCTGGTATCACTCGGGAAACGGCTACTAGATAAATACGTCTCTGCTGCTACTTCCCCTGGAGCAGCTTGCACAGAGCTGCCACGTGCAGTGCCACCCTGTCGCAAATCACTCCCTACCCCCATTGTGGTCTCTGCCCTTGTGACTCTCCGTCCCGGGGACCCCCGTCTGTCCACACACCGTTTGCACAGACAGCGTGCTCTCCCAGTCGCTCGTCCTGTGGACGTATCCTTGTACCATTTCGGAGGCTCTGCAGCTCAACCAACTGCTGCCTCTTTGAGCCTGCCGTGCAATTAAAATATGTCACGCAACCTGGATTTTATTCACACCGCCGCACATTGGCCGAAGCCGTCTAGCTGTTTCCATGTGAGGAAGCAACAGAAATTGAAGTCATACCATCATATGGATATGAGCCTTCTCAAAAATATTGATTTCTATTGTAAGAATGATCCAGCATCCGAGCTAGTGGATGCGTAAAGAGACACACTGAAATGCTTGCAAAAGGGTCCCCCCGAGAGAACTTCAGTGGTCAGCCCGCGAGGGTCACTGTGACAATAGTCATAAAAATGATGCAGTTCCTTTGCCAAGAGGCGCCCCTCAGAGACGTTCGGCCCCATTTTTTGCTGCCTCCCACCTGAGAGACAGAAAACTGCAACTTGTCCGGAAGCTTCCTGTGCTCAGGAGTTTTATAGTGAGTCGGAGCCCAACTGTTCTTCCTGAACGTTAATATTTTCTCTAATTTGGTCCACTGTACAGAGAAAAGCTAGTATTCTCCCAGTTGGCCTCTTCCTCCCAGCACTAGACGAGGTCCTGTGAAAATTAGATTTTTATAAATAGGCTGTGTGTGGCGGAGGATCCTGGAAGGTTCTCTAGTTTACCTTTCTGTAGGGCGAGGAATGAGCGTGCAGCCATCCCCTCCGTTTATATCAGATGCGCGCGGATCCGATTGAGAAGTTGTGTCCCCGTCCCCACCCCTGCAGGGTATTGAGAACGATGCTGTTAGCATGGGGGGCCCTTCTCTTGGGAGGAGGAGCGGCCTCCATGTGTGCGTATGCACATGTGGATGTGTGTGCATGTGTGCATGTGCGCATGCGTGTGCGGTCTCAAACCAACCAGCAGGTGCTTGTGAAAGTTGCCTTGAACTACAAAGGCTTCATCTGGTTTGGGTTTGGCTTGAAAACATCCTGTCAAAATGATTTAGGGACAGAGCCGGTTTTAAAGCCAGCATTTATTATTTCATTTGTCTTCCTGCAGAGTCTGGAAGCTCCCCTGGGTAGGTTCAAGGGCCACAATGCACCTGGGTATGGCTCTCCGTTATTGAGATGCAGTCTGCAGACCAGATGTTTCTATGTCTTCTACCTGACAAAACTGGGCCACACGAGGAAATGACGGGCAGCCGGGGAGGAAAGCCGCAAAGGACCCCAGGGAGATTGCATGTATTATAGCGAAACGAGTGTGATGAACTTTTCGGGAATCCAGAGCCTCACTCGTGGCGGTCTTGGGTCATCCCTGTCCACACAGCCCACCCAGGAGGAACAGCTGCATTTTCCTCCTTTCCTGAGTCCATCACCACATAGGGTTGGATTTCCAGAAGGCTTGACTTGGACGGAATAACCACAGATGAGTGGGGGGCTCCCAGTGGGAATGTGATCCAGGTAAAGGAAGGAAGCACAGATTTCTTGTGAAAATAGGAGGCGTGTTCACATCAGCACGTATAGTAGGGGAGGGGGATTCTGGAGGAAGGGGGGATTTATAAGGATCTTTAAGGTGATTCTATCATGAGAAACAGAAATCTAGTCAAACTAACTTAGGGAAGAAAAGCGGCTGGGTGGGTGGGTGGGGGTCTCAGGAGGATTTCACCGAGTGGGGGAACCAGAGTGCACTAAGATCTGGGGACGGGCCTGTGGGCACAGAGACAAGAAGGGCAGTGGTCCCTGACTTCTGCCTTTCTTCTGCCTTCCCTGGGTCCCCATGGCCTCCTCTGCTTCATGTGTCCCTCTCTGATGACCAATGTCCTTGGTGATCCCCGCCCCCTGCCTTCACGTTGTCTCCTAGCCCCTCTCCTCGGTGAGATGCGTGGATATCAAAAGGCCCGAATTCACACTCCCAGAAGAGAGAATGTGATTGGCTCAGGGGGGTCCAATGTCTCCTGAGACTGACCAGCCCCTGGCAGGGGCCGGGGTCGCACTGTACAAACATGGCTACTGGCCCTCGTCCCTATCGTTGTATGCAGGCTGGGGGCAGGAATCTTCTGGATAGATCTCTCCCTGAGGAGAGAATGTTCTTTGGATGCAAGCGACAGAAGCCAGCAGCTGATTTAAAGGGAGAGATGGATTAATTGAGAAGGTCAGAGGTGGTTCAGGGGATTGAAGGAAAAGCTGAATACCCGGCATCTGGAAAGCAGAGGGCCCCCGACTGGCTACGGGAGGGGGTTGGGAAGCAGAGCTTCATGCAGGACCCCCCCCTCCAGCCCTGCTGGCCAGGTATGCCTGCCGCCGCCATGCTTCTTCCTCATGTCACTCCACGAATCTGTGCCAGGGAAGGGGAGTCTGATTGGCCCAGGTGACATCCACACCCACGCCTCGGCCAGGAGGGGCACGTGGTCCTAAGTGACCATCCCAGTGGAGTCTGAACAACTGGCAACAGTAGTTCTGCAAATCACAGGGTCGTGCAGTTACCAGAAAGCGGAGAGATGAATGCAGGGTGGGTAGAATCTAGAGTCTGTCACCGAGGGGGCCGTTCAGAAACAGGATGCAGACACAGGAAAGCCCTGAGGACAGTCAAGGGACGCGCGGAGACCCACTTGGCTGGGTCGGAAGGGAAGGACAGGGGTGGGGAATGTGCATGACATCGCCTACCTTTCCCAGGCCGTGAGAACAGCTCTCTCTCCTGGAATGTTCCCCTACCAACCAAAGTGAAGTCAGGGAATCTGGCAGCTCAGCGAAGACGCTTCGAAGCCATGGCTGTGTCCTGGCTCATCCGAAGACGCATTGTTCTAGTTCTTGTTGCTCCCGCCCTCCCTGCCTGTGCCCGCCGAGCTCACCCTGGCTGCCAGTCCAGGGCCCATGTGCACACGTAGGCTGGAGAGCCACACGCCTCTGGTCTGACTCTGTGGATTGGCAGAAAGCAGAGGCATTGAGATCGAGGGGGGTGGAAAGCGCTGAACGAAACCCAAATGAAAGCTGTCCTACATACAGACAGATTTCGGTAGATAATTCTCATCAGATTCAAATGTTTTCCTTCGTTTGTGCTGAACTCTAGTGGAGTTTTTGAAAGCACCAGTGTGTATCAGTCTGCTCAGGCTGCTGTAACAGATTACCACTGCCTGGGGGGCTTTCTCAACACATATTTATTTCTTACAGGAAGTCCGAGATCAAGGTGCCGGCAGATCTGGTGTGTGGTGAGGGGCTCTTCCTGGTGTGCAGACAGCCTTTTTCTTGCCGTGTCCTCACGTGATGCAGGGCAGAGAGAGGAAGCAGGCTATCTTGTACTGCTGAAGGGCGAGAGGGTTTGGAGTTGGAATTGCCGCATGGCCAGAATTACATAGGTATATAATTTTTCATACCATTACACACAGTCTCACTTTATTCATTTGTTTGCCTGCCAGGATAACCCTTGAGTAACTCGTTTTCAGAGTTTAATAAATTTGATCTACTTGACACTGACAAAATTGACTTCTCCCCACTTATCTGAAGACAACTGTGGTTGAATGCAAGGCAGTCAGGGTGAATCCAGTGAGAGCTCTCAGAGCTGAGCAGAGCTTCGCCTTGTGGGTGGTGGAGTGATGGGTGACGTGAGAGTTTCTTTTCCAGCAGGGCAGCCCCATCAAACCTGAGCAACAAAGCACATCTGTGTTGTATCCTGACATCAAGTGAGTCCTCAAAGACCTGCAGGTTGCTCCTCGCCAAACTCCAGCTCCAGCCCGTGATGCCCTTTGAACAGGGTTTTCTTAGAGAAAGAGCTTTTTTGGAATACTTGGACATCTGCGGTACTCCTGTGCTCCTGTTGTGTTTGAGTTCCTGAACTAGACCCAGCGGATTATGAGAAACCTTTATCTTCAGGGCAAGGCTGCAGAGCGGGATATGCTCAGACTTCGGATTCTGGCTACACGGTCTACCTGCTTGGTGACCCTAGGAATTTTCCTTTTGATTTCTGATTCGGTATTCTTTGTTGAGTTGCCTTAAAAGGCCTTTGTTGTTATCACTGAGTCTTCAAATCCTTCCGAGGGTTAGTTATTGGGCTCCATGTTTTTAAAGTTTGGGATGTTTCAACATTTAAACAAACAAACAAAAAAGCCAGGGGTACCTCAATGGCTCATTTGGTTAGCGTCTGACCTCGGCTCGGGTCATGATCTTGCGGTTCATGAGTTCAAGCCCTGTGTCGGGCTCTGTGCTGACTCCTTGGAGCCTGGAGCCTGCTTTGGATTCTGTGTCTCCCTCTCTCTCTCTGCCCCTCCCATGCTTGCACGCTGTCTCTTTCTCTCTCTCCCTCTCTCAAAAAATAAATAATAAACATTTTAAAATTTTTGAAAAAGAAAGAAATCATTCTTTACCCTGAAGTTATTAAGATATTCTACTATATTTTATTCAGAAAGCTTAAAGAGGTTCTTATATTTTGGTGTTTGTTTTAATTCATTTGGAATTGACTTTGGTGTGTGGTGGGATAGGGATCCAATTTTATTTTTTCCTACTTGTGATTGCCAGTTACCCTGCCCCATTTAATGATTAGTCTGTCTGTGCAGACAAGAGTTAGCATGGCAGACCTGAGACTCCCTTAGAAAGATGTGTTCACATGGTTGGCTGGCATGTGGGAGCCTGGATTTCGGGGGAGTCCCCACCATTCCCAGAGCTGGCAAGGACCTCACTGTGCTTACACTGTACCGACCCCATGGTGTATGCGGAATACCCCCTTCTGTTCTGTGAGTCTGGAATGTTGTGTGTGCTAGGCAGAGGCTGTCTATGTGACCAGCCTCCAATAAAATGCCTGACACGGGGTCTCTGAGGCATTTCCTTGATAGACATCCTCTCCTACGTGTTGTCACAGCTCATTGCTGGAAGAGTTGAGCGCGTCCTATGTGTCTCCGCTGGGAGAGGACTCTTGGAAGCTGGTGCCTGATCTGCATCTTTCCCCCTTTTGCTGATTTGCTGTGTATCCTTTGCTGCGATAAACCACAGCTGTGAGCATGACTGTGGGCAGAGTTCTGTCCTGTGAGTCCTTCTAGAGTCATCAAACCTGGGGGCAGTCGTGGGAATCCCCAACATGCTTTCCCTGACAATAATAGTAATTCTGAGAAGGAGCTATTGGGCAGTATTCTTAGCTACTCTTGAACTAAGTTTCTCCATCTAAGCATCTAAGTACCCTTCCCTGGTTTCAGGTATTTTATACAATTCCTGGCACATACTCTGTGCCACTCAATAAGTGATAATTAATAGCCCTAAGAAAGGAACAGGTAAAGTGCTATGGTAGTTTGGAGGAAGGTGTTATATATTCAGCAGTAAATCTTTCAGGTGGGTACATTTTATGTTTTTTCAATTAGTGAAATAAATTATGACTGCCGGCCTTAAATAGATATGGGAAAAAATGTTTTATCATCTTGGAATATTTATAATTCCTTTACTTTCTTGAGTTAAGAATTTTCTCCCTTCCTAATCATGTCTTAGAATTCAAAATCACAAGATCATTGAACATTCTTGACATCCGTACATTTGTGTCATGCTGTTGGCTGAATGTTTGTGTCCCCCGTATAATTTATATTTTGAATTTTTGTCATGAATGGATTTGGAATTTTGAAAATGAATTTTGAAGTCCTAACCCCCAATGGAATGGTATTAAAATGTGGGGCCTTTGGGAAGTGATTAGATCCCGTTTGGGAAGCCAGTGAGATGACTGCTTTATAAAAGGGACCCCAGAGAGTTCCCCAGCCCCTCTCACCACCACGCAAGGCCGTATATGACCCAGAGGAGGACCTCACCAGAACCCGGCCATGCTGGCACCCTGGTCTTGGACTTCCATTCTCCAGAACTGTGAGGAGTAAATTTCTGTCGTGTGTAAGTCATCAAGACTATGACACTTTTGTTAGCACAACCCGAACTGAGACATGTCACTGTGGGATTTCTAACTTAGCAAGCCACCTGTTCAACCATTGCTTTTATTCCCAGTGTGTTTCTTTAAGCAGCAGTTCATGATTGTTTCAGTGATTGCATGTTTTGTAATGTTTTGAAAGACATGTCTACAATAATTTAAAATATATTTTTTCCTACGGGTATTACCATTTCTATATATTGCTCTATTCCTGTGTTTCTAAGAATGTCTCTATTTTGTCATGTCTTAAATACTCCTGACTCTTGTTGACCGTAGACACAAGGTAAGCACACTCACAACGATCGGCATTACACGCTGGAAGTTGTAAGCCGCAGCACAGTTAACTGTGAGCCCTCCGGGAAAGTTCCAGCCATTGTCTTAGTTGTCCATTCAGTGTCTTTTGTCCCATAGAAATTCACATGCCTGACCAGCCTTACGGTAGTGAATTTTTCTAGTGGCTTGTGTGAACAGATTGATAGTGTCCAACTAACTTGTTCCCCTAATGAGGGGAAGCAGATAATCATGCCCATTTCAAAAACTGCTCTAAATTGAGCTGAATGTCTTAAACCTTACAGTGAGTGGAGGTCCCTTTACCGCTCGTAATGATTGCCATCTCCATTCCCGTGCAGTTCTCCGCAGCTCTCTATAAACAGGTCTCTCTCAATTCACTTATTCTACAAAAAAAAAAAAAAAAAAAAAAAAGCACCCTAAGGGGATATGATTTTTTTCTGCTCATTTTTTGAAGTCTGATATCAAGCTAACGGGAAAGTCTCTGGTGTCATCCATGAGGCAGAACAGTTCTTCGTGATGATTTACGCTGTTCACTGTGCTGCCCACTTCATCGTAAGTGTCATCAGCCAGTTGTGCTTTGTCATACTTGGGTCCCTTATATTCCTGTGTCAGGCAGTTGTCCCAGTTTAGAAGCGGGAATGGTACTTGGTACAGTGCTGGTGTTTTACATCAACAAAGCAGATTACTTATCAAGCATGTTAAATCAGTGTCTGCCCTTAGCCTTTTCTCTCTCTTTATTTATTTTTGAGGGAGAGAGAGAGCGCGCAAGCAGGGGAGGAGCATAGGGAGAGGGAGACACAGAATCGGAAGCAGGCTCCAGGCTCTGAGCTATCAGCACAGAGCCTGACGTGGGGCTCGAACCCACGAACCGTGAGATCATGACCTGAGCCGAAGTCGGACACTCGACCAACTGAGCCACCCAGGCACCCAGGCCTTGTCTCTGGCTCTCGGGTACATCACTCAGGAAAGTGCTTGGCTGTGGGAACAACCACCCAAGTGTGGGCAGGATGAACAAATAGTTCTACAGTCCAGCAGCCCCGCAGGGCCCTCGGGGTCACAGGTCCCGTCATCCTTAGCATGCTGGCTTCCGTTTTCCTGCTTGTTTCCGTGGGGCCTCAATTCGGCTGCGCTGGCCACATAGGATTCCCCTCTCACCAGGAGTGCAAATGCTGCTAGGACTGCACCCCCTGCACACACCCTCACCCTCACCGGACCCCCATCCCCTCAGTCAGATCAGGGCCTCATGGCCGTTCCTGGACTCCAGGGAATCTTACAAAACAGGGAGGAAGAAAGTGCTTATTGGCATGGACCACTTAGAGTCCTTCGCCAGGGCACAGCGCAGTGCTGCCCTGAAGAAGATTAGGTTTCTCTGGCCAAGGGAGGAGGGAAAATGAGTGCTGCGTATACAGTGTGCCACAGATAGTATTTTCAGTCTCCTTCTTTCCTAAACCACACCACGCCCGCAGGTAGGTACCAGTTAACCATCAGAATTCAGTCTGAACATGCCCCCTCTTTGCCAAACTCACTTTAATTGCTTCCCCTTGCTCTCAGGGGGGAAACCCTATCTACTTAAAAGAAATACAAGGTCCACAGAGGCCTGGCCCTGCCCACCTCCCATGGCCTGATCTTGCACTGTGCTCATCTGTGCTCTCTGCACCTGCCCACTGTCCCGTCTAACATCCGCACGCTTTGCACTCTCCTCTTCCTGCCACGGGGCTGTGCGTCTACTGTTCGCTCTGCTGAGAATCCTCTCCTTCAGTCCCCTTCACCCCTGACCTTCTCCACTGGCTCCAACCCCTTATCTACAAAGGACGGAGTTTCAAGTACCCCCTTCTTCATCACACTAATAATACATTCTAATGTTACATTTGTTTGTGAGCCCCCTTTATTGTCCTGATCGTCAGTAGACAGTAAGCTCCATGAGAGAAAGGACCAGACATAACCATACTTGTGATTTGTATACTTTAAGAATGCTTTTGAATACTGAAAACAAACTGAAGGTGGAAGGGGGAGGGGGAAAAGGGAAGGGGTTGATGGTCATGGTGGAGGTCACTTGTGGGGAAGAGCACTGGGTGTTATATGGAAACCAACCTGATAATAAACTATAAAGTTAAAAAAGAAAAGAATGCTTTTGGCTGCAGATTTTAAGAAAAAGTGGCTTAAAGGCTTATTTTTCCTTACATAATAACAGGTTAGGAGTGCCTGGGTGGCTCAGTCGTTTAAGCGTCTGACCGGCTCAGGTCACGATCTCACGGTTTGTGAGTTTGAGCCCTGTGTTGGGCTCTGTGCTGAAAGCTCGGAGCTTGGAGCCTGCTTCCGATTCTGTGTCTCCCTCTCTCTCTGCCCCTCCCCTGCTCATGCTCTGTCTCTCTCTGCCACTCAAAAATAAATAAATGTTAAAAAAATTTAACAAGTCTAATAGAAGGCAGCTGCTGGTATGAAGTTGCTTGACACTGTCACGATCAGTGTCTTTGCCACGTTCTTGTGACTTTCCTCATGGTTGCAAGATGGCTGCTGTAGCCCAGCCGTCCCCTCCATGTTTAAGAGAAGAACGAAGGTAGGGAGGCAGTACCACTGACACATGACCCTGTCATCAAGAAAGCAAAGTTTCCTGGGACCGCCCCCCCCCCAGCCACTTTCTTCTTATGTCACACTTTGCCACTTTGCCACTTCTAGCTAGAAAGGAGCCCAGAAACCACTCTCCGTACTGGAGGCAAACAAGAGAGAAAAAGGGAAGAAAAATGGGAGTTAGGTCAACGCACCAGGGATGGTCTGCCCGACCCGTTACCCTGGCATGCACCAGAACAAGTACTCTGGTATTAATGGACAAGAAGGGAACACTTGCTGTGATTATTTGTTCACTCATTCATCCCTTGTCCAGGGTGAGCTAGTGTCCATCGTCACCTCCTACACACCCATTTTCTTATTCTCATGACCGCTCTGGCGAGGCAGACATTGTTGTCCTTATTTTTCAATTAGAAACAGAATCTCAGGAAGAATAAACAACTGGCCTAAGGTGGTGCAGCCCAGTAAGGGGCAGAATGAAGACTCAGACCCAAACGCCCCTCCCTCCAGAGCCCTCTCCCTTCACAGTGACATACTACTTCCTGCAGTGATGACAGCCCATCTCCTGCCTTTGACCTTTTCCTACCCGGGTGAGAGGGGGCGGGGGGCAGGGACTATTAGCCTGTCAGAGCTCAGCTGCTACAAGAAGCATGTATTGGCAGAAACAAGTTTGCTAACAATATTGCAACAGTAATTTGGGGTGATTTTATCTTTAGGGTCTAATAAGGTGACTTTCATTCTCTGAGCAGGTTTGTAATTTTTAGCACGGGGCCTTGGGTGGTAGCCTGCTTAATAAGCATTTACCCAGCGGTTAGTCCCTAGTCTCGGATTCTAAATCATTTGTATAATCTTTTGCTGTTTAAGTAGGTAAGATACTTTGCCCTTTATTATTCCTGAAAATCCCAGCATTCTTGCTTCAGAATAAAGAAACGGTGATCATCTATATTCATGTCCTCAGCTTACAGGTATGCGTTTATGAACTAAAACATTTGGAGACATTTCATCCCCCCAGCATGTTTTTAATAGTGCGAGTGGCTTTTTTGTGATTATAAAAGTAATAGATGCTCAACTGAGAGAAATTAGGGAAGAAGAATAACGAGAAACATTGCTTATAATTTTATACCACCCAGAGGCAATAACTATTAACATTTTTGGCATATTTCCTTCCTAATCTTTAAAAAAAAATTTTTTTTTTGCGTAGCCGAGTTCAGACATTATTTGCAGTGTTCTGTGCTGTGAGTTTTCGCGTCACATAAATAAGCCTCTCTGTTATTACAGGCGTCACTGTGAATGGCTGCATAATGTCCCTTCATTAACCACACATCATCTTTCATATTTTTTAAATGTGCACTAAAGTAAAACAAGGGCCCCTTAAGTAAAAATATTTTCAATATTATTTCCCATGCCTTAAGACAGAACTCTTCCTGAGAGATAACGCATCAGGATCTGTCTCTGAATTTTAAGAAGATTGTGTCAGTGTGTTCTGTGGTGTCCTGTACCAAAGTATATTCCCCGTTTTGTTGATCTCCCCTTGACTCCAGCAGTGTTTGTTCTCTTTCTAAACGTCCAGTGTCCTCCTCATTTTGTGGCTCACGTGATTGGGTTCCTGCCTCGCTGGCCTGTCTTATGTGCCTTGATTTCCTCCTGCCCAGCAGACCCTAGGGTGCTGACCTCAAGTGCAGATTTATCATGACAACAGTGTGGAAGAGTGTCTTCCGTTTAGTACCCCCATTCCTCCTCTTGCCCTGCCAGCTCTCTGTCCATGTGGCCTCCACATGGAGTGGCTCACGCACACCTGAACCGCGGGCCCTGAGGGACACGGAGCGCCAGGCTGGCTTCCCAGCAACTGCCATACACATCTGGGGAGGAATTACTGTCCTTTCTTCCACGGCCGGGTCTAACGCCCCAGTTTATTTGGAGACAGTGGTTTTTGTTGTGTTTGGTTTGGTTTTGCATTTCAAGGCCTGAAAAATAATTTATTCTACTCTGTCAAGTAACGTATGCCACAAATAGATAACCCATCAGACCAGAGATTTTCTTTTTTAACTTTTAGAAAAGAGTTATTTTGCGTATTTCCTTCAAAAGACATCATTTCCTCTCAAGTCAAATGCGTAACTTAAGGACTGATTTGCAGGGCATATCCAATTCTGTGTTATAAAGAAGAGTAAAGAACTGGTACCCTGTGTTCTTCCAATTCCCAAGCCCTCGCCTCTGACCTTTCATTTTCTTTCTCTACACGCGTACTGACCTGCGTGTGATTGCATCGTTACTGTCAAAAAGCCCGCAGTGCTTCTAGAGTTTGCCAGTGACTGTTCCCAGCCCAGAAATCACTGCTGCCTTAACAGAGAATCTAGTGTAACGGTTTCTCTGCAGATAACTCGCTTGTCTGCGGACGGGAAGCCTGTGAGTCTTAGAACGGCTTTGTGCACTGAGTCCAGTCCGAAGGCCCATGACTAACCAGGCGTCGGCAGGACCTTCAGGATCCCTTTCTCTTTTGCTCTGTCGTGCCTTGAGGTGTGAGGATGCCCAGGCTTCTCAAGGAGGCTGATCTTTTAGAGCACAGTGTGATTACCAACGAGCCTTGTGTTCCTCTCTTGTGTGGAGGAGGTGGCGGGTCTGGGGGCACCGGGGCCGCAGAGGGTGGTGTGGCCATGAGCCTGGTCTGCGGCTGTTCCGACTGAGAGCGAGCACAGCCTTTGCCTGGCACATTCCGTCATTCTTGCTTTTAACTCTACATCTGGCTCTTTATAGAAAATTACTTACAAAGGAAGGTTGCCCTTCCCTATCTGTGGCTGAATGAGCCAGCCTCCAACCAGCACCCTCCTTTGTTGGTGGGTGTTTGGATCGTGTCACGGATGTCACAGTGTGAGCCTTGAGTTGCTAATGCTTTCTAAAGGAAGACTCATTCAAATCCTGATGCATCTGCTAACAGGCCTTCCACCTGCATCAAAGCCCGTGTTAACAATTTATCGTTGGTGAACATCGGTCACTCTTACTGTCATGATCACTTCTCCCTGGTAGAACAGATGCCGGCAATTTTTGTAGTTTGTTTGTTTGTTTATTTATTTTATAGTTTATTGTCAAGTTGGTTTCCATATAACACCCAGTGCTCTTCCCCACAAGTGCCCATCACCCCCCTTCCCCTTTCCCCCTAATTTTTATATTTTGAAAAAGGAGCAGATCCTTCAGTCCTGTGGCAGGTGCCCCTGGGTTCTAAGAGGATGAGCCCCAAGAAGACAGAGTGGCTGTTCCCGCCAGCCTTCCCCTTCCACTGTTCCATATCTGGCCACCACTCTGGTGGCCTTGAGCCCCTATGCTGCACAGCTCCAGTGTCCGTTTTCTTGTCATGGCTCAGCCGGCCCCTTTGGCCCCTACAGCGCTGCATGGTTAGTAGAAGTCTTTGGTAAGGCCAAGGTAAACTCCTCAGACCCCACCTGGTTACTTTTCCTTCAAAAAGAGTTGTGGGCAGTAAAAACCTTGCAGCCAGTGAGGTTGTTTGAAACCTCGGTCCTTGGGGCGCCTGGGTGTCTCAGTCGGTTGAGTGTCCGACTTTGGCTCAGGTCATGATCTCACAGTTCGAGGGTTCGAGCCCTGCGTCGGGCTCTGTGCTGACAGCTCAGAACCTGGAGCCTGTTTCGGATTCGGTGTCTCCCTCTCTCTCTGCCCCTCCCTTGTGTGCACTCTGTCTCTCTCTGTCTCAAAAATAAATAAATACTTAAAAAAATAAAAAAAAAGAAACCTCGGTCCTCAACATGCCCATGCCTGCTTAAAACCCTTCAGGGGCTGCCCATTGCTCTCAGAATCCAGACGGGTCCCTGCGGTGGGTCACAGGCTCTGCTGGATCTGGCCCTGCCTGCCACATCTAACATCACTTTCCCAGAGTGCTGTGGCTCTGGCCATCCCGACTGATTTTCAGTTCCTCAGTGGCCTATGTCCCTTTGACATTCTGTTCTCACACATACTGTTCCTCTTCTCGGAAACTGTTCCCTCTACCTGCTTTCCCTTCTTCCCACACCTGAGCTCCTGCCTGTGCTCCAGGTACCTGCTATCCAGGTGCCCTCAAGCCTTTGCTGGCACACCACCTTTTCACCGAGATTGTCTCTGATTTTAAAATCTCAGTTCCTCCCATCCCCACCTGCTCTCCCCAACTCCTTCTCTCCGTAACACTCAGTGCCATTTAACATCCGACATCCATACTGTACTTACTAACTGTACTGAGGCTTTTTCCACTAGTGTGTAAGTTCCACAAGTGTAGGGAGTTTAGTTTGTATCTGAGCTCTTAGTGCCCAGTACAGTGCCAGGTACAGAGTGGGTGTTTAGGATATATTTGTTAAGCCAGTGGGAAGACTGCTAAGTCTAAGTTGCTCCCCTGTTTTCTTTGAAGTCTTCTCTCTGGGTTAGAATTCACTTGCTTTTAAGTACAATAGCTAGAAGTTTCCAGACACCAAGACCTAAGAATCTAAAGGTATTTAAACCTTCTCTCATCTATGGATAGTGCTAAGCGGTATTTGGTTGTGCTGCACCCAGTTTTCCAGTGATTGTTGGCATCGGGGTTGGTTTTCCAAAGGTCTTAGCCACCCTAGACATAAGGGAGACCTGTGCCCCATATGCCCAGTTCACTGAGGCAAAGCCAGAACCCTGGCAGCGAGCTCAGTTGGGCTCCGAGGGCCCAGAGCGTCTAGTGTCTCAAGTGGCAGGTGGTCTGACCATTCACACCTCACCTGGGCCAGAGTGACCATTTACACCTGCCATGGGACCAACACTCTGGCCCATAATGATGTCCAGGTCTCCCTGTCTTCCACCACGGGGCTTCCTCCCTGGGGCACCTTTGGGGACAGGCCCCTTTTAAATCTCTTGTAGGAACATTTCATCAGCACATGTGCGCAAGTTCTGGACAGAGAGGGACGCCACACTGCACCTTTGCAAACACACCACATTCTCCTCCTTTATTTTATTAATATAACTAATATTTACGTAGGCCGTGCTGTGTGCCAGGCATTGTTCTAAGTGTTTTGCAAAGGTGAACTCACTTAATCTTCATAACGATCCTACAAAGCAAGGCAGTATAATTATACATGTTGTTACACAATGTGTAATTCATCTTGGGGGAAGGGGCACCTGGATCTTGGTGCAAATTGCTTTACAGTCACGGCCTGGTTATTTTATCTCTTCGCCCAAGGGACAGAAGGGGAAAAAACGCAACCATTCGGTAGAGTGCACCAGAGGGGCACATTTTCAGGACCTTGAGAAGGAGGTGTACCAGGGTCCTCCAGACTTCTGTATACTTGTGACAGCAGCGACCTGAGTCCTTCCAGCTGTCCCTCTGGACAACATTCCCCACTTCTTCTCTGCCCGTAGGCAGGGCTCACGCCATTTCCTGTCCTGCCATCTTCCTACATTGCCTGGTGTCTGAAGTCCGGTGCCAGGCATGGGAGAGCAGTTGACATGAGGCAGGAAAGAGGAGCCCTTTAGTCTCTGGCCCTGGCCAGCCTCCGCCTTGAGGCTGGCGCTTGGTTAATGGTCTCCGTGGGGTGCGCACCATGGTTTGGGATCCCCTATGTTCAGCCCCCACTGCCCTCCTCATCTGCTCTGATGAGAGGTCTCGTGGGAACCCTATAGCCAGTCAGAGGAGTTGAACTATGTCCTAGACATTTAAGTACCTATGGGGACAGGAAAGTGATGTTTTTAATTACAAAAATTATCATGTAACAGTTTATATAGGGTATGGAATTGCTATTTTTAGTAACCAGAACAGTGTTATGATTTAAGGTCTTGCTTCTTTGATGTGGTTTCTCATCTTTGTTAACATTATATAGGCATGCAGATTAATGGGTCAAATTATTGTACACAGACCGTGATGAGAAGGGGTGCTCATGAGTCCTCACCTGGTGGTGGCTTCCTCCCCGTCAGCAGCCGCCATCCATGATTTCAGCTGATATTGATAATCACTTCCATACTTTTAAATAACATGCTTATGGTTGCTGTTTCTGGATCCACTCATTGTTATGTACTGAATCTGCATCTTCATTAAATTTTAACTTTTGTTATATCAGTATTAAGTATTTATAATAGTTCATCTATGTATACATTATCTTAAACATTATTCACAACCAAGCCAAGTGTGTATGCCATGAATTATTTTTCCTATAGGTTATTTTTGTGTTTTTAAAATAAAATGTCTTCATCTTTTAAATGTACTCATTCAGTCTCATTCTCTTCTTCCACAGGCATAAGTGCATAGGAAATCTATGATTTCCTGTCAATAAATTTAAAAATATTGGGCATTCTGTCAGCTTCAGCTTTTTGAGCTTTGTGTAGAGAAAGTTCTCATTTCCTGCCTGATTACTCTAAGCCTGCTGACAGCTGCTGTCTTCAGATTTCCATCCCCATTCAAGGAACTGCCTACCTCACCACTGTCCTGTTGGATCCCGTTTCCTTGCTTTTTCAGGTGGATGACATTCTCTTGTAGCTTCTGGAGAAGAATGTGTATTTCTTCTTCAGAAACATCCTCATTCTAGCCTCACATGAAATTGAGATTGTGGTAGTTCAGCTGGGTATAGAATGTTAGGTAAAGAGTCATTTTTCTCTCAGAATTTCAAAGGCTCAGCTTCCTTGCCTTTGCCCTTGCAGTACGGATTTTAAAGTGTTCAATTTCATTCTGATTCTTGATCCTTTACATGCAACTGGAGACGTGTAGGACCTTCCCTCCGTATCCAGGGTTCTGAAATAAGAGTGTGATATACCGTGGTGTGAATCTGCTTTATCTATTTATTTAAAGTCTACAACCTTCAGTTCTGAAATATTGTTGAATTATTTCAGTGATGATTTTCCCTCAGTGATTTTTTTCTCTGTATTCTCTGGTATTCATGGTTTTCAGATGTTGGACTTCCTATACTGGCCCTTAAATATTGTCTCCTTTTTATCCTATTTCCTTGCTTATTCTACTTTCTGAGCTATTTCCTCAACTTTATTGTTTAAGCCTTCTGCTGAGATTTTCATTTCTTCTACCATAGTTTTAATTTTCAAGAACTTTTTTGGTCATTACTCCTGTAATTGTTTGATGGATGCACTATCTTCTTTTCCTTTCCTGAGAGTATTGTTGATAGTGTTTTTCCTTCTCCAAATAGTCCCTGTTACCCCATTTTGATTGTTTGGGTGTGTCTTTCCTATCGATTGTGTATAATGATCTCTGGCTGCCCGCACCTGTTTGAGTACATAACACACACACACACAGTGCAGCACTGGACAGCTGATTGGACCTTTTGGGGGTGGGGGACTCATGTCCTGTGATCTTTACTATAGGGCAGTGAAGGTCTTTTCTCTTTGGCTCTCAGATGCCTGCCTCATGGTAGATTCTTCCTGCCTCTTGCTGGAGGTGGGGGAGGGAGGGCTGCTCTCATTCTGAAGGCATATGGAGGAGAAAGTCTGTGTTCACAAAGTTAGGGTAAAACCTTTTATCTTAATCTTCCTCTCTTCCCTATGGTACCCCCACTCTCATCTGTACCTGCTGGCTCTCAGAATCCCCCGCTACTCTTTACAAAAACTGAAGCCCTCATCTACTGAAGTATGAAGGGCAGTGGCCCAGCTCCCGGGAATTTCAGGGCAGTGTTCCATTTTAGCTCCCTTTTACTCTCATTTCTGAGAGTAAAGGGACTGAAAGTCCCTTCAGGTACTGAAGTTACCTGTCCCCACATGTTCTTAGGCCTTTGGTGTATCTATAATACAAATCAGATTTTTCCCCTTTCATTCACTTTCTTTACTTCTTTTTAAAATTGAGGTTTCAGGGACACCTGGGTGGCTCAGTCAGTTAAGCATCCAACTTCAGCTCAGGTCATGATCTCACAGTTCATGTGTTCAAGCCCCACATCGGGCTCTATGCTGACAGCTCAGAGCCTGGAGCCTGTTTTGGATTCTTTGTCTCCCTGTCTCTCCCTCTCTCTGGCCCTCCCCTGCTCACACTGTGGCTCTGTGTCTCAAAAAATAAATAAACGTTAAAAAAAATAAATTAGGATGCAGAGTTCTAAATATATCTATTAATTCCATCTGTTCCAATGTGCTGTTCAGGTCCATTCTTTCTTTAGTGATTTTCTGTCTGGTTGACCTATCCATTGCTGTAAGTGGAGTATTAAAATCCCTTGCAATAAGTACATTCTTATCAATAAGATTGTTTCTGTTTGTGATTAATTATTTTATGTATTTGGGTGCTCCCGAATTCGGCACATAGATGTTTATAATTGTTAGCTCTTCCTGATGGAGAGACCCTGTAATTACTATATAATGTCCTTCTTCATCTTTTGTTACTGCCTTTACTTTAAAGTCCAGTTTGTCTGATGTAAGTATGGCTACTCCGGCTTTCTTTTGACTTCCAGTCGCATGATAGATATTTCTCCATTCCCTTACTTTCAATCTGAAGGTGTCTTCAAGTCTCAGATGAGTCTCTTGTAGACAACAAATAGATGGATTTTGGTTTTGTATCCATTCTGCTACCCTGTGTGGTTTGATTGGAGCATTCAGTCCATTTACATTCAGTGTTATTTTTGAAAAATGTGGGTTTAGATTCATTGTGTTCTCTGTGGAGTTCATGTTTGTAGTGGTGTCTCTGGTACCTTGTGTTCCTTGCAACATTTCCCTTATAGAGGTCCCTCTTAGGATTTCTTGTAGGGCGGGTTCGGTGGTGATGAATTCTCTCAATTTTTGTTTATTTGGGAACACCTTTATCTCTCCTTCTATTTTGAATGACAGGCTCGCTGGATAAAGGATTCTTGGCTGCATATTTTTCCTGTTCATCACATCGAAGATTTCCTGCCATTCCTTTCTGGCCTGCCAAGTTTCATTAGATAGGTCTGTAACCACTCTGATAGGTATCCCTTTGTATGTTAGGGCCCTTTTATCCCTAGCTGCTTTCAGAATTCTCTCTTTATATTTTGCCAGTTTCACTATGATATGTCGTGCCAAAGGTCGATTCAAGTTATGTCTTAGGGGAGTTCTCTGCACCTCTTGGATTTCATTGTCTATCTCCTTCCCCAGATTGGGGAAGTTCTCGGCTATAATTTGATCAAGCACCCCTTCAGGACCTTTTTCTCTTTCTTCTTCTTCAGGAATTCCTAGGATACGGATATTGTTCCGTTTGATTGTATCACTCAGGTCTCGAATTCTCCTTTTGTGCTACTATATCAATTTC
>CM053564.1:9694627-9819912 GCA_028646485.1 Cryptoprocta ferox | reverse complement strand
TACAGGATAAAAAAATAAATTAAATTGAGGTTTCATATTATAAAAGTAAGATGCAACTAATCTGAAGTGAAGAGCTCAAACATGCACATCCACCCTCAACTGCCACTCACATCAAGAGAGAGGACCTTTGCCACCTGCCAGGAAGCTCCCTCGTGCTTCTTCTCTATCAGTAACCTTTCTGTCACTATCAGTTGTTTTTGCCTTTTCTTGAAATTTGTAACAATGGGATTGTACATTTTGTACTCTTTCTGGCTTCTTGTACCATGTGTGATATCTGAGATCCATCCATCCATGTCGCCCCGTGCAGCGGCAGCTCCTCCTTTGTGACTGCGGCATAGTATCTGTCTCATGATTGTATCGCAGTTTACCTGCCCGCTCCACTACTGATGGTTATCTGAGTCATATCTGTTTGGGGACTCCTCTGAATAATGGTGCGATGAATGTTCTTACTCATGTCGTTTAGTAGGCCTGTCTCCCTTCTTTGGGGACAGTCCCGGGAGTGGAGTTGGCTGGGTCATCGGGAAGATGGAGGCTGAGCTATGGTAAATCTCTCTGGAAGGTTTCACAAAGGGGTTGTACGAAGCCAGTTGCTTCTTATCCATTCCCACTTTCAGCTGATTATTTAACTTTCTGAGTGAGCTGAGTCCACTTGTTCCCCGGCTCTCTGGTCTCCCCCATTTCTGTGGCTGTTCTCTCCTCGCCTCTTATCTTTGTCCTGGAGAGTTGACTGCCTTTGCAGTTCAGTGTGCTGAAGGAACAGAGTACATGTGTGTTTCCAATCAGCGATCTTTAACTGGAAGACTCTTAGGACTCGAAGAAGGCTTTTAGCTCTCAGTCTCACCAAACATAATCACTCTTGTGTTTTCTTGGAGTCCTTTCTGCTTAAAGGTTTTATAAAAACAAGGCTTTATTGCTCTCAGCCTTTCATAGTTACTCCAGACTTTGTTTTCTACATTCCTCATTGCCAGCAAAATGACAAGACCATTCTGATTCCATGTCTTTATCAGATATAAAAATTAGTAAAGAACACAGACTGAAGGTATGGTTTATGGGGTTCTTTACCTTAAATTTTTTTTCCTGAGCTTGCAGTGTTCAAGTCTAGGCGAATCTGAATGCCCTAACATTTAACCTTGTAATATCCCAAGTGTGTGTCCCAGGTGTTACCGTTGCCATTGGAACTTCTTCCCCATTTTGGCTTGGGTACATTAGGACTAGGAGGCACAAGGAATCTCCTATAGCCCTGAATTCGAAATTAGACCATGTTTACCCCAAAGAACTGAGGGCACATGTTGGCCCCCACCCACCCCCTGGGCTCCTTCCAGTGTGAAGTGGCAACAGGCAGGGTGGGAATGACAGTGAGGAGTCCCAGACACCTTCTGTGCTCACAGTGGTGGTGACCATGCCAACACACAAGATGTAGGCACACTTAATGCCTGAGGTGCTCCTGAGCTCCCAGGTTCTGAACGTCCCATCCATTTACCGCTCAGGCCCCTCCCCAGAAGACCTGACCCTTGGTCCTCTAACGTATCCCCTTGATCAATCCTTCTGGTATCATAGAACTGGCAAGACCACACTTCTTTTCCCGTGGCCATAGTTCACATCATTTGATGTGGTCTTCCTCCTTAGAACAGTGTTAGTGTGAGGAGGGGCCCCAGTCACCTGGCCATATAGCCAGAGTAGTACAGTAGCAGGTGCATCAGGATGCCGTAGTGCTGGTGCTTAGCACACGGGAAGAATTCCACGATTGATAACTGACATTTTATGTGTTATTTCTTCTTCTAGAGTGAGCATCTCAGTATCCTAGGATAGTTATGTGCTTCAGTTGGTTTAATTCTCCTGTGACCTTGGCTCACCTCACTCTTTCTTTGGGGTCCCAAGAATGTAATCAACCTGAACAGCCTGGCGACCCTTCATCTCTATTTCCCATGCTGCTTCATATATCGAGATATGTTACCCTAAAACCACTAATTTAGTACATTCTCCTTCCATTAATGTAACAAATAATATTTCTAAGTATAGGTAACCACATAATTACACTTTTACCAAACCTCTAATCAGATGCATTTAATGTACTCATTAGTTCCCATAATACATTTCTCTCTTCTATATAATATTAAATTCCCTTGTGATCATTGTTACCTATGGGCATAAATAATAGGTTCGAATGCTAACTGGGAAGAGCATTTTTGAAAGGAAGGAAAGACACAATTTGGCAACACTGACAGAAATGGCAAATATTTTGCTGGGGAGGTAAACATTGCAGCTGGGGAGAGGAGCGTGATTGTATGTCTCATGTGGTTCTGTGAGTACATGCATCTGCATTGTGGATTAACTAGGTGATTGTGAGGTAGCCTGAGATCCAATCACCAGTTAACAGTGTTATTTCTGTGACAAATCCTAGTTGCTTTCCAAGCAGCCAGTTTAGGAACAAACTTTTGCCTGTAGTACATTTGTAAAGTGAAAACCGTTCTAAGAGGTTTACCAATTATTATAATTCTAGTGTCACCCTCCCCCTTTTTTTTAAATACTGCTGGATGCTCCAAGGGGGATAATTTACCCAACACCGGCTCCAAGGGGGATAATTTACCCAACACCGAATGTTTGCAAGTTAATACATCTGTATTTTAATGTGTTTAAGTATAGAATTATGGTGAATTCAGAGAATATAGAGCCTCATCTTTATTGAGGAAATGACATTACTCCACCCAAATGGAAGGCTTCAGTAAAAAAGGCTTTGATAGCCAGAGTCTCCTCTACAATTCCAGTGACTTCCCTGATGCCTTCAGCAGATTTGACAGTTTGGTCCAGGAATTTGCTGCTGCGTATTCCGTTACCACTGGCTGGAACGCCCGTCTGCGCGACTGGACTGGACACATGTCAACAAGTCTGGAGCATCCCTCTAACACACTTTTGGATGTACCAACCGTATCTTGTAAACCCAGGGGGTCAAGTTGTCTGTTGTCAAAAGGCCATGAGGGTTATTCGCTCTTTATTGTCACTTGGTCAGTGGTTCCTTGACGGTCCTGTGAAGACGGTCCCCAGCTCTGAGTGCAAGCAGTCCCCCCCCCCCGTGCCCCCACCGGCACCAGCAGAAGCCTTGTGTCCGAGTCCAAAGCTCCGTGAAGAAGGGACCGCATCTGTCTCCTTCATCACACTGTCCCAGGCACCTGGCCCCGTACATGCTATGTCACTGCTCTTGATTTTGTTTTCCAGTCACTGAAAATAGATATAGCAGGTTTCGATTGCTGCTTTATATCTGGATGAATTAAGGCAGCACACAGTTGAGGAAGAAGTGGTGCCATGGTGACAGGACAGTGGCTATGTTGAAATAATGCAGGGAAAGTGTTGACCTCAGTGCCCTGGCATATAGAAACTCACTAATGATAGCAAGGGGCACACTCATCACTGCTTGTTGCCAAAAAAGAGCACAGCTGGTTGGTCACCGAGTGAGGTTTAGGATGCCCCGAATCTGATAAACCCCCCGAGACAAGCCATTTCCCAGGCCAGCCCTCCGTGGCATGCAGCTCAGCAGTGGGTCCCCATTCCCTCCCCCCTGTGACTATAATAAGTCCTGGTTTGCTCATCTCTCTGAACCATGGGAATAGAACAATGGATTGATGCTCTGTGAATCCAAAATAGCACGATACGAAAGAAAGAAAGAAAGAAAGAAAGAAAAGAAAGAAAGAAAAGCCTCTTTATGCTTTAGCTTTGAAGTAATGCAGCTCCCTTCAAATTAAACGTTTGTCAAGAATCATGTCATTTTAGAGCTGGTGAAGCTGGTGATGGGTAAAATGTAAAACTTTTCATGCTCTTGGAAAGCATCATGGATACTTGAGCTGTAAGCAAATAACACCGTCCTGTTTCAGGAGTAGTTTTGAAACAGGCAAGTTTTATATTGGGCAGGGATTTCAGCAGATGCCTCTCGCATAAGATGCCACATCCACTTATTGCGCCTTTGCAAGGTGATGTAAGGGTCAGGTGGGATGAGGAGTAAGAAAGATGAGGCCAAGCATCCGAAACTGAGTAGTTTGCGATTCGGCGAAGTGAGCAATTTGATGGGCTGGTGACCCAGCCGGGAAAGCTCGTGACCTGGCTCTGAGAATGGATTGCAAAGAGGCACCCGTGTGTGTGTGTGTGTGTGTGTGTGTGTGTGTGTGTGTGTGTAGAAGTTGGCCTGCAGCTGAATGGAGAAGCTGCTGAACCTTCTTTCCTTCTCAGAAAGCCTGGACTGAGAAGGAAGGGTTCTGAGGTTGGCCAGCTGAGAACCCACCCCAGGGATTAGGGAGAGGGGGGAGAAAGGGGAGGGGGGTGTTCTGTGCATATCCCACTGTCTTGTTAATTTCTGCATTCAGCCGATCCCAAATTAGACCAAATTCATATATATCAACAAGTATCTTCACAAAGAAAATGCTACTGCACAGCCCAGCCTTGGGGCCATGTGAAATCCCAGGCAGAAGCCAGCCCCTGAGAGCTGGGGCAGGCCAACAAGACTGTGCAGGTGTGAAGGGGTCTGACCACGTACAACAGCCATTTTCCAGACAGGAAATTCTTGCCCATCACAGACCAGTTCATCTGCCTCCCCTGCACCGGCCTCAGCTGGGGAAATCATTTGGTTTGTAAGTAACTGCTCAGAGTGTGCTGACTCGAGCGCCATATTGATTTTGTTCTTTTCACCACCGCTGGTATTGAACTGGGAAGTCCACCCTAGGTCCCCCTGAATGAATAAACCCATTTCATCACTGGCCTGTTTCTGTGCTTGCTAAAGTTGTCCTGCTCTTTAATGTAAATTTTCCTGACAGTGGTTGAACGCATTATCATCAGCTCTCGTTTGAGTTCTCGTCCCTACAGGGACCAGGGAATAGAGAAGTCTCATTTTCTTTAACTAAGCAACAGTCTTCCTTGTCGATTTGCTACAGAGAACATTGGTTTGCTTGTTGAAAAAAGAAGAAGAAAATCTTCTTACTAAAACAGTAAATAGATTCATAACACTGTCGAAATCTATTCGCAGCATCTGTTATTTAGACAGCCTCCACAGAGGAGAGAAAATGTTTTGAAGGTCTCAGAGGTGGATGGTTTTCATCAGTAGTTTTCTGGTGGAATTTTGCCGTCCCTGTGTTTGCTGGCCAGGATGGGGGTGGTTGAAGGGGAATAGAAACACACAGGTTCGCTGTTTGTTTCTTGTTCGATTTTTTTCTGTAGCCAGGTTATGCTCTCTGGGGCTTCGAGGCAGCGTCTCCTCTCCTTTCTCCCCCAAGGGGAAAACAAACTATCATGGTGTTTTGTGGTTGGCAGGTAAGCACTCATGTTTTGTGGTGTGTGCCTGCCCTTCTGGTAGAGATATGCGCTCAGCGGAGCGCAGTGTTCTTTCCCTTCAGAAGATGGAGCCCTAATCTATTGTTGAATGTTAGGAGTTCTTTATATATTCTGGATATTAATGCCTTAGATGATAGATGATTTGCAAATTTTTCTCCCACCTTAAGATGCACAAATTTTTAAAAGTTGTCATGAAGTCCATTTTTTCTGTTTTTTTCCCCTTTTGTCACCTGTATCCATATCAATACATTAAGTTTTATACTGAAATAGAGCGGTTGATTTTTACCTTGAATCTATTTCTTCCCCAGTTTTTTTTCATGTCAGTAAATGATATGACCTCCCAGTTCCTGAAATGCCAGGCATTATGTTTAAGTCTGTCTTCTCTTTCTTGTAACTAATACAAGGACTTCCATTGTTTCTACCCCCTACATATCTTTCAAATATTTCTATTTATATGTCTCATTCTTCATTGCTAGTATATATGCAGTTAATTTTTGTATAATGACCTTGCATCCAACAACCAAGCTAATCCCCCCTTATTAATCTAGAAACCTTTTTTAAAAATAGGTTCTTTGGAGTTTTCTACAGAGACAGTCATGTCTTCTGAGAATAGGCAGTTTTATTTTCTCATTTCCAATCTGTATGTTTTTCTGGCCTTACTGCATTGGCCAAAACTTCTAGCATGATAATGAATAGAAATGGTATGAGCAGACATCTTTGCTTTGTTCTTAGTCAAAGCGGGAGAGCATTCAGTCTTTCACCATTAAGCATGGCATTAGCTACAGGTTTTTTAGATGTGCTTGATCCGGTTAAGGATATTTACTTCTGTTCCAAGTCTGTGAAGAGATCTTATCAGACCATGTATTTTAAGGCTATTTGCAAAGAAAGAAGATAATGATCTCTGCTTCAATGAATAATGACAGTAATAGGTTACACATTCCATGGTGCCACATCATATTAAAAATTCAAAGTTAATGGGGCACCTGGGTGGTTCATTTGGTTGAGTGTCCCACTCTAGATTTTGACTCAGGTCATGATCTCAGGGTTCATGGGTTCCAGCCCCCTGTCAGGCTCCACACTGATAGTGCAGAGCCTGCTTGGGATTCTCTTTGTCTCTCTCTCAAAATAAATAAATAAACTTAAAAAAATTGAAAGGTAATGAATAACATAAACATTTTATTATCCTTATAATGTTTTCTACCTCCTGGTTTTATTTTAACTACTTGCATTTTAAAATTTTAAAAAATATGTATTTTAAACACATCATGGGTTTCCACAGTGCCCTTGTCAGTCTCATCCAGAGTTCTCAGCAGTTAGCAGGTGTGTGCTCACATCGGGGTCCTTTTTCTCTCGGCACCCACTTTTCAGCAGATGCCCCTCATCTGCTACAGAGACTCATCCAGAACAATCCTCCTCCTCTCTTCTTTTGGTTTTTTCTTCAAGTATAATTAACATAGTGTTATATTAGTGTCAGGTGTACAAGATAATGATTCAAGAATTCTATACATTTCTCAGTGCTCATCATCTAAGTGGTGATGGGACAAAATCCCTTCATCTCTTTCACCTGTCCCTCCAGCCCCCTCCCCTCGACAACGATCAGTTCTTTATATTTAAGAATCTTGTTTTTTGTTTCTTTTTCCTTTGTTTGTTCACTTGCTTTCCTAAATTCCATATGAGTGAAATCATAGGGTATTTGTCTTTCTCTGACTTATTTCACATAGCATAATACTCTCTAGCTCCACCCACATCGTTGCAAATGGCATGATTTCATTCTTTTTTATGACTAATATTCCATTTTTATATACCACATCTTCTTTATCCATTCATCAGTCGATCAGATATGGTTGCTTTTGTATCTTGGCTATTTAAATAATCCTGCAATATATCTTTTTGAATGAGTGTTTGCATTTTCTTTGAATAAATACCCAGTAGCGGAATTACTGGATCAGGTAGCATTTCTGTTTTTAATTTTTTGAAGAACCTCCATACTGTTTTCCACAATGGGTACACCAGTTTGCATTCCCACCAGCACTGTAAGGGGATTCCTCTTTCTCTGCATCCTTGCCAATACTTGTTATTTCTTGTCTTTTGATTTTAGCCTTTCTGGCAAATGTAACGTGGCAGCTCATTGTGGTTGGTCTGCATTTCTGTGATGATGAGTAATGTAGAGCATCTTTTCACGTGTTGGCCATCTGTAGGTCTTCTTTGGAAGAATGTCTGTTCAGGTCCTCTGCCCATTTTGAATTGGATTATTTGGGTTCTTTGGTGTTGAATAAGTTCTTATAAAATTTGGACATGAACCCCCTTATCAGATATATGATTTGCAAATATCTTCTCCTATTCTGTAGTTTGCTTTTTTGTTTTGTTGATGGTTTCCTTCACGGTGCAAAAGTTGTTTTTTTTTTTTTTTCATGTGGTCCCAATAGTTTAATTTTGCTTTCTGTGTTCCCTGCCTCGGGAGACATATCTAGAAAAATGTTTCTATGGCCGATGTCAAAGAAATTACTGCCTTTTCTCTCTTCTAGGATTTTTATGGTTTCAGGTCTTACATTTAGTTCTTTAGTCCTTTTGGGGTTTATTTTTATATACGATTTAAGTGGTCCAGTTTCATTCTTTGGCGTGTAACTGTCCAGCTTTCCCAACACCGGGTGTGGAAGAGACTGTCTTTTTTGCATTGGATATTCTTCCCTCCTTTGTCATAGATTAATTGACCATATAAGCATGGGCTTGTTTCTAAGTTTTCTGTCCTGTTCCATTAATCTATGTGTCCCTTTTTCAGCCAGTTCCATGCTGTGTTGATTACTACAGCTTTGTAATGTAACTTCCGTTTGGGATTGCGATACCTCCAGCTTTGTTCTTATTTCTCAAGATTGCTTTGACTATTCAGGGTCTTTTGTGGTTCCATACAGATTTTAGGATTATTTGTTCTAGTTCTGTGAAGCTCACACAAACAAATGGCAAGATATCACCTGCCCATGAGTTGGAAGAGCGATTATTGTTAAAATGTCCGTACTACTAAAAACAATCTACAGATTTAATGCAATCCCTAACAAAGTAGCAACATTTTTCACAGAACGAGGACAAATAATCCTAAAATTTTAATGGGATCTTCTTCTCTCTTCTTAGTCATTTCTTGGGAGTTTTCCTCCTTCTCCAAAGTCTCTTCTTTCCCTGAGTCCCTTTCCATCCTTCCTGTGAAGTGCAGAACTCTGCTTGATTCTTAAGAAACTCATGGAAGCTCTGTGTCCTTGGCCAAGGTAACATTTTTTCTTTTCCTGATGCTAGTGAGGTTTGGCTTTGGGCTTTGCTATTAATAATATGACTTCTTTAGGAAGCAGTACCTTCTTTTAAGATGTACTAGCAGCTCTCTTAATAATACTAAGGGGTTATTGATGTCCTGACCCTAAAGACATTCTGATATACACAGAAGAAAGCGTGTCGAAAATAATGGAAATGTTTTCCTTAAGCTTGGCTTTTTGTAATCGAGAAGTTACTCCTTTGCTTCTAAATTCTTACCTAAAAATTATTTCTATCCCCGGGAAATGTTTTCTTTCCTTCAGAAATGATTTATTGATTGCTGTGTGCACACTGTGAGTCACCGGTCAAACAGGGAGAATTCAGTACATTCGGGTGTGGGGGTGGAGGAAAGACAGCTAACATTTTTGCATCCCTGTCTGCACCAAAATCTGGAAACCATGGTCTTGCTGTGAATCCTTATACTTGCCCTCTGAGGTCTGGAGGTCACCATCTTCATCTCACACACGATGAGACCAAGGCTCAGAGGAACCAAGTGACTCACCCAAGGCCACACGGCTTGTAAGGGGCAAGAGTCAGGGACCAAACCCAGGTGTCCTAGACCCCACCTCCACACCATGCCTCCGTGTGAGGGGTATAGAAAGTTCTGGAAAAGCTTCACGAGAGAGGCTCATATTTGACTGAGGGGATCCAGGAAAGATGGGTTTCATGTTTTTTTAACAGTTTATTGGGGGAGATTTGTGGTTTCCCCTAAAGCAGGATGCCTACGAAGTTGGGAAACAAACATCCTATAACTGTGTGTAATTCACAGCTCTTCACTGTAGATTGCTTGTAGGCAACATCTCCTTTCCCCCTTTTGACCCAGCCTTTCTCCTAAGGTGGTTTTTTGTGAATCGTCATTAGCTCATCGATCATCATTTGTGTCAGTATGTGAAGGGTCGTGATGAAATGCCCTTTGAAAACCAGGCATGGGAGACACTGTGCATCCCAGTGCATTATAAAGTCCTTGTTCTGTGGATTGGGATGGCTGGGAGAAGCCACCTTGAAAGCTAGGATCTTAGTCTGTGAGCAGGACACTGTAATGAGAGGCAGCCCTCTGAGCTGGAGGCCTGGGTTCAAACCCTGACTCCCCCACTGGTTGTCAAACTGAGTTTGACCCTTTAAAACAGTGCCTGATGCATTGTAAGTGCCAGATAAGTATCCCCAAGTTCGCATGAATGGAAAGAAGGGAACAGGTTAAGGAAAGATTAGCCTTGGTTTGTGGAGTCCCTTGGAAATGGTTTATCACGTTTTTCAGGCCATACAGGGATTCATCCTCCCTGTTTGTCAAGATGGGAGAAGAACTGACCAATGGGGTCTTGAGAAGGTTCTGTAAAGTCAGCACAGATGGCCACAGTCCAGGTTCAGCTAAGCCAGCAGCGTCAGTCCCTTTAACCCAGGAGCCCAAGGGCCAGCGCAGACCAGCAAGAAGCAGACACTGGCTGTAAGCTAATGCCCAGCACCCCCGAGGGAGGGACTTCCTGGTTCCTGGTGCCAGGCAGGACCTGCTTCTCCCTTGAGGAGCTCCCCTTGTGACAGGCAGCCCGCTGACCCCTTCCCCAAGCAAATTCCACTCATCTCAGAAGTTGGGATCGCTTTGAAACGCAGCTACCTGACTGGCCTCTCCTGAACCTTCTTTAAACCTTAGGATCCTGGAACTAAAATCACCTTTAAAAAAAAAAAACAAACACTGTTTTTAAATGGAAACTAGTACATAAGCTTGGAAAAAGGAAGGAAGGAACTTTTAAAATGTAGTATAAAGCATTTTAAACCGAATGTGGAAGTTTCCCTCCCTCCTTATGTGTATTTCCCAGATTTAACCAGAGTTAATAGTTTTCTTTATGTCTTTGGAGAAATTTTATCCACCACATATGAATATGTGTAAGCCTTTCGAAAATTTACATGTGATTTTTTTCCCTCCATGTATTTACCTTTTTAACTTAATATATTCATGATCTTTCTGTTGACTCAGTGTAGATCTACTTCTTTCTTTACTTTTTATGTATTTTATTAGAATGCATTATAAAGCTATTTCAGCAGGATTTGGAAATTCTGAACACTTACCCATCCAACAACATGGCTAAAAGTAAATGCACACCAAACTTGGCATAATCACAGGAGAAATGGAACAGTTGACAGTTACGGTGGAGACTTCACCAAGTCTCTCTGAAAGTGACACGGATCAGCAGGCCGAAAGCAAGGAGTCATGAATGGCACCAGAGAGAGGTCTGAATCACACGTTGACCAAGTTTGATGGCGTGGAGATGCGAGGAGCTCCACATTCCACGGTTAGAGTGCACATTCTTTCCAAGCTCACAAGGGATAGTGAGAAAGGCTGGCATCTATAAAGGAAATCTTGGTACTGCTCATTTCTTGTAGTTGGAACTTCTGAACCAGTTTTCTCTCTTCTCTCTGTTTCTTTCCTGAGTCTGTTTCTACCCATTCCCGCATCACGCCTGCCTATTTCATGATCCTCTAGACTGAATTCCTCTCTGTTAGATATTCCTTCTTAACTGCAATTGTTTTGTTAGCGACCTTTTGGCCTCCTTTTAAATTCAAGTTGGACACAGAACGTTGGGTATACTTTTCATCTGCTCATGGCAAGGTTTTGGGGGTGTGTTTTCACCATCCCTGGGGAAGTAGGGCTGCTGTTTTCCTCTCACCATTTTCCTCATGCTGTCTGTGCACAGTGTTGAGCATGTTCCTCAGGGCCAACGTGGTGCAGCAATCCTGTCGTTCCCCCACTTTGCTCTTCTCGGTAACACTTCACGACATGTGATACGAATAGTGTGTGCCTATCATTTGCTGGACCAGTTGTCTGACTCGCCAG
The DNA here is from genome assembly GCA_028646485.1 of Cryptoprocta ferox. Classification (NCBI taxonomy): domain Eukaryota; kingdom Metazoa; phylum Chordata; class Mammalia; order Carnivora; family Eupleridae; genus Cryptoprocta; species Cryptoprocta ferox. The sequence continues at coordinate 9,808,475 of CM053564.1, read as the reverse complement.
TTGGGAGGGAAAAGATTCATGTCTCTTTGGCTCACAGCTTGCCCCAGTATCAAAATTGGTGCCTTAGACACAGTCCTCAATAAATATTTGTTGAATGAATTAGCGCAGAGGGGCTCAGAAAACCAAACCGAACAGAAACAACCAAAAACAGATCCAGAATGGCATTGGTCATTTCAGATTCCGTTCATTAAAGTGTTACTACATTATGACAGGAAGTGTGAAAACCAGGAATCTGAAGGAGGGTTCCCACATACTTAACAACTCTCTGTCCAAATCATCATCTCCATACTGAATCCTGTGTGCCTGCAGTAGGACGGAGTGAGACACAATATTTAAGACACTGAGCCCGTGCCCATTTTCCACAGTTAGTAGGATAGAAAAGTACCTCTGCACCCCCCCACCGTGTGGGGTGTGGGGGTGAGATTTGCCAAGATGCACAGGCCAGTCGATCTGGCCATTTGGGTTCTAAGAATTTTTCCCACACAGGTGCTCACACAGTCTGCAAGGCCACGTGTAGGTAAGAATAACTTTAAGTAGCAGTTGATTTGGGACTAGCTTTCAAAGCATGGTGCCCACACAGTAGGGGCGCACTTGCCGACCCATTGAGATGAGCAGAAAAGCCACAACTATTTTTCATCTGAATAAAAGAAATGAGGCCTCACTAATATTTAATATTAGAATAACCCCGTATCATCACTCAGTCAGCCACGTTGGGGCAGATGGCCACTTAGACATGGAATGTCCATGGCGCCGGGAGGGAAGGGGCTAGAGGTTCCCACCGCACTTGCTGATTTGCTTCTAACACACTGTTTGCAGGGCGCACGGCCCAGTTGCATGTATTTCTAGCTCGTGCTCTCTTGTGTTACTGCGCAAACCACCGCGGGCGTTTCAGACGTGACCCTCACTCTTGCAGGGACGCCCTGGCGGAAGGAACAGACGGCGGACTTGCAGCGGGTGCTGGCGCGCCTGGACCGCGACATCCCGCTGGTGCTGGTCAGCGGCAACCACGACCTGGGCAACGCCCCCACGCCCGAGACCGTGGCGGAGTTCCAGCGGACCTGGGGCGACGACTACTTCAGCTTCTGGGTCGGGGGCGTCCTGTGCCTCGTGCTCAACTCCCAGTTCTGGTACGAGGCCTCCCAGTGCCCCGCCTTGAAGCAGGCGCAGGACCAGTGGCTGGACCAGCAGCTGAGCGTGGTGGGACAGCGCGAGTGCCAGCACGCTGTCGTCTTCCAGCACATCCCACTGTTCCTCCAGGGCATCGACGAGGACGACGACTACTTCAACCTCACCAAGGCCGTGCGCAGGGAGCTGGCCGACAAGCTCGTCAGAGCAGGTAGCGCCCTGGACCCCAGGGGCTGGTGGGGAGGGCCAGCTACAGAGGGGGCTTCCGGATCCTTGTTTCCGCCCCCGCCCCCACGCCCACGCCCTGCAGCCTGGCAAAGCGGAGAGAGCTTGGGGCTTTGGGCAGAACTGGGTTTTGACCCTAGCTCCTCGCTCACTGGCCTGTGGCCTTGGACAAGCTGCTTAGCCGTTCCATCCTCAGTGTCCTGATCCGTAAAGTGGGAGTAGCAGAAGGAGCTCTCTCGTGGGGCGGGTGTGAGGATTAAAGGGCAAGGGGCCTATAAAGCATTACAGGAGCCCCTGGCCTACCAGGTAGTGAAGTTGTGGCAGCTAAGGATGGGGGTCCTGCAGGTCCGGAGTGAGTGGGGCTGGATGGGGGTCTGAGTGCGGCTGTACCAACCAGGGAGAGGGGATGATGCCAGGGTCATCTTCTCTGAACTTGCCCAAGGGCATGTGATCTTCAAGAGCCAGGCTCCCCACCAGTGTTAGATGTAACCCCCCCGGGAGGCCTGGGGCCTCATCATCTTTCCTAGAACAAGGACTCAACTCCCCCCAGAACCAGGAGAGAGAAATGCATTTAGTCTGATTGAACATGCTGTAAACGTTTAGCTAATCACGTATTTAACACGTATGCGTACGTGGACACACACACACACACACACACACACACACACACACTGTGAAGCACTCGGATGGCATGCTGGTCTGCGCACCTCCGTCTCTCCTCCCCGCAGGGTGTCTGTCGTGAGAAACCAGTCGTTCTAAGCCGACTCCCTGCATTGACTTGGCAGGATTCCAGCTTTGACGACCGTTGTGTCTCCTGTTTTGGTTTTAATGCCTCCTTCCAGATCTTTCCAGAGTGTACTTCATCAGATGCTTCTAAAATTTAAATACATCCATTTATTTGTTAGGAGGCAGGGAGAGGGGGAGGTGGTGGCCTGACCCCGTAGCTATCATTCTTTTGGGAAAAAAAAAATTCTTACACTCTCCTTTTCATCTTTGAGCATTTAAATGTGTTCGCATTTACTTGCGAAATGTACAATAGGCCCTTCTGTATTTTTGAGACATTTTACAAAGAGCTTGCATAATTGGAGACATTTTCCAACTGTTCCATGGAGATGAAGTTGGAAAACTTCTATTGAGGCCTTTGAAATTTCGTGCCATGCTTGAGTCGGTGCAGAAAACCGTTTCGATGACAAGGAAATGAAGTGTCAGGATGGCATGAGCACCACCACGGAGACTATTTTGTAACAGAGAATAATGCCAGCAAGAACATTGAATGCCAGTGAAGTGATTCCTTTCATATCAAATGTTAAGTGATGTAAATGCCATCCCCGTGGCTGCTCTTTGTTCCCTGTCCCTGCCAACTGAATTCTTGAGTGGCATGTGCACGGGGGGGGCCCCCCAGCACCCCCAGATACTGAGACCTGTCGACATGTATAAAGAGAGAGCCCACAGCTCTAACCGGGCAGCCTCAGGGGAAGTCTGCCGCCCACCCACCAGGCACCCAGGAGGGGGGCATCGTACTTGGGATGCACCAGCCACCTCCCTCTTCGGGCCTGCAGCCCTGCGAGCTCCCAGCACACCCACAGCTGGTCCGTGTCTTGGAGGTGGGCTCCAGTTGCCCCGGCCCACAGAGATGGGTATCTACCGCCAGAATGCCAACCGATTGATTTAAAGCAAGACTGAAACCCTCCCGTCTGCCCCAATAGCACAGTCTCTGCCCGCGGGCAGGACAACATGGGAAGCCCAGTTCCAGTCAGGAGCTTGCTTGCTAAGCATGAGACCGAGCAGAGGAGCTAGTTGTCTTTTTCCGCTCTGAATGGCATCAGGCTCTGGAATGCTGATGGGTCCGTCTCCACCAGGGCCTCCTTGCCCAGAATACTCTGGTATTTCCAGTGCTTTAACGTCTCTCCAGACTATCCACTTCTTGAGGCCACCATCTGGGCCATAGTGGCAGCTGTGCAGCCCCCGACCCTTCTGGGGCCCCCTTAGCCCCACTGCCTCTGCCCCTTCCATTTCCCCTGGCCAGCTACTGCCTTTTGGCACTTTCTGCATGAGGTGCCCCCCGCCCTACCCTGGGCTCTTCCTCAGCTCTCCTTGATCCTAGAGGACCTGTTTGTGCTGACTTTGTCACCCACCAGACGTGGCTTCTTGAGTGTGGGGGTGCTGCCGTGCATCTCCGCATTAGAACGCCTGGCTCGGGTCAGTTCATATTCAGTGCCTCACCAGTGTTTGTGGAGTGACTGATGGACTGACACAGCCCATTTCTTTGGTTAGCACCCACTGTACGCTGGGCACAGAGGCCAGGTCCCCGTTCTCATGGAGCTCTTGGGCATAGAGCTCTTCCAAGGTGCATTCTGAGTGTTGAGCGTACATCACGCGGCATCTAAGCCCTTCGTTTTTGGGTGAAGTCTGCACTGATGCTGGCTCTCCAGTTCATACAGCAGTCAGTTTCTCTCTTCCCACGTGGCCCTGCACTGTTCCCACCAGGCACCTTCACGTATGAGAAGGTCCCTGTTGGCCACTGGCATTAGACTCTTCACCTAAGCCTGCTTAACCAGGGAAAAGCAGAGAGATGGGTGTCTTTCCTGCTGTCACCTGTCAGTTTTAGTGGCTTGGCAAGCCAGGCCCTTTGCTTTACGGCCTTCCAGACACAGAGCAAGCCAAGGGCAACGTCGGGAAGAGATCCTGGCCAGATGTGGACCCGGCTTGGTGGCAGGCTGAGTGACCTGCTTGGTAGATAGAGGCATGGGTAGGTGGGCTCTCATGGGGAATGTGTGCACCCACGACTCACAGTACAGGAGATTGCTAAGGTCACAGCACTGTAATTCGTGGACTCATTTGGGAAAGCCAGAGTTCAAGTGACATTTCGTAAGATCCACGAACTCCAAGACCGTGATAAAATTGGGGGTGGTGCTGCTGTTTAATGCTGCCTCCGGCTTCTCCCCCACAGCAATATTATTCCCTCGCACTATTCCGGTCTCATTTATCTCCCTGTGTTAAAATGCCGGTACTCAAAAATATGTCAAAAGCTCATCAGAATATCAGGGTAGCTTTTAATTATGATAATTGTGTTGTTATAAAATATCCTTTTAAAGAGCACATCCCTCCTGAAACCACCATGGAGGTAAAACCCAGCTTCCTTCCAGCAAGCCTAATGAATAATTCTGAATCATTGTGTGGGATGAATAAATGATTTAATAACGAACATCAACAATCATCTCTCATTGTTGCATTAATTTTTCAAACGGGATGAGGTAAATGAGGAGGAGGGGTGTTACTGTACAATGGGCCACCGTGTGTGTTGGGATGCGTTCTGTGAATCCGAGCCTGCAAGCCTCCCCGATCAGGTTTCCCTAGAAACAGATGGATTCTGTTTCTACTTCTGAAGCTCAGTGAAAAACCTTCTTTGTGTGATACAAAAGCGTCATCAATAGCCAGCGCAAATAAACAGTTATCAGAGCAGGACAGACGCACCGATGGGAAGCCGCACCCGTAATTTTCGGTCTTCCTTTGCACTGCCTGAGGATAATCAATTTCATCACATCCATGGGATGTAGAAATTGGTTTTCCCCTTAATTCACCTGACACCTAGTTGAGTTGCAAAGACAGATAGTAGATAATGAAATCGTGGTTGAGCCCGGCCATTGTCTCTCTCCCTCATGCCTTTTTCAGCAAAAGGTTAATTTGTGACCCAGTTAATACGGATTCCAATTTAAGAACTCAATCTTAAAAAACAAAAGTCTGGCTCTTTTAACTGACCTTGTCTCCCTTGATGCCTCGATACCTTTTCTTTTTTCCATTCTCAACACAGAGATGAGAACTGTGTAGTAGGGAGCCCAGAGCGAATTTGGCAATTACAAAAAATTCCAGCAAGTTGATCTTTCCTGCAAAAGTTAATGAGTAATTTCATAGAAATAGTCTCATCTCCGGTATTTATGCCTTAAAAAAAAAAAATAGAGATCTTAGCCCATGGTTATCGTTTTAAAATTTCAAAGTTTGAAAGAACAAAATGGTCAGGTTTCCAGGTTTTTTACTTTGTAGGAAAGATAAAACATCAGGTTCTACTCTGATGTCCTACTGAGTTGTATTGAAATTATTTGTTTAGGTACTGATTCCTCCAAGAAGTGAAATCTCGGCTTTGTTCACCCCTGGAAGCCCAGCCCCTTGCCAAGACTGTCATGGGGTAGCCCTGTCAATACATAAGTATTGGCTAAGTGGAATGGAATTAAATTTGATGCACATACTTATCAGCAGACTCATAGGTAATGTCCATACTACCTCTGGATCGGTGTTGGCGAACTGAGTCTTGGATGGGAAATGTATCACCTAATGAGGGGGTCTTGGTGAACTTTTTCCGCGGAGGGGCACACAGTAAACCCTTTGGGCTGTGGTCTCCGTGGCAACTGCAGAGCTCTGTTTTTGTAGCACGGAAGCCGTCATAGACATACGTAAGCAAATGAGCGCCTGGCCGTGTCCCAGCAAAAGTCTTACTTACAAAAGCAGGTGTGAGCCGGCAGGTCATACTTTTCCCCACCATTGGCTTAGAGACATCTTCCCGTGACCACGTGACGCTCTTGCTCTGCCCTCAGACCGTGTCCACGCCGTGCATGCGTCTAACTCCAGCATGCTTCTGGGGACCCCCTGAAGGGTCTGCCCAGAGCGAGCCTCAGGCTTCTCCGTGGAGGACACGCCAGGGCGAGGCACGTTCCATCGGAGGCCCGTGTGGGTGGTGACATGGGGGCACTGAAGTCCAGTGCTTGGGTGTTCAAGGTAAACAAAAATAGTTAATAGTGCAGGCAGCATGCAGGTCAGGCGGAACTCCTGGAGGTGGCGTAGGGGGACACGTGTGCAGCGGCGGGAGGGGTGAGGCCTATTATAGCACAGGGCGGCAGACAAGCTTTGGCTTCAAACAGACCCGGATTCAGATCCTTTGGTGCCACTCCCCAGCTGCATGGGCCTCACATAAGCTGCCGAACCTCTTTCTGCCTTAGTTGTCTGACTTGTTAAATGGGGGTTCTGGTCCCAGCCGCATAGGGTTGGTGTGAGCACCAGGTGAGAGGGAGGCGGGGACGCAGTGTGTGCTCCACGGAGGGCTGTGTGCCGTTAGATGACCCTGGACCGTATTGCGAGCCCGCAGCCAGCAAACTTGCTTTAGGCAGGGGTCTGGCTTTATCCATCGGCGGTGCCTCTCGCCCTGGGACGCCGGCGGGAGGGGCAGGGGCTTCTCGCAGGAGAGGCATGTGTGCCAGTGTAACTCTGTAAGAGCAGAAAGAAAGGAATTAGCAACTCTTCTCGTGATACGGACTACAGGAAGTGAAGCTAGACAGAAGGTCTCTTAGCTCCTGGGCCGCGCAGGAAGACACACCGTGTCTCAGGAGTCTGAGATTTTTCAGGGCAGATGAGGAATACATGTTATGTTTGGTTTGATCAGAGGCAGGGAAGCGCTCAACTAGATGGGAAATTCCTGCGGAATTTCGTGATAGAATTTGATTCCTCATTACTTTTTCTAAACCAGTAAATGTGTTGCTAAACACACCTACTTGTGAATGGGTAATAGGTTTTTCTGAATCTGGCAAATGTGTCCATAAGATAATGGCAGCCATCTCACAATGCCCTTTGTCTAAAATGCATGTTAAGGGGCCGCCTGGGTGGCTCAGGAAGTTGAGCTTCCAACTTTGGCTCAGATCATGGCTTCAGGGTTCATGACACCCACGTTGGGCATTGTGCTGATAGCACGGAGCTGCTTCAAATTCTCGGTCTCCCTCCCTCCGTCTTTCTCTCTCTGTCTCTCTCAAAAATAAACATTTAAAAAATTATTAAAAACTAAAATGCATTTTAAAAAACGATCTTAGTGATTATTTTCTTAACCAACTCTCTGGGCCTCTGGGTGTCTCAGTTGGTTAAACATCCTACGTCGGCTCAGGTCATGATCTAAGGGGTTCGTGAGTTCCAGCCCCACGTCTGTGCTCAGAGCCTGGAGCCTGCTTCGGATTCTGGGTCTCTCTGTCTGCCCCTCCCCTCACTGGTGCGCGCGCACTCTCCCTCTCCCTCTCTCTCTCTCTCTCTCTCAAAAATGAATAAACATTAAAAAAATGTAACCAACTCTCAAGCGAGAACTCATCACCTATTGGTTTTCTTTCTTTTTTTTTAAATATAATTTATTGTCAAATTGGCTTACATACAACACGCTGGGCTCATCCCGACAAGTGCCCTCCTCAATGCCCATCCCCCATTTTCCCCTCTCCCCTCCCATCCACCCTCAGTTTGTTCTCTGTATTTAAGTGTCTCTTGTGGTTTGCCTCCCTCCCTCTCTGTAACTATTTTTCCCCTTCCCTTCCCCCCATAGTCTTCTGTTAAGTTTCTCAAGATCCACGTGCAAAGCAAACAATCATCTGCCCTTTTTTTTCAGCATCTGTAGAATCCAGAGTTTCTGGGGGTCTGTTAGCTTGAGGCATTTTACCCTCTTTAAGTTCTATTGGGTCTTGAATTCATTTTCCCAGGTTGGGTCTGTTTTATGTTTTGATCAATTCACCCTAAACCGTCATGCTTGAGTCATTGGACGTCTGCGCCTCATTCACTGTAAACCTAGATAAGACACCGAGTGCCGAAGCTGCATCTGGTGCGAAGGGATGGATTATGTCTCTCACTTTGGAGGTATCCTTAACAGTTGGGCTAATTAAAGTCGAAATCAAGTCCTGATTGTAAATATTTATAAATTGAGAATCTGGCGTGTGGAACTGTGTGCTGCTGCTTCCCAGAGTGAAGTCAACATTTACTCATTCAACAAGTGGCAGGGGCCCCGGGCTAGGCACCGCAGAAGGGCGGCCTGGTAGGTCCCTCTCAGGCTAAAAAATGATAAAATCTTGTCGAAGAACCCCACCGTGGCGTTTCAGAAACGGGGCGCAAGGGCATGGGAAACACCAATGACTGTTTGAGTTCACGAAATCAAAATATTGTATCTTCTCTTTTTAGATCATTTTTTTTGAAAAATAGCAACTAGTGTCATTTTCACACGAGCAGTGGGATTCCTTTGTGAATTGAAATATCCCTAGCTTAGCTAAATGCTCCAACGTCCCGTACTGGTTCAGGTATTTTTAGGTATTACCCTGACAATACTGTGAGGGACTTCCCATTAGGTAAATAGACGTATAAGGGATGTACTGTCTCCTTTCCACAAGGTCACACTCCTGACCCACTGCTGGCTTGCTGGGGTATTGCCAGAGTTGGGATCCCAGTCTTTCTGACCACGTTGTTTCTGCTACTCCTCTGCCCACCGCACTGGGGTCCCATGTCCCTGCGACAGCCCCGTGAGGTGCCACCAGTGGGTGCTAGAAACCGCAGGGTAACCAACCTCCTCAGTATCAGTTTTACTTCATAAGCCAATTATGGCACAATTTACATTCATACAGTAATAATTACCACTTAGTAAATATTACAGCGCAGTACCTTGAGTGCTAATAAACAGTACGGGTCCTTTTGCTCTGATTTTATAGACAAGGAAAAGAGACACACAGCTGGGAGGTGGCCGCCCTGGGCTCCTGTCCCACCGCTCTGACCTCTTAGCCACGCCGCTGTCAGGGTAACGAGCAGAGTGTGCATCAGGCACAGGTGTTGATGGCAAGATAGAAGGTGCCAGGCCAGCTTGGGTTGGGGCCTGCTCACCCCCCACGTCCACTCTGCACCTGCCCTTCTGCAGGGGCTCCTCAGGAAGGAGCTGGTCCACCTCACCAGGGAGGCTTAGAGCCACACTGTCTGAGGGGCCATGGACTGAGGTTCAGGGGAGGTCGACCCCGGGTGTGGGATTCCCCTCCGGCCTCGGCAAGCAGCGGTCATTCTTCTGGAGTGAGCTTCTCAGCTTGTCCTTTGACCTTGAGCGTGTAAATTATGCCTTCTGCAGACAAACAGGGAGGGGTGTGTACCACCCCTGTAGGCTGTGGCTGGCTCCCCTGGGGTACAAGTCCAGGGAGGCTCTTACCTGAGGATGATGAGCACCAGAAAAAGGTCACTTAAAAAATGGGGACTGTAGGTACCTGGGTGGCTCAGTCGGTTAGGCATCTGACTCTTGGTTTTGGCTCAGGTCATGATCTCACGATTGTGAGATCAAGCCCCAAATTGGGCTCTGCACTGCGCATAGAACCTGCTTGGGGTTCTCTCTCCCTCTCCCTCTCCCTCTCTCTCTGCCCCTCCCTCTGCACTCCCCAAGGTGTGCATATGCACTCTCTCAAAATAAACAGACTTTTAAAAAATTGTTTAAAAAAATGGGGACTGCAGGTCTTAGAAAATAGTGATGAAATAAAGATAAAGGTTGATTTGAGACATTATTTTGCAAAAAAAGACAAATCATGGCAGTCCATTTCCATTTTACTTCAGCTTGTGTTTGCTAAACTGTTGTTTGTTACGAACATGCACCTACTCTTAGAATGGAGAAGGAATAAACCGAGTGTTGGCTTGGTTTCCTTGGTCTGAATAGACTAAAATATTGTTCAACCGCATCCTGGGTTTGACGGCAAGCATCACACAGGGTCATTTTTGCACGAGAGGAAAATAATTGCAGGTTTCATCAGTTTTCCTAAGGGCCTAATTCTGAATCCTCAGTAATCCGATTCTTGCCCTTCTCAGGAACTCCCATGTGTACACGTGCGTGGGTTTCTTCTGCCAGAGCCGCATGTGTTGATGATTTCCCCTCTCCTGGTTCTGGCAGGTCCCCAGGTGTCACTTCCATCAGCTTTATGAAGTCCCGTGTCTTCAGTATGACCTGTGATTTAACACAGAGGCGCCTCTGCCGGGTTGCCCAGTTTGGGTATTGTTTGTTTTGCTTTCATAGGGGCTTGGTTTATAAACAATCTATTCAGTAACATTTTCTTGTTATTAAGAAATTCCTTCTTGGGGTGCCAGAGTGGCTCAGTCGCCTAAGTCACCCACTCTTGGTTTTGGCTCAGGTCATGATCTCATGGTTCCTGAGTTTGAGTCCCGTGTTGTGCTCTGCGCTGACAGCATAGAGCCTGCTTGGGATTCTCTCTCTCTCCCTCTCTGTTCCTCCCCGACTTGTGCTCTCTCTCTCTCAAAATAAATAAATAAACTTAAAAATTATTTAAAGAAGTTCCTTCTTTTCATACAACTGAGATCTTTTATGAGCATTTTAGGAGCATAAGATGACGTCATACACAGCATTACCTTGTGTCATTAAAAATGTTCCCCAAACCTCTGATATTTTATACTACACAGACATACCATGTTCATTGAACTCTTTTGCCATTATTGGACATGTTAGTTTTTTTCTGCTTTTCCTCTGTGATAAATACTACTGTCCTGAACTTCGTGTACAAACAGGTCCAACTCTTAAACCAGAAATGCTCGCATACTTTTAATTTATGAAATGTATGCCTATCTCGCAGTTCATAGCTTCAAGCCCCACGTCAGGCTCTGTGCTGACAGCTTAGAGCCTGGGGCCTGCTTCGGATTCTGTGTGTCCCTCTCTCTCTGCCCCTCCCCTGCTTACTCGCTCTCTCTCTCTCAAAAATGAATAAACATTAAAAACTTTTTTTTAAATAAGAAAAGAAATGCATGCCTGAAATTGATCTTGGGAAAGCCAGATGTGACCTCGAGTCATGTTTCACTGAAAAGGTTCTGACTGGAGGAGTTACTGGAACTCTTGACACTGGACTTGGGTGCTTTGCCTCTTGCTCTTTTCATCTTTACATTTGCACACAGTCTCTGCTTTTGGGAACTACAGGAACGATGACGAGTGAGAATTGGTCCCCCACTCAGAAGGCTAAGGAACCCGAGAATTACAGTCAGTGTAGACGTCTTAGAGGGACTTCATGACACATTAGACATTCGTTTCTAATATTTGAATTCCTCTTCTCCATAAATCACATTTGAAGCTGTGTAAATACTTTGCCTGCTGTTATTTGATAGGGGCCTGGTTTCCCAGAAGGATGTGAGAATTGTGTCACTCCAGTTGCCTTGGCTAGCCTCCGTATCTGGGACATTTCTTCCCTCATCCTTCCTTCTTTTCATTCCTAACAACCTTTACTTCATGGCTGTGTCTTCATGAAATCACTCCGTCAAATGTTTGCTTTGATGGGGACACCCATTCAATTCAGAAGATTTGGGGGGTTGCCTTCTCTGTGCCAAACCCATGTATCATGACAAAGACTGCTTGTGTATGATTGATCCTTCAATACCTAGAAGCATTGTGATCAGTGTCTCCATTTTCCTGTCTTCTGATCAAGGTTAAGGAACAGGTGTTGTTGGGTTTTTTTTTAATTTTTTATTAAAATTTTTTAATGTTTATTTATTTTTGAGACAGAGAGAGACAGAGTGTGAACAAGTGAGGGGCAGAGAGAGAGGGAGACACAGAATCTGAAACAGATTCTGTCAGCACAGAACCCTACGCAGGGCTCGAACCCACGAACCACAAGATCATGACCTTAGCCGAAGTTGGATGCTTAACCGACTGAGCCACCCAGGCGTCCCAAAGAACAGGTGTTTTAACCTTGTCGAAGTCCCTGACTCTATGGCCAGAGGTACCCATTTCTTAAAGGTAAAGGCAGGTGCCTCTGGTATAGCATGTGGCCATCAAAGGGGACTTGGGCTATACTTGTATAAAAATTATATAATTATAATTTTTTCATTCTTAAAAACTGTGAAAGCAGATCTTACAAGATGTTAATATTTGTTATCTGTGAGCGGTGGGAATATAAATGTTACATTATTTTTTGTACTCATCTGAATCTTGTAAGTTTTTCCAAAAAAATGAAAAAATAATTAAAAGAATCCCTGTAGTGGCATCTAGATCAGTATTGGCACACTGTTTCTATAAATGGCCAGATAGTACCTAGCTTGACTTCGTGGGCCAAGAGGGAAAATTAAGAGTAGGTGATTAATAGGTGGTTATATAAACCTACCTATAGGCATTTAATTTTTTTTAATGTTTATTTAATTTTGAGAGAGCCTGACAGAGCAGGAAGGGGTAGGGGCAGAAAGAGAAGGGGACACGGAATCCAAAGCAGGCTCCAGGCTCTGAGCTGTCAGCACAGAGCCTGATGCGGGGCTCGAACCCAGAAACTGCAAGATCATGACTTGAGCCAAAGTCAGCCGCGTAACCGACTAAGCCACCCAGGCGCCCCTACCTATTGGCATTTAAAAAGCTAAGAAGCATCCTTGATTTACACACCTGATAAGAGAACAGTCATTGGGCTGTAGTTTCCCAACCCCTGGTCCAGGGACTTAAGATCAATCACCATTGACACTTATATTAATAAGGGTAATAGTTACAGAGCCATCAGTTTGTTTCAAAAAATTATGCCACTGAGCATTTTCCATGTTTCATCTTGAATGTGAAAAGCTTAAAATTTAAGGAAGGAAAAGATTTCCTTTCTTTGTTTTTGATTGACCGTGTTTTGAGTCTTTTATTGACACACTCTGCCTCTGATGTGTGTTATCTGTTTCTCACTTCCAAATTGCCTCTGAGTTGTCATATAGACATGGCCTAAGGTGACCGAGCCACCTTCCACCTCTTGCGTGCCACTGTACTGCCTTGGGTCGACGCCTTGGTCCTACTGAATGCATGATTCTTGGGAAAGCAATTTCACGAGCCAGAGGAAGGATATCAGAAAGGTCACTGACAAAATAGTGTTCTAATGGAGTTCCACCGTATCAAGGAACCGTCCTGGGGCCTGTTGGAGAACAAGTGAAGTCTATTATTTTGTAAGAGTTTCCAAAAGCCAGTTTATATAGGGTTTGAAAGTGAGTTATTGGTCACCCCAAAAGGAGAGTTACTGTCCTAAAAAGTATAGAGTAGTATTAGTTCCTTTTGGCTGTAACAGGAAACTCCCAACTCGCCCAGTGCAGAGTAAGTTTCTTACATCGTGTAAGTAGAAGGCTGGGCATGGTTCAGGCTCTCAGCCAGGCCAGCCTGGGGACCAGGATCTTGTTGTGACTCTCGCTGCCCCCTACCCACCACCCCACGTAGCCTTTTCCTCAGATTGGACCATCTCAGATGGCTGCCATAATTCTGGACTTGACATTCTGAAGTGCTAGGGGGCCTTTCCCAGGACCCCAGCAGATCACCTCCCTCAGCTTCATACCTACACCTGGGCCACAGACTGATTCCCAGCCCATCACGTAGTGGCCGCAGGAGGGGAATTACCACAGCTGCTGCCATCTCAGCTCTGGGGAGGGGGAAGCCCATGACCTCCTAGAGCAGGACATTTCCCGGAACCAAATCAGGATTTCGTTCAACAAAGAGAAAAAGGGAAGGGCACGGGTATTGGAAGGTGGCCAGCGGTGCCTCCTGTGGGAAGGAAGAAAGAACCCCATGTTCACACCGTATTTCAGGGACAGTGCTGGAACGCATTGTTTCTAGTGGGCGCTGAACCTGAGCTGGGGGTTAAACACATTAACTCTGAAACTCACAGCAACTCCATGAGGGATCCGTTAGCATCCCCTTTTTAAAATGGAGGAAATGGACGTTGAGGGAGGTAAGGTAGCTTGTCACGTGACATTTAAGTGACATGATTCAGATCAGTGCTCCTTTCTCTGTCTCTGTCTTCCACCCTCTTGTTAGTAATAATCGGGCCTTCCTTGACCAGGAACATGGTAATTCTTTTGTAAGATCGGAAAATACTGGAATGCTACTTTTCTGTATGTAATATTGACAAAGTGGGGAGATCGGAGTTTCTCCTCCAAGGACACCTGCTAACATACAGCTTATGAGTGGCCTCAAGTGTCATATACTCATTCACTGTCCGTCTGTCTGTCTGTTCATCCATCTGCCAACAGTCATTTATAGAGCAGCAGCTCTATTCTCTTCCTTCTGAGGATGGATATCCAGTTAAATAGATTTGCCCTCTGTCCTCACAGGCCAGTAGAGGATACCAAGGTGCAAAACCAGAACCTGCAGAATGAAAGGAGAAGAATGTGCAGGAATCAGGAGGAAGGAGAATCCATGTGTTTCAGCTGGGCCAGGACGCTTTCCTAAAGGAGCTGAGCAGGCAGGGGCTTGAGGGATGAGCAAGAGTTCGCCAGGCAGATGTGGGCAGGAAGAGGGCATTCAAAACACAGGACGGAGCGTGAGCTGAGGCCAGAGCCCCACAGCAGCCTGGCGCGTGCAGGCGCTGCCCTTGAAGCCACTTGTGAGTAGAGCAAGACTCGGGTCATTTGGTGACAGACAACAGGAGACAGATCAGGACCGTCAGGTGTTAGAGAAGCACGGAAAGGTTTTATGTCAACCGAGTCTTGCATTTTAGAAAGAACAACCTTGCTCGGTCTGTGTAGGATGCACTTTTTTCTTTCCCCACCTGGTGTTGTTCAGGATATCAGCGTGACAGGCTGAGCACATGCCTTCCAGTCCCCTGGACACCTAGTGTGACTGCTTGCCCCCGTCCTGGATTGGCTCTTTGCTCTTCTTCCTGGCGGGAACTTGGACACTGTGCCTAGAAGCTCTGCAGCCATCATGCTGTCTTGAGGAAAAAGCCGTAAGCTGAGGCCGGCAGAGCAGAAAAGCAGAAGGAACTTGCATGTTTAGTGAGATCCTCGAGCAAAACTGTATCCACCCTGACCACCCGCCCCCTTTCTTACGGGGGATGGATAAATACATCGTAAATTAGTCCAAACGCACCTTTTACGTATTCAGGCTGCTGTCCTGACACATCTGGGGGCAGAGAGGAGGGCGGCCGGGAAGGCAGGGAGGCAAGGGGAACCGGCCATCACAGAGACCGTTCCGAGCGTGCAGAGCTGAAAGTGCTGGGAGTGGGCTCTGACAGAAAAGCAGTGGGACATATGGCCTGCGTCCCCAGAGCAGGTGACTGCGTGCTGGCCCGGGGAAGCCCATGAGAGGAGGAGCAGGCGTTGGGGGCAAAAGCAGTGCGTGAGTCAAGTTTGCCTTTCAGTTGCAGGGATCTTGGGAGGAGGGGGCCTCGATTCAGGCCAACGAGTGTCTGGGCTGGGAAATGGGTCGGAGTCAGCAGTGGGGTGGCTGAGGTCACATGGGGGCGGTGATCACCCCACGGGAAGACAAGGGCATGGGCAGTGCCCGGGGAAGGCCACCGTGTAAAGGGCTCATAGAAAAGCACACTAACTTGGCACATGCCATGCTCCGATCTGCTTGATGGCCATCTCTCTTTCTCTGGTTATTGACACACAAGCTGACTTTCCTGAGGCCCTCACATTTCCGCGGCCGCAGCTCCCCTGCAAGACCTCCCTGTCGCGAGTCCAGGCTAGAGCACCTTTTCCCCAGCAAATTTCATCTGCGACGCCCTGCAAAACCTCTCCATTCCACGGCTCGCTGCCACCTCTGTCTACCTCCCCCGAGTATTTTTGGATGGATTTCCAGTTTGATGCATGAACATGCCATCACTCAAAACAATCTTTTTAATGAGCCGCTTGTCCTGACAGCTGTGTTTAAGATAGGGCATGGAAGCCGGGTGATGGAAATCTAGAAAATTGTCCATTCTGGATTGAAACCTTAATGTGTGCCCCACACTCCGTCTCACACAGCAGCCCACCATCTTCTTTTAAAAATAAAGAGGAAATTATGAATAGCGAAAAAGATGTAATTTGTGCAAATGGGAAAAAAAAGATCTTCTGATCAGATGTGTCGAGAAGGACGAGAGGAAGGTATAATTATTGAGCGCTGCCCGAGTGCGTCACACGCAGCTTCCTGCCGTGCAGCCTTGGGCACGGCTCTTGGTCTCTCTTGATCTTCGAAGTGACCCTGGGGGTGGTCGATACGAGGCCTGCCTTCCATGTGATGAAACGGAGGTTCAGAGAGGTTGACGGACAGGCTACGCTCACACAGCTTGGTAGTAGCAGTCTGAGGTTCAAGGCCGTATCCCCCTGACTCCTAACCCAACCTGCCACTGCTTCTTTGGGAACTAAATATTAGTATTAATAAAATACAGCCCTCCTCTTGCAAGTTCCATGCAGGTTTTGAATTGCCACGTCATCGGAAAGGGGAAAAATTATATGGAAGCGCTGAGCACAGCCTCCCATGTAGATAAGTAGGAGGTGAATCTGAATTTTCTGGGTGCATCATGAATCCTCAAGTTCACGGCGGGAGGGAGCACCTGCAGACTGCGGGCTGCTCTGCGGCCCGGGTTGTCCTGGAGGCTCAGGTGGCCCAAAGGCCGGGAAGGCACGTGTCCTGCGTAAGCGTGAGTGGGTGGGTGCAGTTGTGGAAGCAGAAACGTCATGTCACACACGGGAACCGGGCCCTCTGGGTGTCGGCGTGGTGGCCAGCGGCTGTCTCCCAGCTGCTCTTCTGTGGGGCTCTCAACCTGGTCCATCCAAAAATGCACAGCCTTCGGGGTTCTCGGGGCCCTTCTCTGCCTTCGAGAACATAGTTTCACCCCCCTCTCTCGCCTTCTTGCAGTTTCAGTGAAGAGAAGCCTTGAGAAGGGAACAGTATAATTTCTGTCGATTATTACAGAGGTGAGGCAAGGCAAGTGTAGGGTTTTTTTTGTTTGTTTGTTTTTATGGGAGGACATTTTTTTCTAAAAGAGAGAAAGTCTCTTGTGGCTATAGAGTGGGGATGAGTTGGCCTTGAGTGAAGGTCATTTCATTCCCACCCAGTCCTCTCTGGGGCGAGGAGGCTGTGGATCCGTCGGCCAAGCCAGATGTTTCACGTCCCGTGGAGCAGACATCTGGGGAGATGTTGAGGAGTTACATAATGCCCCCAGGAGAAGGGGAGGCACGAACCCAGGCTTTCAGCAGTGGCCCAGCCCAGGAACACCTGGTGCCGTGGTAATGGAGTCATCACCCAACAGCCGTGGCCGCTCACCCCTGTCTGTCAGCAGGCTGGGTCCCAGTCCCTGTGAGAGGTGGGGCACCTCTCACCCCAGGCAAGGCCGCTTGGCTTTGGTGCTCCCTACGCATGGGGGTCTGTTCCTGTGCTGATGGTCCTGCAGCAAACAGGAGCAGATGGGCTCCTCACCGAGACCTGCCAGAGTGGCTGGGCAATGAGACTCCCTCCTCCCAGGGACCGTGTGCTCCCAGGTCCCCGGGGCTGTCTGAGAAGCCGTGCTAACTCCGATTCCTCCGTGGACCTGAGCAGTCCGCGGGGCTCAAGGGCGCTGAACCTGCCCGACCTCCCAGTTTAAAATACAGAATGATCACCTGACAGCCTAGATTTTTACATACTGGAAATACAGTTTTCAGGCTTTTACAGAGGGTAGTTCTGAGATGGAGCTCTGTGTCCTGAGTGAAACAATGAAAAGATCCAGTGTTGAGTGAATAAAAGCAAGTTGCAAGTCCATAGATAGCATATTTCATTTTTGTGCAATTGTGGATTTGTGTGTGTGTGCGTTGCTATAGACCTATATCTAGTACCTGTATTATTAGCATAGACATTTAAATTATCTGGACAATACACACTGAACTCAAATGGGAAGAGAAAGTTAAGAGATTTTCCTGCCCCTCCTTTTTTTTTCCATGCTTGTATTTTTACAATATTTGATTTTATTTTTAGCAAGCACGCATTGCTTTTTTTTCTTAAGACTTTGTATTCAGAAATATTTTTAAAGCTTACAGAAAAGTTGCAAGTAACAAGAAAACCCGTATTCCTTTTACCCAGGTTTATCTGGCATTTTACCCCAGTTGCTTGCTTTTGTTTATTATTTGTGAGAGATATCACAAATACGTATCTCTTTTTTGATATGTTTGAGGGTAAGCTGCATGCATCATGTGCGTGTGTTTTATTATCCTGTCTTACACAAAAGAAAGCCTACTGTATATGCTTTTTGCGCTTCACTCACATAATTTTTCTTGGCTGTCATTCCATATCAGTTCATGGAGATCTTCCTGAGTCTTCCTTAGAGCTGCCTGTGTGTGTAGCATAGCTTATTCAGCTGCCGTCCTAAGGCATGGAGCACAGTCAAGATAAACAGTGGAAAGGAAAGTTTAAAACCACTGAAAAGAGCAAGCTGAAGCCCTTAATAGAAAGTCATTATTTTTATTTTATTTTTTAAAATTTATTTTGAGAGGGGGAGAGAGAGGCAGAGAGAAGAGAGAGAGAATCCCAAGCAGGCTTCACATGATCAGCATGGAGCCCCCTGCGGGGCTCAGACCCACAAACCATGAGATCATGACCTGAGCCGAAGCCAAGAGTCAGATGCTTAACTGAACTGAGCTACCCACGTGCCTCAGTCTTTGTTATTTTTAAAGTGAGTGGGGGCTGTGGGAGAAGTCGGGGGCCGGGAGCCCTAGGCGGCCCTAGGGCTCACAGAGAGGGTAATAGAAGCGTCAGGAGGTCCAGCTGACCTCCCTTGGTTAGCGTCCGTGGAAGGAGAGCCCGAGACAGGGATTGGTCAGACATGTGAGGGAGGCTCCCTGGTGCAGGGAAGTGAGGACACAGGACAGGGCTGGGAACAATGCTAAGCAAAGATACGTGCTCAGGATTTCAGCCTGATCCAGCCAGAGCACTAGAGCACGAGTCCCCCCACACAGGTGGACCCACCTTGAGGCAGGGGGCCACGCCCCCCACCCCCCATGTACAATAATCCATGTTAGGGATGTGGAAAATTTGAAAATAATATACACGATGAGACTTGATTACAGTGCGTGGCCCATAGTAGGTCTGCAAAAAATACTATTATGGTCATTATTCCCTTTCCCTCCCTCCCCCACTGCACTGTAACAGCTTTGTTGACATACTGTACCATTAACATACCATACAGTCCACTTATTCAAAGTGTACACTTCAGCAGTTTTGAGTTCATTCACGGAGTTTTGCATCTACCACTGCAGTCAATTTGAGAACATTTGCATGACCCTGTAAAGAAACCCTGCATCCTTCAGCCATCACTCCCCATTTCCTCCGTCCCTGCCCTAGAAGTCTACTTTCTATCGCCATACATGTGCCTGTTCCGGATATTTCGTATGAGAGGAGTCCTATACTACATGGTCTGGGGCTGGTGTTTTGCACTCTCGTGTCATCAGTCATTGGCTGTGCCCTAGCCAAGGTTTTGGTTTAGTCCTTCAGGGCTCAGGGGAAGGGCAGCTGTGAGCCATTAGCGGCCAGCCCTCCTGGCAGTTGGAGGATGGACGCACCAGCCTGTAAAGGGGTCTGGCGGGGACACCAACAACATCCGCCAGAGTAAATCGTGTGAAAGGGCTTCATTAAGAGTCAGATGACAGAGATTATCCAGCATGATAAAGGAACATGGAGGAGAGCAGTTACTCAGTATTTCTGGATAAACAGAAACACAGTGTGTTGTTCTGGACAGTCTCCCTTTTAATCTTTGAAAGGCTCTGCCTTATCACCAAGGAATGCAGTCTCAGTGACCAAACTCTCACACCCTTTGTGGAAATTTAAGTTGGTTTCTTTCCTTAAGAAGAATTTGACAGATCAAAAGTCTAAAACTACGGGAACATGGAAGACTAAATTTTCCCCCTGAGATCAGGAACAAGGAAAAGTTGCCCATTTTCACCATTCCTATGTAACAGCGTATTGGAGGTTCTAGTCATTATGAAAAGCAAGAAAAAGCATAACAATCAGAAAAGAAGAACTATCCCTATTTGCAGATGATATGATTGTTTATTTAGAAAATCCCAGGAAGAAAACAATTATTAGAACTAATAAATATTCAGCAAGATCTCAGGATATTAGGTTAATACAAATACAAATCAATTGTATTTTTATATACCGGCAACAAACACTTGTCAAATGAAATCGTAAAATATTTCAATTTGCAGTAGGACCAAAAAACATAAAATACCCAGGAATAACAAAGGACATCTAAGACTTCAGCCCTAAAAACTATAAAACATTACTGGGATTAATTAAAGAAGAGCTAAGTAAATGGAAAGATAGACCATGTTCATGGATTGGAAGACTGTTGTTAGTGTGACATTTTCCCCAAATTGATTTGATTTCCCAATGAAAATTTCTGTTGTTTTATTTTGGATAGAAATTGCAGGTTGATTCTAAAATTTCTATGGAAATGCAAGTTATCTACAATAGCAAAGTGGTTTTGAAAAAGAAGAACAGAGTTGAAAGACCTGTTTCAAGACTGTTCATAAACTTACAGTGATCAAAACTGGCATTTGGTATAAGAAAAACAGATTAGTGGAACAAAAAAGTAAGTTTAGAAATAAGCCCAAACATATATGGTTAATCCGTTTTCATCAAAAGTGTTGAGGCAATTCTGGAAATAACCCTAGGGTCCATCACCAGTTTTGAATGGGTAAACAAAATATTGTGAAATATTACCTAGCAATAAAAAGGATGAACTCTTGGTATATACAATAATATGGATGAATCTTTCAAAATCATACTATATGAAAGAAGCCAAACCAAAAAAGTGTGCATGCTATATGATTCCATTCCATAAAATCCATATTAATCTATAGAAACAGCAGGTCAGATGTTGCTTGAGGCAGGATGTTGGGAGGGAGTGACTCCAAAGGAGCACGAGGAAACTTTTGGGAATGATGGGTGTGTTCATGATCTTGATCTTGGTGATGGTTTCCAGGTGTTTACATGTGTTCACATTGATCAAACATGTGACGTTTATCATCCTTCAATTATATTTGAAGCTGTTCCAAAAAAGTAGAACTATGCTTTGACCCAACAATTTGCCTTCCTTGTAAAATGTGAGAAACTATTGATTCTAGAGCTACTTTTTTTTTTTTTTTGGTCTATTTGTATATGTGGTGTGGTTATTTTTGCTATGCAGAAGGGCCTGCTTGTCTCAGCGCTTCTATTAAAGTAATATTCAGTGATTTAAGTAATTGAAATCATAGTGGCGTTCCATCGTTAGGAGCCTACTGTGTGCAAGGCATAATATAACTACTTCTCACAGCAGCAGCTTTGCAGGGTAGTTGTTATTATCTCCATTTTTCAGATGATGAAACTAAGGCCATTCAGTTAAACGCCAATGCTGGATTGGGTTTCCACCTCTCCCCTCCTCCAGAACTGCACTGCTCAGTGTCATACTCACAAGTGGCTGGTCCACATTGAGGTGGGCTCTGAGTGTAACACACTGGATTTTCAAGACTTGGTATGAAATTAATGTACAGTGGGTAATATTTTACATATTGCTTCTGTGTTGAAGAACATTTTAAATATTTGGTCAGATAAAATACATAATGAACATTAATTTCACCTGTCACTGTTTACTTTTTAAAATGCAGCTACTAGAAATTTTAAAATGACACAAGAGTCTCACATCATGCTTCTCGTAAGCAGGGCCACTTCAGAGCTCTTTCCGCTTCACATTGTCTGTAATAAAGGACAACTGGAAAGTTCGTTCAGCAGCACATACTTCTGTTTCTTGAGTGTAACCTGTATGCTGGTTAAATTTTGTAATTTCTCTTACTGGTACATGCACCTGCTGTATAAGCCCACTAGCTATTTAACTTCAAGCAAAACTTGTCAACACGCAGTCTTTTTAATGTTTCAGATCTGAGTTACTTTTTTAGATGGAAGGATGGGGATGCTCTTAGTTTCATGTAAATCTAGAAATCTATTTCTGACCATTAGGACAGATGCTCATGTTTATTGAATAACTGAGTAATTGCTTATGGAATAATTTTATGTTCATTAAAGCAGTGTTCTCTGTTGGGCAAATACGCTCATCTCTCCTGGCCAGAATGGCATTCGTAGTTTTATAAACCACAAATTACTGTTCTCTTGATTTGGGAGAAGTACAGAAAGAAACTTCTAATTTTTGGAGAATTTTGAGAAACCATGGCTGATCACCCACATGTATTTTTTTTTTTAACGGTATGCTTTTGTCTCCAATCGACCCTCCTCTCGTTTTTGTTAATAAAGCTTTATTAGATCACAGCCATGCCCGTGCGTTTACAGAACTATGAATGGTGGCTGCTTCCCTGCGATGAAGTAAGGGCAGAGCTGAGTAGTTCCACGGAGACCACGTGGCCCTAAAATACTATCTGACCCTTTACAGAAAATGTAGACCCCACGTCCGTTAAGTTCCAAGCAATCCTCAAAGGAAGTTCCATGAAAATGTCTTCAAGATCCCACTTCAGTTAAATGGGAATTTGGGGATGGGAAGGTTTGAATTCACACAAGGCGGAAACTGGGAGGGATGGGATGCTTTGATGTTCCCCACATTGGGGAGGAGGACGCAGACCCGAGCTGGCACCTCACCTGTCTCCATTTCAGCAAGTCCTCAGTCCGGCCCCCTGGCCTTGCCGCCCCTGCCCTCCAGCTGAGCTGGGCTCTGACCTGGAATCCTGGTGCCACCATGCACTCCCCTGGAAAATGCGTGTGAGAATTTCCCCCACGGGGGTGCCTGGGTAGCTCAGTCGGTTAAGCATCCAACTCTTGATTTCTCTTCAGGTCATGATCTCACAATTCATGAGATCAAGCCCCGCGTTGGGTTCTGTGCTGACAGTGTGGAGTCTGGTTGGGATTCTCTCTCTCCCTCTATCTTCCCCCACTTCTCTCTATTTCAAAATAAAAATAATTTCTTCCATATTGCACAACTGGTGAGGGTTCGAAAGCATAGAGAGGGAATCCTGCTCCTCCCTTCCCAGCACCCCAACCCCTGTTCTTTGCTCGTGTGTCCTGTCTCTCATGTGCTTTTAGTTTCCCTCCATTTGGCATGTGTTTGGTCAAGAGTTGAGAGTCTGGGGCCAGACTCCTGGGTTCTGACTCCAGCCCTGCCGGGGACGTGCCAAGTTAGGCAAATGAAATGTGTCTACATCTGCCTCTCGTGTGCCAAACTGGGATAATAGCCATGCCTTCTTTGTAGGGATATTGTGGGGATCACACCACCTAAGAACATGTGAAGTGTTCTTCAGAACGGTGTCTGATAGTGAGCACTCCATGAATATCACTTATTATGGTCATTACCACTGCAATCATTACCCTACTTCAAGTCCCAGGACAGATGTGAACAGAGAACTGGCAGAAGTGGAGTGTGTGTTTAGGTCAAATACATCCCCTCCAGGAAGCCTTCTCACTCGGCCTGCTGTGTCATGATCCTCAGCGTGTCATACCTCGAAGGTAATGGACAGAGCATCTGCTTCTGAGTCAGCCTGATCCAGATACAAATCCTAGCTGTGTGACCTGAGGCAAGTCCCTTAACCTCTCTGTGTGTCATTTTCCTCACCTGCAAAAGGGAACTAATGTCTTCCTGGGGGTCCTTGTGAGGCTTAACTGAAACGATACATATGCATAGTTCTTGGCGCAGGGTGGGCGTTCAGGAAATAAAACACTGCAAACCGTGCAGCTATCACTTGCTGCCTTTATTATGGGTAGCTGTGCATATTACTATCCAGCTGCAGGCCTGGAGCGTTCGGTTGATAGGAATGGTCATTCTGCGCGCCCCACTACCCTCCAACAGCGCCTCCCACCAAGGGGAGCTCCCCAAGTGTTTATTGCCCTGAATTGGCTGAAGAAACAGCCTCCAGCTTCACGCAGACAGTATGGAGCTGGTCTTGCCCTTCTCCACGCTCCCTCACAGGCCTGGGCCTCGGGCTCTCAGGCCCGGGGTCGGGGGGAGATGCGTGCCAGTGACATGTAAGGAAAGTGATTCCTCGTGGAACCTAGAATTCCCTAATTGGCAACTCCAAACCCTAACCCAGTAGTGAACCATACCCTGATTTCAGATTAGTGGCTGCTAATCCCAGCCCTGCTGAAGAAACGTCTCTGCCCCTTTGCCACATGGGCCACCCCAGTCTCAAGGCCCGCCTCTCAGCTCCATGCGGAGGAACCCCTTTATCTGTAGCGGGGATTATTTGTACCTGTTTTCTGAACGTTCACACCGATTTTTATTTTTTACTTTCTTTCTTTTCTTTTCTTTTTCCAATGAGACCTTTTTTTGTCCTTAACCGCTGAGGCAGGAAAAATGGGAATGTGACTCACGATTTACAACACAGTTTTCACTGTCCCAGCCGGCGATGTGGAAGATGCATAGCATTTTCATAAAATTTTATACTCAGGATAAAAGCGAAAGCTGTCCAACGCCAATCTGTTTACTGTCCAGGCTTAAGTAACACTAAGGCATTAAGGAAGCCAGTTTTTAATATTAACCTTATACTGGGAAGCATCCCAGTATCCTGACTGATTGGAGGCAAGCTTCCAATATTAGAATATTAAATTATTTGGAGATTGCATTCCCATCCCCTGATTGATTGGAAATGAATTTGAATCAAGACAGCTTAAAAATAGTTTTTATAGTGTCCTTATGACTTGATACCATAGAGAAATAAATAGGAAGCTGATGCCGCAGACGTCGTCCTCACCTGAGGCACCGGGGCTGTCTTTTGCTTGGGAGTTCTTCTGGCGGTAATTTAAGAAGATGCTTGTCATCCCCTTAACAGCAGTTCATAATTCAAAAACAATCCATACGTAATACTCAATTAAGGAACCGTAGAAGCGTGTCGGCCAGCGATGACTAATGAACAGCCGGGATGGAAATTCTGCACAACTCCTGAAAACACCACTCGAATCAATCCCCCGTCAAGGAAACCGTGATTTATTAATGCATTCCCTACCTCCGTTGAGTTGTGAATCAATGCTTCCCCATCAAAAGCTAACAGAAAAGCAGAGATGGGTCTGCGTGGCCTGTTGGCATAAGAGAGGATTGTAACTGGGACAGGAGACCACGTGGCAGAGCTAGCACGTGGTGTCTGTGCCCTCCTCCAGCTACCAGCCCTGCCCCAGAGGGAGGCCTAACGGTTGAGCCCTCAACCCATTCTCATGCTGTCCTTCAAACCTCTCTGCTCCCCATGAGTCATGTTCATTATTCATGAGGAAACGGAGGCTCCCTTGAGGTCAGTAATACCCTGCCCGAGGTCCCCAAAGAACAGAACCAGGCTTCCGACTCTTGATCTCAGCTCAGGTCGTCGTTTCACGGGTTTGTGAGTTTGAGCCCCACTGACAGTGCAGGGCCTGCTTGGGATTCTCTTTCTCCCTCTGTCTCTGCCCCTCCCCTGCTCGCTCTTTCTCTCTCTCACTCCAAATAAATAAACAAAACAAGATGAAAGAACAGAAACAGGGTCTGCAAGGTCAGTTCAGAACTGAGACTCCAACATCAGTTTCCCGGCTGTGTAACTTTGCCTTATTGTTTCTTCTCCTGGCCTCGGGTTTCTCCTCTGTAAAATGGAGGCGATTCGAGTCTCCATGGGGAGGATTCAGCGAGATGATGGACAGGAGGTCCTAGCGTCCTGTGGCTGTCCTTCCCTCTAAGCCGCTCTCATCCTGCCTCAATCCTGCCCTTACTCGAGGCAGGACTGGGAGAGCATGATCCGGGTTCAGAACTGCTGGACTTGCCAGGAGGTGGGAAATAGAAACTTCTTCTGTCAGCCTCCAGGCTGCTTCTGGTTCTGGTTCCAGCCCAAGAAGAGGGTCTCTCACGCGCCTTTGGGCCAGCCAGGAATATCCCGGAGCCTTGAACTCTGCACCAGAACCCAGCAGAATGGAGAGCTATGCCTACCCTCCTCCTTTTTAACACAGACTGTAGCCTCCTGCCTGACCGCCCCTTTGTAGTCTGATTCCATGGCCATTTCTCACAGCTGCTTATTCAGGCCTCCGAGGTGTGAAGTTCCTAATTGTACTGGTGGGGGTGGGGGAGATCTCTTGCCAGAGGGGCAAACGTTCTGAACACAGTGGCCCGGCTCTCTGATAGGATCTTCCATCCTTATCGCTAGCCCTCTTAGGCATCCTTGCTAATGCCAGAATCGTCATTCAGTCACATTTGCTGTGACTTGGGACATTAGCAATAAACGGTGGGCCCTAAGGGACCTGCGGCAGGAAGACGGATAGCACGCTTACTGCAGAGCAGCCCAGCTGTCCGCCGTCTGCGGAGATCTGCTCCCAAAGTCCCTCCGGTCACTCGAACAGTCCCCATTAACGCTCCTGTCTCTGTGGGCGCCGATAAATATGGTGTGAAACTTGAACATCAGTGAGTTTTTCCAGCTAATTACATCTAATGCGAGCCACTCTCAAAATTGCCAAGCATGCCTTCCAGAATATTACCGTTTGCAACTACGAATTAGGCAGGAAGAGCCAAATTCCACGCACATAATCTAGTACACCACAAAATAATAACGACACCAAGTGGTTTCTGTCTGGCCGTTAGGAACTCCTCGAGGTGGGTCTGACGGCCCAGAGCGGTTCACGTCCACGGTCCTCCAGTCTGTGTGGTCAGGACCGTCCGGTCCTCCGTTTGTGCCAAGGACCCTTTGGGTGCCCAACCCGAGGGGGGGGCTTCAGCTGCAGCTTCTGACCCGCACAGCTCGGGCCCTGGTGTGGTGGCACCCCCACCCTTCCCTTCTGTCCCCCTTCCCCCGGGGGCATCGGGCACGCCACTGCCACGCTGTTCAGGTCACCTGGGTGGGTGTGTGTGTGCGTGATCACTGGTGACGTCACACCACCATGATGAAGAGTAGAAGGTGATACCCCCTCACTAATCGCAGCCCCCCACCCTCTCCGTGACATCACCCGTAGGAGCAGTGGGAACGTGGCCACATTCGGTTGGGGGATACAGACCCATGTGCACACACCTGCTTACGCGTGCCCTGCCTTTGTTTTACAAAACCAGAATCACACAATACTGTTTTTTAACATCTTGTTGTTCATACTTAATAATATATTTTGGTGCCTTTCAATGGCAGCACATGTAAATGTGCCTGTTTTGTAAAATACACCCATCATCCATCCCATCTCCCGTAAGCGAAGGTCACCAACAGTGCCTCAGTGAACACTGCACTGTGTATCGATGGCCCGAGATGCAATCCATCTCCATCTAGGGACTCTCCTCCGGGTCTTTCTGAAGGATACATTTCAAACGGAAGTGGTGGTGTTGAGTCGAGGGGAACCCATCATAAAATGTGAGAAAACAGCTCCTCCACTGCTCCAGATAAGCTGGATCTGTTTGCATCCTAATAACAGTAGATGGAAATAGCTGCTCCTTGCCACCCTCGGCTGTTCTAAATAGAGAAACCTGGGTCACCTTCCTTCCCGTCCCTAGGTGTGGACCTCGGCGGGCAGACGGCTGCACGTGCCCACAGGTGAGCACGTGGTGGCTCTCCCAGAATCCTCTTAACCAGAAGCAGCTGTTGTCAACATTTTGCACAAGTTTCCTTCAGCCCTTTCTGAATCCTTGTTAAGTGCAGTTCCACCGCCATGAGGATCCCTCCCACAGCCATACCCACTCCCAACCCCCTGCAACCCATTTGCGTCACTCCTAGCAGCCGTATCTATACTTCTGTCATTTCAAGAATGCCGTATCAATGGAATCACACAGGATGGAACCTTTTGATTTTGGCTCTTTAAAATCAGCCTAATGTCCTTGATATCTGTTGTAGTTGTTGTGAGCTTCAATCGACCATTCTTTTTTTTTTTTTTTTTTTTTTTTTTTAATTGCTGAGTGGCGTTCCGTGGCGTTCCGTGGTGGGGATGTGCCCATTTAACCATACACCCATTGAAGGACATTTAGGTTGTTCCCCATTTCTGGCTGTTACAAAGATACCTGCAGGGCACATCTGTGTACAGATATTTGAACCTAGGTTTTCACTTCTCCGGGATAAATGTCCCAAGAGTTCTGTTGCTGGGTCATAATGGTAAATGCACGTTTAATTTTGTAAGAAACTGCCAGACTGTAAGAAACTGCCAGACTGTTCCCCAGAGTTGCTGTGTCACTTTATGTTCCCACCAGCACTGTAGGAGCGATCCAGTGTCTCTGCACCAGAGCCAGCATTTGGTGACCGTAACATTTTTAAAGTTTGCATTTGTTTTTTTTTGTTGTTGTGGTCACTGCGATTTTTACCTCGCCTCTTTGCTGATTGAAAGCTGCATGTTCCATTTTTGTTCTTTTGGAAATTATCTGTATGTGTTTTTTAAATGGAGTTAAATTTTTTTTTTATTTTAAATAGAGCATGTGAGTGGGGGAGAGGGGTGGGGGGAGAGAGAGAGAGAGAGAAAGAGAGAGAGAGAGAGAGAGAGAGAGAGAGAGAATGAATCTTAAGCAGACTCCATATAGGGCTCTATCCCACAACCCTGGGATCATGACCTGAGCTGAAATCAAAAGTCAGACATTCAACCGACTGAGCCACCCAGGCTCTCCTTAAATAACTTTAAAATTTTAGAACAACTTTAAATCTACATACAAATTACAAAGATAATACAGAGACTTCCCATATGCCCTGTACTTCAAGTCCCCCATTATGTGTATCTTACACCAGTATCCCATTTGCTACAACGAATGAACTGATATTGATAACACTTTTATTAATGAAGTCCATCATTGGGTTCCCTCGATTTTTACCTAATGCCCTTTTTCTGCTCTGGGATCCCATCTAGCATAGCACACCTCACTTAGGTATCACACCTCCTTAATCTCCTCTTGGCTGTGACAGTTTCTCACACTTGTTTTTGATGACCGTGACGGTTTTGAGAAGTACTGGTCAGGAATTTTGTAGAAGGTCTCTCTGTTGGGGTGGGTCTGATGGTTTTCTCATGCTGGAGTCCTGGGTTTGGGGGAGGAAGATCACACAGGTGTAAAGTGCCGTTTTCCTCACTGTCATCAAGGTGCATCAAGAGGTGTGTGCAATCAATCAGACCTTATCATACCTGTGATGTTTGGCCAGTCTCTCTGCTGTAAAGTTACTCTTGGGAGGAAGTCCCTATGCACAGTCCACACCTATGTGTGAGGAGTTATGTTCCACCTCTTTGAGGACGGAACATCCAAGTAAATGATGTGTTATTCTCTATGGGAGATTCGTCTCTTTTCCCCACATTTACATATTTATGGAATATGGAGTGGACTCGTGGATTTATTTCTTATTGTTTGGGTTATAATTCAGCACTAGTCGTTGCTCAAACTGTTAAGCTTTGGCTGTAGGGAGCTCTTTCAGTTGATCCCTGTGTCCTTCTGACACTGTCCCTCCCCATTATTGTGAGGTTTTGAGCACTTCCTTACTTTCTGGTCCAACAAGGTGCTCCAAGCTCATTTTGTGTATTTCCTGCCCCAGCCCTACAGTCAGTCATTTCTCCAAGGATCTGTATCTCCTTTTACTGGAGAGTGGTATTAGAAACCAAGATCTGGACACTAGGTGTGCTCATTGCTAGTATGTGCCCTTGTTTCTGGGCTGGGAAATACGTATCTGCATACTCACCTGTGTCTGTACACCTCTATAAATGTTTCTGTGTGTCCTCATCTGTTTTTAATATCTGATATTAAGGTAAACATAAGTTCATATTGATGTCTCCACCTCCAGTCCACTACCGCATGGTTCATTCTAGCTTCCTCCCCTTCCCACACTTTTTTTTGCATTTTTTATTGAGCTGTATAATCTACATACCATAAAATTTAGCCTTTTAAAAGTATAAATTCAGTGTTTTTTTAAATGTTTTTTATTTATGAGAGAAAGCGAGAGTATGAATGGGGATAGGGGAGCGGAGTAAGAGAGAGACACAGAATCTGAAGGAGGGTCCAGGCTCTGAGCTGTCAGCACAGAGCCTAACGTGGGGCTTGAACTCACGAGTTGTTAGATCATGACCTGAGCCAAAGTTGGATACTTAACCGACTGAGCCATCCAGGTGCCCCTGCTGATGCCCATTTTTAAGAAGCATGTTAATTATGCACTTTTTCTAGCAAAATGTAAAGTTACTTATTATTTTCATATTCCTTCCAAACATGACAATAGCTTTTATGCACTTTAATTATCTGTTGAACTTCCCATTCCTGAGTTTTAGTTTCATTTTCACATTAAGAAATAGTTTTTCAAGGGAAATCAGTAGTTATTTAAATTTACCAAAATATTTTTAATCAGTGTTTGCTCATCCCTGTTTTTTAACATGTCATCCCCTCCTTGCTGAAACAGATCTCCTAATAATTCTTTCAGTGAAGGTTTGGAAGTGGTAAACTCTTGGTCTTCACATGCCTCAGCAAGTATTTCTTTTGCCCTTCAACTTGAATGATGGTTTAGCTGGATATAAAATTTGAGGTTCATAGTTGCTCGCCCTCAGCCTTGGAAGGTATTACTCTTTGATTCTGTTCTCGTGAGGGGTGCCTGCTGTCTGTCTGTCAGTCCTTTGTAAGTTATTCTTACTATGATTTCCTCCTTTCTCCTGTTCCAGCTCCTCTGAAGCATCCATTGATACCTCTTAATCCATTCTTTGGGTCTTTTGAACTGCATGTTCTTATTGGGTGTGTCTGGGTCTCTGTGTGTGTTGTCTTTGGTTCATTGCCTCCATTCTGATTTCCGCTCTGAACAGTGTCCAGTCTAGAATTTATCCCATTTATTGAGAGTTGTCTTTGTTTTATATTTTAATGGCTTGTCTTTTATAGCCACTATCTCTGAACTTTCATTACCAATTATTCTCATTTAATTCATGGCTGTTTTGTTTCATAGCATGTTGTTTTTTACAGATATTTGTCCTTTATTGAGGACCTTTTGATGCCCTAAACGTATTCATTTTAAGTACTTTTCAGGCAGTTTTATATCATTCATTTCATCTGAGTGAATTCATATTTCTGATTGAGGAGTCTGTAGACTGTCTTTCTTAGCATGAGATTTCTTCACAGGTGGTGGGCTTTTATGTCAGATTCAATTTGAGTAAGATTTTTTGTTTTTTTTTTTTGCTTTGTTTTTTCCATCACTTTCTCTCCGGAATAGCTGCTCCCTG
The DNA here is from genome assembly GCA_028646485.1 of Cryptoprocta ferox. NCBI lineage: Eukaryota > Metazoa > Chordata > Mammalia > Carnivora > Eupleridae > Cryptoprocta > Cryptoprocta ferox. The sequence continues at coordinate 9,777,520 of CM053564.1, read as the reverse complement.
CCTAGTGGTTTGGGCTCCACCCCAGCCCCATCTGGGACCAGGACTTCGAGCAGAGCTGGAAGGCCCTTGCCCACCCTACCACTCAGAAAACCTGTCTCCTTTCCTAGACTTGAGGCTCTGTCTGTCCTTCCTTCCTAGACCCATGGATCGCTACAAGCCCCACTGGAGCAGGGCCCAGTGTAGCTCCTCCCACCCAGCTCATGAAAACCAATGATTACATTTTAAGGAATTTTGTGAGCTCATTATCAAACAATTATTAAAAATTAAATTCTACGGACTCGCCAAGGAATAAATTATGTTGACAGGCAAAGGTAATAAATATTCAAAACTATTTTCTAATTACCTTGCTTCATGTTGCTCTTACAATGCCACGAGGTCACTCACTGCTTTTGTATCTGTGTGGTAGACGTGCCACGGAACAATGTGCTCACCGCATCTCTTCCCATGTCTGGGTCAGTGACATCATGCTGGTGATTTGCAATCAGCCACAACTAGAGCGTTCACCCCACAGAAATGAGTAAACATTACAAATCAGTTCTCTGTTATTTTCTGGAGTACTTGTTAAAGACACCTGCACACCACTGCCCGGGCCCCAGACAGCAACGGTTTTCTGCAGCCTCCTTCCAGAAACAGAGGCCCTCACACCACCCCTGCTCCAAACAGGGGCGGGAATTTATTTACTCATCTCACAGAAGCTGCTTTTAGTCTCTGTTCCCCTCCAGGAGCTTCACTTCCGCCAACACGGCAACCCCGCTCGTTACTCTGCCTTTCTGTCTTGTTTCTCATCCACAGAGCTCTTTATTTTGATGCAGAAGTGACTTCTGTCCTTTGGTTTTCTTTGTTTCTATTTTATCCACCGTGGCTCTTGAGTGTGGGGCGGAGAAGGTACATTAAATGTTGAGCATGCTGTGCTATCTTGATTAGAACTCCATAAACATAATTTTTTGTAGACATTTAGCTTGCATCCTATGGCTGTTGATACAGGCCTCAGAATATTTCCTTCCACTTCCTGTATCTCTCCCAAAGTCATGCACTTTATCTTCCTTCTCTCTTGTTCCCTGGCACTTTCTTGCACCAGCTATGACAAATGTGTTACTAATATGTTATATCGATGAATTATTCCCTGGAAGGATTCTGGATGTCACATATGCTGCCTTCTCATTTCTTAGGCACTCAGTAATAGTATGCATTTAATTTAATAACACTCTGTATTGTTCCCAGAAGAAAACAGGGGAGCCCCCCAAGTCCCCTCCAGGGAAATCCTCTGCCCCCTAATGGCTTGTTCCCTCCCCCGCAGGTGTCACAGCTGTGTTCTCAGGCCACTACCACAGGAATGCCGGGGGCACCTACCAGAACCTGGACATGGTAGTGTCGTCTGCCATCGGATGCCAGCTGGGCCAGGACACCCACGGGCTCCGAGTCGTTGTGGTCACTGCCAAGAAAATCGTTCACCGGTACTACAGCTTGGATGAGCTGAGTGAGAAGGGGATAGAAGACGACCTCCTGGGCCTGATGAAGGAAAAGTGATGGCCGCTGGCGATCTGCGCCTCTTTCACTTCCCCTGGTTTTTTGCTTTGCCAGAAGAAGCAGCTGCGCCCCCCCCCCCCGCCCCGTTGAACGTAACATAAATCCCAAGCCCATTTGTGGATTTATGTCCTCTTGCATAAATCAGAGAGCTGGGTCCTCGCCTCCTGTCTTAAATTATATTCACAGGAGAGCTGCCCTCGCTTTAAAAAAGAGAGGAGTTGGGGGAGCTTGAAAATAAAAGAATAAATGATACTAGCATCTCTCTGCATGGGTGCTTGAGTAAATTCTCTGAGTGCTGTGTCCCTCCGCTCTGCTCGTGAATTAGTGTCTCTCGGTAGCAGATGATAAATGTCTACCTGTTGACCTCCATCCCACCTTTATACCCAAGCGAGATCTTTGAAACTTCCATGAACAGACCGCATCTGATCGTATTAAATTGTGGTCCCGACTCCCAAAGTGCTAGGCAAAATGCAGGTCACCTCCTTTCCTTCCTAACAAAGCACGTGACTATCCCATTAGAGCTATGCAGGCTGGTTTTCACAGGAGCTGGGTCGACCACATCTGCTACTAAATTTTGAGACTTCTGGCATTGTTGACAATGCAGTCGGTACAGTTAAAGTTGAACTTGTCTTCTGGGTGACGAGAAAATCCTCCTTGGCACATGAACTGGCCATCTGTGAAAACCTCATCGCGGAGACTGGAACTGAAGCCCCACACTCTGGGCACGGTCACAGCGCGGGGACTCCGCAGATGGGCGTCCTCGTGGGAGGGGAATGGCCCTCTGCTTTGGAGACCCTTCGCTGTGTCTACTCTGACAGAACAAGTGGGAATTGCTGCAGAGTTCTCGAAGGAAGCAAAGCAGAAACTCTGGTGGGGCAAGAATGGAGCTTTGGGCCCTGTCCTCTATATTGGCACCAGCTTAGAGGATATGCACCCGTGTCCCTTGACAAAGGAGCATGGGTGGTTTGAAATCAGTGTCATTTTTATGCAATCTCTTTTGCTGCTGCTTCTCCATAGCCCCTGACCATGGTGTGATCTTGTCCATCACCCTGGCGGACGGGGAGCCTGGGCACTCAGTCCTGCCAGGAATATTTCACAGCGCCACGCAGTAACATGCTGGGATATCCGTACAGAGGAGCTGCAGAGCCCATTAAATCACAAGACTTTCTTGTTATAAAGTTTTAGTCAATGTGGCAAAACCATGAGAAGTTAAATAGGAAGATAATTGGATATGTAAATTCATCGGGAACAAAAGACGAGAAGTTAATTATACCCCAGATCAGCCATGCACCATAGCTCATTGCTACGTGGCACAAGAAAATTAGAATTTTTTCAAAATTAGAATGCTCTTGTTTTAGCATTTTGCAGCAGTGTTGATTTGTGTTCCATTTTTCTTCACCACAGGTATGGATTGAGGAGGTCAGGGACAGGAGTTCAGTAAAAGGTATATCTTTTTATTTTATTTTATTTGAGGAAGGATATGGATTAAATTGAAAGTAGTGGAAATGAACCTTCTAAGTCTCCTTCCCCCCAAAACCTAAAATATAAAAGAATTGATTCAAAATACAGCAACAGTATGCTAAGAAGAGGGAATCCTATGAAATTCTAACCGTTTTTTAAGTAACCAGCAATATTCCCTAATGGTGGTTTGTTCAGAAGAAGTCAGGAAATGGTCTTGTAGATGAGTGTATCTCATTCTGATAATAGATAATTACCAGTGCATTCACTTATGATTGCTTTTTCTTTAAATGAAAAAAAAACACATTATAAAATAAGTGCCTTCTACTATGGAAAACAATAAAATACTCCATGATCGTAAGTGCTACGGTTTTGAATGTTTTTTATGTGCTAAGTACATTTGAAGTGCTTTGGCTCAGAGAGGTGGGGTCATTTGGCCACGATCACACAGCTCACCAGTGGGGAAGGAAGCATTGAGATGCAAGCAGTCTGACTGCCCAGCCCGTGCTCCTTAACACTATCCTCTCTTTCTTAGAAAACGGGTTTTTCGTGGGTGAGAGCTTTGCAGCAGCTCAGCCCGTGGCGATACCATAGTATTCAGCACCTTTGGCCGCTTTAGCTGGACAACAGCCCAGTGTTAGCTGGAAGCCATGGGGCTTGATCCCAGCTTTGCAGAGTCCTTCTCTTGACTGTAGCGTGTCCAGGGTGGCAAAGCCTGTCCAGATTGTTCCAGGCAGAGAATTTTCCCTGGAGGAGACTGGAAAACTGAAGTGAACCCTGATGGGCCGCAGGACACAGCTCTGCTCACAACCGTAAATGCTTCACAGGATGACGCTCACTGCTTGCTCATAGTTCCCGCCCCCAGAAGTAGGAAACCCGGGGCTCTGTCAAGGCCAGCAGTGCCACCCAACACTCCCTTTCCAATGCATCATTTTCATTGGGGGTGGAAATAGGGGGCTGCTGAGAGGAGAAGTTTATTTAAGGAGACCTAAAATGGGGTTCTCAAGTCTCCAGCGGGCTTGTGGACGGATTGGGGAGATACCTAACTGCATTCACCTTTTACAGTAAATCAGTGTATCTCTAGAACTCAGTCCAGTTTCCCCTGAGGTTTATGGAACCGTGGGGAAAGGTCTCTAGTACACTTTATGGAACCGAGCAAACAGAACGTTTCATACTATCTTGTGATTTTCCGCATCACAGGGTTACCAGGCCCTGATAGAGAGTTACAAGGCAAACCCTAGTTTTAAGCCTGAATAATAACACTAGGACCATTTCCATCATGTACTACAAAAGATACTAAGTTACATGTAACTGTGGAAACTATATACACATGATATAGTTTAATATTGTCTGTATTCTCATGGAAATCTGTTGAGAAAAGGTAGCAAAAACATCATTTGCATTTACTTGAACTCTTAATACTTATTCCCCAAGTAGTGCCTAAAACAGCTTTGCACAGTCATGAAATTAAGTAGTGATACTGTATTGAGCTGGGGGGGAAAGGAAGATTTAGGAGTAAATCGTCAAAGCAAGTTGTATTCAAAGCTTTCTGTAACAGACATCAGGGATTTCTTGTTCATATAACCTTAGTAGTTTGGGTTCCACATGCAAGAGATAGTGCTTGACAGGTAATATTGATTTTTTTATAACTTCCTAAAATACTGTCCTATATCATTGGAGAGCTCTTAGGGATATATATATGTATATATGAGGATTCTTTTTTTGGAATAATAATAACTTCTAACATCTTTCTAGAAAAGATTTTACTAACTAAATTCTCTTTTTTCTTCCATGGATTTTTATTTCCATTATTTCTTTACCATTAGTGACTATACACACATATATACAGATTGGATGTTTCCTTTAAAGTTTTTAAAAATGCTTATTTTTGAGAGAGACAGAGCACAAGCAGGGGAGAGGCAGAGAGAGAGAGAGGGAGATGAAATCTGAAGCAGGTTCCAGGCTCCGAGCTGTCAGCACAGAGCCTGACGCAGGGCTCACACCCACAAACTGTGAGACTATGACCTGACCCAAAGTCAGACGCTTAACCGACTGACTGAGCCCTGAGGTGCTCTGAGGATGTTCCCTTTAGATAAATCCTGAAGGACCCACGTAGACTTAAAAAAAAAACAAAAAAACAAAAACCCTATGTAAATAAAGTTGATTGAACACAAATAATCAAAAGTTATCTTTCATTGTTGTTCTAATATTTGTCTTTATAAAGTAATTTTTCGGGGAGGTGCCTGGGTGGCTCAGTTGGTTAAGCATCTGACTTTGGCTCAGGTCATGATCTCATGGTTTATGAGGTCAAGCCCCGCGTCGGGTCTTGTTACAACAGCTCGGAACCTGGAGCCTGCTTCGGATTCTGTGTCTCCCTCTGTCTCTGCCCTTCCCCTGCTCATGCTCTGTCTCTGTCTCTCTCAACAATAAATATTAAAAATTTTTAAACAATAAAAATAAAAAGCAATTTTTGGGACTCCTGGGTGGCTCAGTGGATTAAGCATCCAACTTTGGCTCAAGTCATGATCTCACAGTTCATGAGTTTGAGCCCTGCATTGGGCTCTGTGCTGACAGTGCAGAGCCTGCTTGGGATTCTCTCTCTCCCTCTCTCTCTGTGCCCCCCTGCTGATGCTCTCTGTCTCTCTCTTAAAATAAATAAATAAAATAAAAAAAATAAATGTGTACAGCTTAGTAAAATGTATCTCAATAAAATTATTTTAAAATGATTTAAAGAGGGATTTATCCAGCTTGGGGGAAGGCAGTGTTTTCAGAAGGAGTGTCATTCGCAGCCAAGGAGGGATTTGATCACATGAGGTGCTTGTTTCCAGAGCTCCTGTGCCTCTGAAGATAGACCCAGTTTGAATCCAGGCTGTCAGACTGTGAACCATGTGAACACGTTTTCTCTCGCAAGACTCGCTAACCTCCCTATACCTCAGTTTCCGCACACTCTGTCGGTTGGAATGCTTCTAGCCAATGGTAGCAATATCAGATCAGAAGGGGTTTGGTAAGTAAGGGGGCTATTTTTCTCCCACAACCTCAGTCCTGAGTCCTGATGGGGTTTGGGAATGTTTGAGCAACAAAGTGTGTCAGCTCTGTGTCGACACCAACAGCTCCGTGATTCCTACTGACAAGATGGCAGCCCAACTCCAAGCATCATAAGTCCAAGACAGGAAGAAGGGGCTGGTGGGGTGGGTTTCTACCTCCAGAGTCACTTCTATCCAAGAGAAAATGGTCACCCAGAGGCCCTCACAGATAATAAATACATTGTAAGTCCCACTGGCCAGAAACAGAAATACCAAGAATACAACCCAACAGCCATCAGTCACAGAAAAAAGACTCAAGGGATGAGGCCCACCGGTAATTGTGAGAGAGCACCTCGCTGGGCACGTGAAAGCTACACTACACATAAGTTGCTAACGGAGGGAGTAGTGAGAAAGAAAGTATCAGCAGAGACCAGCATTTCCTGGGAACACAGGAGGGGAGGAGACTGAGAGGAAGTAGAGAAAAGTGCAGTTGGGCAGTTTCGAGTGAGAACAAGGCTGAAAATGGACGTGGAAAGGGACAATACGCAATGGGACAAGGATATTGGAAAGGGAAAGAAATGGGCTTGGGAGCACAGCCTTGGCCATGGGATAAGAATGAAGAGGACAGATCGGGAGATGAGGCTGAGATCGTGGATGGAGCCATGGGGTGACTGAGTGGCTGGCTGGCAGGTAGAGCCCACTTCCTGCTGATGCCTTTCTCAGCGGGGCTCCGTGTCTTGGCTTTGCTGTGAAACAGGGAAGACTTTCTGGATTTATGCACAGTTCACCTTTGTCTTGTCAGGCAAAAGCCACCATCTGTATAGAACTGCTAACCATCTGGCTTTCACTGAATCTCTGCCTCCAGGTAGACCATATGGGATGCATTTTAGGCATTGAAGAGCAAGCACAAGGTGTGGCTTACTCCCGTGCTGTAGAAAAAGTCTCTCCCTGGGCTTTGAAACTGTTATTTCCAGCTTTCAGGAAGAAATTAGATGATTTCATCTCTTGTAACATCTTTGAAAGACTCTCTGGATTTGCTTTTTTTAAAACTACCAAACTGGATCATTGTGTCCCTAAGCACATATTTTAGCTGTCATGGATTTTGAAAAGCCATTTAAATGAAATCGTACTGTACTTGTCATGTAGTCTGTACTCTCCTAATTGCCAGAGTTTGTCGGATGAGAGCACAAGATCCTGAGGACAGGAACGGCATCTCGTTGGCCACTGTGTTCTTGTCACCTGGCCCAGGACCTGGCAGATATAAATATCTGTTGACATACTCCACTCAGCAGCCCTCTGTATGATGAACCTCCATCCCAAAGACACTTGCCAAGTAGGGACCACAGCCTGTGCCAAGCACCGGTGAACAGAAAGCAGCCTTCACCTTCAGTGAGACAATTTAAATACGGATGTTTCTTACGTCCCAGACAGCCACCTCTGCTCCCTTCTGTCCTTGGGAAACATCAGTACCAGTAGCCTTAATGACCACTTTTGTGATGACAGTCGCTAAAGAAACCGTTTTTAAGATGAGATGAACGTCTGAGCCTCCGCATTATGTACTGCGAAGGCCAACTGGACAGTGAAACATTGTCCCCAAGACAAATGAGTCATTTCCAAAATCAAATTCATCTTTCTTCTAAAAAACACTTTCTCATCTACTGTTCCTCATTTTGGCGAGTGGCGACATCCCCACTCTTCTGCCTGGAATCGGAAACCTAGCTTCTACCTCTTTCCTCTGTCCCATGCGCCACGTCCCACCTCCCGCAGCTGCCAGTGCCTCAGTGGCCCCTGGATCCTTAGCACAGCGGTTGACAGCAGGGCCTTCTAAGGCAGACTCTGGCCCGGAATCCCATCTGGGCCTCCAATGGTGGTCGGACTTAGGGCATGTTTAGCCTCTGCAACCTTGTCCACACTCTTATCCGTAAAAGAACGATAATAATGTACCTGGATGAGGATTAAGTGAAACAGTGTGTATTGAGGTGTCAGCCTGAGGACAGGCACGCAACGCAGTGAGCCATCAGGAAATGTCATCCCCAGAGCCGCCACAGCTGCCATTCAGGTCGCCGAATCCTTGCCATGGCCTCCTGCCGATCGTCTCTCTGCTTCTAAAATGTCTTGCCCCTTCCAGGCCAGGGAGGAAAGGTTGTTCAATAACCCGGAGGCCTTTGGGCAGGTCATGTCCTATTTGGGGGACTCAGTTTCTCTCTCAATAAAATGAGTACAGTATGTTACCTTTCCCCATAAGGTTTAAATGAGCTTATTCCTGAATACATTAGTGTACTGCTAGGTGCAGAATATGCATGCGGTGTGTAATAATAACACGCTGATCATCATCAAACACCGCATGCCTGGTTTCCCACCCCTACCCCAGCCCAGAGCCCAGCAGTGCATCACAAGGGGCCTACTGCCCCCGGCCCCTCATGTGTTTTGCCTCGCAGACTGGCTCCTCAAAAATGGAATTATATTCTCGAATTTCTAGGGTGACATGGTTGAGGATAAACACAACAAGTGGTCTGGCCACGGGACAGGGGGCGGCTGGGGCTGGGAAAAAGGCAGGTGTGATGAATAACAAAGGAGCAGGTCCCCAGGGAGGGGCAGCAGAGGCTCGGGGAAGTCAGCTCCATGTGCAGGAACTCACCGAATGCTGACGACAACCCCACCAAGGTAAGTACTTGTATTCCCCCCACTTTACAGATGAGGAAACTGAAGCACAGAGACATTAAGGAACTTGCCCAGGATCACACAGCTCGAGAGTGGCAGGACCAATTCCTACCCAAGCCATGTGAATGGAGCCCAGCATCCATGCACTGTATCAGGTCTCAGCATGGCCGGAGGGGGTCTCGCCCCGGGGCAGCCCCAACCCCATGTGGTGGAAGTAGGGGAGAGAAACAACACAGGTACCCCCTTAGCTGCACCATGTTACCAAACAGGACCCCGGCCTGTCCTCCATCCAACAGAGAGTCCCCTCTGGAGTCACAGACTGGAAAACTAATTCTTTCCATCCTAAAATTGTCTCTCCTCTGACAAATGGAATGCAGTTTATGTATTTAATTATCCAATCAAGCTTTTTTCCCTCTCTCTCCAAGGAATTCCGGCAATAAAGTCACGCACTCCCCACAAGATCTCTAGCGGGGAGCGGGGGTTCTGGACCAACCTTACTCACCTAGGGAGACTCGAGCTCCTGGCACAGATAAAAAGGAAGTTTCATGTGCTTTATTTACTTCTCCTGACACAATTGGCCAGTGGAGTATAAATGCTGATGTCATGTCTAATTAGCGGCAGCCTCTGCCCTCCTGGTCGTGGTACCCCGTCTGGCTTGTTTGTGTGGATGGAGCAGTTTCATAGAGAACGTCTTTGTGAACTAGCCCTCCCATGGAGATGCTCTAATTATCATTCAAGAAAACAAGCTTTCTGGTGTCGTAAAGACAGTTTCGGCAACATCTTCCCAACAGGGCTGATAATTGAAACACCCTTGCGGTGCATGATGGGCTTTTCTGAAGGTGATAACACTAGATCCTGGGGAACGAGAAATTAGGAACTCAGGACACCTTGCCATTCTTGGCTTCAGTTGGGTTCTTCATGGGCTCTGAAGCTAATTGTCTGCATTGGGATGAACTCTGCCAAGCATCGGAAATTCAAATTAAACTGTCAGCGCAATCATCATGCCCCTGGGTACCATTTATTGTCATGAAATCAAACGCAGCAGAAAGGAAAACGGTTCAATACCTAAAGGATTAGAGCGGATACAAATATTAATTGATTCTGATAAATTTCACAATATGCTTTTGTTTCAGAAGGAAAAAGAGTAGGGGAATAATTTGATCTCCCCGGTGGCAGGATTCCATTGAGCTTTGGAGAAGGAAAGATGTTTAACAAAATTAATTACCGTCTGAAAACGTCAGTCTGGCAACAATGCTGTCTTCCTCCTTTACATCATTCAGTTCCAGGAAATCTGTGAGAGAGAAGCCACGCACCGTCAGAGGACCGTGGAGGCTCATTCCAAGTCTTCACAATTGCGGTAATGACGTTGCTTTCTTGTCTTAGCCACCTGCTCCTCCTTACCCCACCCTGCTGTCGTTCTCTGCACCTCCTCTCCCTCTGCCTCTCCCTCACCCTCTCCCTCTGTCAAAATTTTCCATCGAAGCCCCTGGAGCTCGTTTCTCTTAAACAAATCTGCCTACATCTGCAGCCACTTCTCTGGGCTGGGGCCACCCTCATCCCCTCCTACATGGTTGCCCAATTTGCCTACAGCTCCCTCTGAGTGTCAGCTGTCCCCTCCCCTCTGGGTCCCCTGGCCTCAGTTCCCACAGGTGAGACTGGCGTGCTCCCAGTTACCTGCTTCGTATTCCCAGCCCTTGCTCCCACACCACCTTTCGCTCTCTTGTACTCATTCCACTAATTCTTGGCCACATGCTCTGCACTGGGGATACACCTCATGTCTCCTGGTCACTGACATCATCCACCAGTCTTCTGGCAACTCATCCCTCCTCTGTGGAAGGCTTTGGGACCTTATCAAGGGTCTTCCTGTCCCCCCACCACATCTAACCTTCAGCCAGGATGACTTAGTGGCCATGTGAACCACCCACATGCCACTAACATCTGTTGTTACCCTGTGCAGTAGCCATTGCCCCTTCTGATTTTACTTTGTGGGGGCCTCCCCTCCCCCGCTTTAGTCTATGTTGTTTGGCTGGGCGGGTCCCATTCCTGGGCTTTGCCCACGGTGGAAGCAGGAATAGCTGTGACACATCAGAGTGCCATGGTTCTTTGGCCAGACAAGGCCACAGGAGCCAGATCAGAGCAAGAAGAGCCACTCCCAGGACTCTTTCTGGAATTACTGGGAGGAGAGGCTCTCTTTCTGCTGGAGGCCCCACCTGTGACAGAACCTACCGGGAATGAAGCATCATAAAGGAAACTAGGGCAGAGAAATTGGGGGAAGGGTAGAGAGAGCAAGAAAGCAGACCCCAGAAACCAAAACAAGCTCCTGGGTCCAACTGTGCCTGAAGCTAGTCAGTGCCTGGCTGCTTAATTCAACAATTCAACAACTTTCCTCCTTTTGCTTTTTCCTTCTTTCTGTCATATACAAACTAAAAGAAACCTGACCAAAACACCATCCTCCTTGTTGACCTCAACGCACACTGTCTTCTCCATCCTACGTCTGCCATTTATTCGCATATGCCAGCGCTGGAGGCTGGGGGAGGGGATTATAGGCATGGCAAGGGAGCAGTGCATCCTGACTGGTGCGGAAGCAGCACAGGCCCATAGGACAGTCATCGGAAAGTCAGGATCAGCCTATTTGGGAGAATGAACCAGTGCTTCGTAGATGCACATTTGTGATGCTCAGTTAATTCCGCGGGTATTTATTGGTCACCTACTCCTCTCCGGGCCGTCTTCCAGGTCCAGGGGAATGGCAGTGGAAAAGTGAGATGGAATCACTTCCCTGAACGTCTGTTAAGTCCACTGGCTTGTATGTCTGGTCGAAGCCCTCCTGTCATGCAATACTTGCCAAAGAGCCTCCCTGCCCTACTCGAGCGTCACAAACAATGAAAATCCCCAGGTACTTTTATTGTGCCATGAGGTTGCCGCTCGGGTGGCCTTTACTCTGCCAGATACAATAGGCACTCTTATATTCTTCAAAATCTATGCCATTGACGGCTTTCGAATTCACGATAAGCTATTTAATAGCACCACAATATTCCTCCTTGTTGACATCTTTCCTCTGAGGAGCACTGGATGGATTAGCCTGGAAGTTGAGTTTCCAGGGATGCCTGCCTGGGCGGCTCAGTCGGTTACGTGTCCGACTCTTGATTTTGGCTCAGGTCATGAGCTCACAGTTCATGAGTTCAAGCCCCACATTGGGCTCTGCTCTGTCAGCGAGGAGCCTGCATGGGATTGTCTCTCTCTGCCCCTCCCCTCCCTCAAAATAAATATATAAACTTAAAGAGATGTCCTGTATGTTAGCCAATTTGACAATAAATTATATATATAAAAGATATATATATATATAATTTTTCTTTTATTTATATATTATATATATCTTTTATATATATATATAAAAGAGATGTCTGACTATGGAAAGGAAGAACCTTAGCATTTTCCATAACTGAATGTTTGTGTCTCCTCGAAATTCATATGCTGAAGCTCCAGGGCCCAATGTAATGGCAGTAGGTGGGGCCTTTGGTGGATGATAGGGACAATGAGAACAGTCATCTGGGAACTAGTAAGAGAGCCCTCACTAGGAAACCCACCACACTGGCACACTGATCTCAGACTTCCAGCCTCCAGGACCATAAGGACTTAACTTGTTTTTTTGTTTTGTTTTGTTTTGTTTTATGTCTGTATTATTTTATTTTGAGAGACAGAGAGCAAGTGGGGGAGGGGCAGAGAGAGAGGGAGACACAGAATCTGAAGCAGGCTCCAGGCTCCGAGCCGTCAGCACAGAGCCCGATGTGGGACTTGAACCCACGGACTGTGAGATCATGACGTGAGCCGAAGTCGGACGCTTAACTGACTGAGCCACCCAGGCGCCCCTCAACCTGTTGTTTAAGTCACTCAGTCCACGGTATGATGGATGGCAGCCCAAACTGTGATAAAAAATTGTTGATGTGAGTCCTGAAAACATTACGTCGAATGAAGAAGGAAGGATAATGTACAGTGCCCTGTATTATTTCATGCATAGGAGATCATAGAACAGGAAAATAAATCTAGAATGGAGACTATCAGAAGAATAGTTGTTCTGGGGGTGGGGCCAGGAATTGACTCTGATGGGGCAAGAGAGAATTTTCTGAGGATAATCCTGTTCCATGTCTCGATAGGGGTTTTGATCACACAGGTGTATGCACTGGTCCGAACTCAGGGAATGTACACTCAAGATCTGTGTTTCACTGTACACAAATTGTACATCAAAAGAGGGTGCAAACAGACATTGGACTCTAGTTAATGATAGGCGTGCCGCAGTATTTAGGGCCAAATCTGTGAAGTATGGATGCCCAAACTTTACTTTGAAATGTACCAAAAATTAGATGGATCAAGGGATAATAAAGGGATGGGTGGGGGGACAGAGGTGATAAAGCAAACACAGAAAAGCATTAATGATAGAATCTAGGTAGCAGGTATGTTTATAACCTTTCATTATATTTGAAATTTGCCATTTAAAAAATATTAGAGGGGCACCTGGGTGGCTCAGCTGGTTAAGTGTTTAACTCTTGACTTTGGCTCAGGTCATGATCTCACAGTTTGTGAGTTCAAGGCCCAAGTCAGGCTCCAGGCTGAGAGCGCGCTAATAGCTCTGTCAACGAGGAGCCTGCTTGGGAATTCTCTCTCTCTTCCTCTCTCTCTGCCCCTCCTCCCTCCCCTGCTTGTGCTCACACACTCTCCCTCACTCAAAAACTAAATAAATCAACTTTAATTTTAAAAATTCGGAAAAAGGGGCACCTGGGTGGCTCAGTCGGTTAAGTGTCTGACTTTTGGTTTCGGCTCAGGTCATGATCTCACAGTTCATAAGTTCGAGCCCCGTGTTGGGCTCTGCGCTGACAGCGAGGAAGCTTCTTGGGATTCTCTCTCTGTCTCTCTCTCTGCACTTCCCCCACTTGCACGGTCCTGTCTCTCTCAAAATAAATAAACTTTAATAAAAAAATTAGGAAAAGATATCAGAATTCAACAATCCCTTTCACCCAATTAAGAAACTTAACAGGGAGCAGCAGGCTCTGTTCTCCTAGCTTTACATACACGTTCTATTTCATTCTCTCTAGAACGCTATGAACTCCTACCCTTGTTTTACACTCCATTCACAGGGGCAGAAACTGAGGCTGAAGGTGATGATTGGGCCAGAATTTACAGATGGCACATGTCAGAGCAAGTACTTAAACCCCAAAGTTCTACTTTCTCCCCACTCTGCTCTCCTGCCGTCGACAGCCCTGGGAACTGGCTAAATGGGAGGAGTGCCAGCCACCTCACCTGCCTCGTGTGAACTGCAGTAACAAATTGCCGTCGGCTGGGGGCTTCCACAACGAACAGTTTCTTTCCTTCATTTCTGGAGGCCAGGAAGTCCGAGGTCAAGGTGCTGTCAGACCTGGTGTCTGGTGAGATTCTCCTTCCTGGTTTGCAGTCCGCCATTGTCTCATGGCCTCTCGTGGCAGAGAACAGAGAGAGGAAGCAAGACTTCTTCCCTATCATCTCTTTATAAGGCCACTAATCCCTTTCATGAGGGCTCTACCCTTGTGACCTAATCACCTCCAAGTTTACATGTTGAAAAGATTCACTCCAGCTCAGGTTGGAGAATGGATTGGAGGGGAGCCCAGGTGCCCCGGGAGAGACGCCCGTTCGGTGTGTTAGGACCATGGTCCTAACTTTGACAGAGGACGAAGACTTGGGCTGAGGCAGTGACAACAGCAGGCGACAGAAACAAGGTGAGCCAGGATCAAGACTAGTATGTCACCAATTTTTATGATCCCATCAAAATATTTTATTTCACAAATGGAAAACTGAGGTTGGGAGATGATGGGGCTCGTTCGAGGTAACTGAGTAACAGGAATAAGCGGAAGGGAAGAGAAACCGAGTTGGCCCCAACACCCCAGGGTTGTGGTCTAAATGATAAAGGAGGCCAGAGAGGATCGGAAAAGAAAATGATGATTAGGATATCAGGGTAAGATAAAAGACACATCTAAATCACACACGCATTCAGACCAGATCAAAAGGTTACTGGTAAGTTGAAGAATAGATAGTGTAATTATGAAGCTGTCTACAGTGCCAGCAGGGGTCAGCCCCATGACCCATCCCTCCAGACATGGCAGAGACACTGGGGGTGGGGGGGGAGGACTGAGGAAAAGCTGCCAGTCTTCCTGACACTCAGCTTCTGCTCCTGCCTCCTTTCTCTGCAGCAGAACGTGTGGATTCTTCTCCAAGACAACCAGAGCCTGTTGACAGCCTGCCCCACCTCTGCCATCACACAGTGAAAGGTTATTTCCAGCCGCCTACTTTTAGCCATACATTAAGCAGAAGGGGTCCTTCCCCTTTCCGTTGGTAATGACCCCTTGCCTCTAAAGAATGGCCTTTCGATGTCTTTCTTGGGAACAAGAGAAGGTGACTCACATCTCACAAGCCTGCAATCATTAGTTCCGGGGCAAATGCATGTAAATGTGGGTAAATACGTTCAAGTTAATCCCTCTAATCAATAGTCTCTACATTTATTAGGAAAGGAATAGATGGTAAGACATTTTAAGTAGGAACAGAGAGACCAGAGAGAAATATTTCCATCATATTCCAGGTTAGATAGATCATTAAGTGGGTCCTAAATTCTATGGAAGGTTTAGAGAAGGATATGTAATACTGAAGTGTTAGAGCTAGAAAGACCCCCTAAGAAAACCGAGCATAGCGATGACCAATAAATAGTATGCTCACCATCACCCTTCCCTCGCTCCCACACTAGACATTAATAATCCATTGCCCTCTGAATTCTTCAGACCCATTCCAGTCATCCGTCGTCAATCTTGGTTATGACCCTAGATGTGCATTGTCTTACGTAGTAAATTTAAAATTAAATTAAAAATACAGTTCTTAGTCTCACCAGGCACATTTCAGCTGCTCAAGAGCCACATGGGGCTAGTAGCTACCATGTTGGACAGCACAGAACAGAACATTTCGATCACTGCAGAAAGTTCCATTGGACAGTGTGCTGCCTTAGACCACTATCTCCCAAATGGCAGGCGTTCAGACGCTCTTGCCACATTGACTCTCTTTTTAAAAAGGTAATTATTTAATATGGGAATTTCACATTATCAACTGAAATGGAAAAACAGCACCGCTTACCCTAAAGAGAAGGTAAGAGTATACACAGTCATGCTGAGAGCCGAACAGTGTAAGTTAATTTTTCTGAGATACTGTTGCTTCCAGAATGCTCTGGCCCTAAAGACTAGCAAGTATGGCAGTGACTTGCTAATGGCTCACTGGTATATCAATGACCGCTCTCTTTGGTTCAGTGTTAGGCCTTACCCCCCAGGCCTCTCGCTTCTAGGCAAGGCCCCATGGCAGTCTGTGCCAGGAGAATGTGGGAGGAAGCAACACGGGCCATAGGCCATGTCCAGGGGCAGCTCTGAACCCTCTAGCAATCCTCCCCTCAAGCTACCTTTCTTCCTCTGCCCACCAGTTGGATGCAGAGATGTAAGTAAGATTCCAAGGCCTGGGGTTTGGTGGAGCCATTGGGGGGGTGGAGGTTGGATGCCTGAATAACTGAGTGGAGCAAAAAATGAGCAAGAATTAAGCCTTTATAGAGTTAATACCGTAATACTTTTTTCTCTTCCTTTTTTTTTTTTTAATTAAGTATTGATTTTAATTCCAGTATAGTTAACGCAGTGTTATATGAGTGTCAGGTATAGAATACAGTGGTTCCAATAATTCCATATATCTCCTCGTGCTCATCATGACAAGTGCATTCCTTACTCCCCATCACCTGTTCACCCATCCCCCCATCCACCTGCTCTCTGGTAACCATCAGTGTGCTCTTTCTAGTTAAGGGTCTGCTTCTTGCTTGCTCACTCTCTCTCTCTCCCCTTTGCTCATTTTTCTTTCTTTAAAAAATTTTTTTTTATTTTTAGAGAGATAGTGTGCAAGTGGGGAAGGGGCAGAGGGAGAGGGAGGGAGAGAATCCCAGGTCTCAATCTCACAACTGTGAGATCATGACCTGAGTTGAAATCAAGAGTTGGACGCTTAACCAACTGAGCCACCCAGGCTCCCCTGTTTTGTTTCTTAAATTCCACATATGAGTGAAATCCTATGGTATTTGTCTTTCCCTGACTATTTCACTTAGCATAACACCCTCTAGCTCCATCCATGTTGTTGCACATGGCAAGATTTCATTATTTTTTATAACTAATATTCCATTGTGTGTAATATATATAGATATAGATAGATATGATCTATACGTCTATATACCTATATCACATCTTCTTTATTCATTCAATCGATGGACACTTGAGCTGCTTCCATAACTTCGCTATTGTAAATATTGCTGCTATAAACATAGGGGTTCATGTATCCCTTTCAATTAGTGTATTTGTATTTTGGGCAGCAGATACCCAGGAGTGCAATTATTAGATCGTAAGGTAGTTCTAGTTTTACCTTTTTGAGGAATCTCCATTCTGTTGTCCACAGTGGCTGCACCAGTTTGCATTCCTACCAACAGTGCGAGAGGGTTCCCCTTCACAGCCTCACCAACACCTGTTGTTTCTTGTGTAGTTGAGTTTAGCCATTCTGACGGGTGTGAGGTGATAGCTCATTGTAGTTTTGATTTGTGTTTCCCTGCTGATGAGTGACGTTGAGCATCTTTTCATGGGTCTGTTGGCCATCTGGGTATAAGAGAGTAAGATCCTGGAGTTGCTACCGCAGCTAGTCTAACTTATTCTGATTACTCCACCATGTGTTAGAGGTTAAAGACATACCATACCTTGGTGTAAGCAGAAGGACTGAAAAAGATTTGAGACGAAATAATGGTCTCAGTAAATGGCAATATTACTTAATGCCATGTGGGCATGCCTCCTAGAGGAATGTCTTGTGCCCAGACAGGGGAAGAGATTTCCCAAAGCCTTCGCTACTTAGGTGCCCAGTTGGGATTATAATATACAATTCTTGACTTTTGTCCCAGGGCTCTTTCACTGTCACTGCTGTGTTTCAAGATCCCCGTGTTCCCCCCACCCCCCAAAAACGAGAGAGAGAAAAATTAGTTCTTTGAGTAAGGATTTTAGAGGTTGAGCCCTTGTAAAGAAAAGGTTAGGTTATTATTTCAATTGTCTTCCTGTATCAGACGGACTTTGGGGAAACAGAACATTGTCTAGGGCTAGAAGAAATGTGGCTTTAGAGGACTTGTTCATTTGGCCAAATGTATCTTGTGATGCCAGTGAACTTGAGGGATTATTTTTTATCTGTTCTGGAAGCTACCAATTCTCTTTAGGTAGCCTGTGAAAATGGTACAGTAAGCTAGTCTTCAAAGATAGCTCCCAGGGACCTGTGCTTCTCGGTGTTCAGACCCTGCATACACCCCTTCCCCTTGAATTTGGGGTGATTCTGTGACTCATTTTAACCAAGTTCCCATAGAAGGTGTGACAGCATGCTAGCTCTGGACCCAGGCCTTCAGAAGACCTGGCATCTTCCACTTCAGGGCTTTGGGGATCCAGCCGCCATGGTAAAGAAGGCCAAGTCCTGTGAAGAGACCACGAGGTCCAGCGTTCCAGCTGCCCCTCCAAGCTACCAGCCATTTGAGCGGAACCATCTTGGGCACAACTGCCGTAGCCACCATGGGGCAGCAGTTGACACCCCAAGGGAGACCAGTCAAAGAACCGCCCAACTGAGCAGTCCCCACAGAAATGTAGAAGCAATATGAATGCATTTTGCTGAGAAGGAAAATGAGGCAGAGAGGGTTGGTAACTTCCTTAAAAAACGGAAGCAAGACAGGCGGCGTGCATTGGAATTAACAGGGGAGATCAGCAGGGAACCATGTCATTCAAGGGACTGAAATGAGTCGCTGTGGGGGAGAGCGGCATCTGACAAGGCTGGTCAGGGCGGCAACACCCAAGACCTTGTAGAGCCTTCTAGATCACACTGGCGATTGGTCTAGGCAAGGGCACGTGACCCAGTTCTGGCCAATGAGATGTAAGGGGAAGTCTGCCGGAGCTCTAGGGAACGATTTCCCCTCCTGGTTGAAAGTGAGACATGTTCTTAGAGAATCTGGCTGCTTTGCGGCATCACGAGGTTGTGCTTCCTGGGAGGAAGGTTAAAAAAATGTTTGCAGAGAAGCAGTTCCCGGAGCCCATGTTGACATTATCAAGGGCGGAGTGAAGCAGCTTTGGCCCCACCTATCCCCGGGCTGTATTCAAGTGCATGGTAAAGGTCCAGGTTGCTTCCACCACGTTCAGCCAGGCCCTCTGTCCAAGTCCAAGCTGTCGACCATCAGGGCGGGGAGAAGCAAAGCACGGATTTCCCCACCCTCCTTTTCACTCCAGCCCACTGCTCTGTTCCTCCGTGAACCTCAGTGTCCTCATCTATAAAATCTGAGTAAGCGGCCCCCCGGGTGGCTCAGTCGGTTAAGCGTCCGACTCTGGATTTCAGCTCAGGTCATGATCTCCCGGTTCGGGAGATCCAGCCCCCTATCCGGCTCCGTGCGGACAGCAAGGTGCCTGCTTGAGATCCTCTGTCTCGGCACTTTTCCTCCCACCAAAACATAAATAAATAAACATTTGAGAAAAAATCTGAATAATGGTAGCTACTTCATGGGGTTATAACAAAAATTAAAGAAGGCAATAAATGTGGAAGCATTTTGAAAAGTTAGCTATTAAATATTATTAATTCCCCTTTTTCCTGAGTTACTTAAGAATACAGATCTTTAAAAACATTTTTAACTCCCTGTTCTTAGCAAAGGATGTAGCATTTACTAGGGGGCTTGATAAATGTTTGCTAAATTTGGACTAAATTGCTGATGACCGATGAGCTCGCTCTGCAGACTATCTCATTTAACACCGCCCCATGAGACAGATGGATATGATTTTGAACCGCATCTTACAGATGAGGAAGGAAGGCTTAGAGAAGCTGACGAAGTTTCCCAAGGCCACACAGTAAGTGGTGGAAGCAGGCCTTGAACCCTGTGCCCAGCTCTCTGAGCCGTCACTCACAACCACCACATGAGGCTGGACACGAGCTGGGCTCCAGGCCCAGGTGCCACTTCATAAACCCAGGAGGAGAAGGCCACAGAGCAGCAAGGTCACAAGAGAGCGGCGGGAAGAAGCCCAGCGGTCTGGGCGCTGATTCGGAAACCTGGGCATTGGACTTGAGCTTCCCAGGCAGCAGCATGGAGGCTCTAGCACTGCACACGCTCGGCACACAGACACAGCCCCGCCTCCCCCCTGCCCACGCTGCAGCGGGGACACGTGACAGATGCGTCTCAGCCGGGCCAACGCACTGCAATCAGGAGGAGGCGTCGGGACCCATTAGGATCACGGGGAAATACCGTTCCCCGCACGTGCCACACCACACGCATGCCAATCACTGCCTCCCCGCCTCCAGCTGACATTTCGTTAACATGTGTTTACTTATTTGTTGCTGGGTGGTGGTGGTGGTGGTTTTTTTCCGCTGAGCAGATCGTACATTCACAAGGTGAAATTTTCAAATAACACAAGAAAATACTCACTAAAAACACAGATCTCCTTTTTGCCCCAGACCTCTGAGGCCTCTGAGCCCCTGCCCCCTGCAAGCCACGACTATCTTAAGAGTCTCTCGTGTGTCCTTCCAGAAATGTTTTTGGCGTATACAAACCTGCAAGCGGACAGTAACCTCTAATCCTTTAAATTTTTTTTATTCATGTTTATTTTTGAGAGAGAGAGAGAGAGAGAGAGACCAAATCTGAAGCAGGCTCCAGGCTCTGAGCTGTCCTGACAGACCCCAACCCAGGGCTCAAACTCAGGAACTGTGAGATCATGACCTGAGCCAAAGTCAGACGCTTAACAGACTGAGCCACCCAGGTGTCCCATCTAACCCTTTAAGACACATCCACAGAAGGTTTTTGTCCCGTTGATGAGGCATTAGGGCCAACTCCTTACATGCTAAACTGGCACCTTCCTATCAAGGCTGCCTGGCACTCTGTGCTGTGGTCTCCATCTTGTACTTGCAGACATTTATGTCACCTCCGGTCATCTGCACTTACCCACATGCTGCAGTGAGCTCCCTAGATCATCTGCCTTTCTCTGTGCAGAATATCCACAGGAAGCCAATTCCTGGTCATGGAAACGCTGGCCAATGGCTAAGTGTAGGTTTCATTTCAACAGATCCTGCCCAGCAAGGGCATCAGCTCACTCTTCCACCCAAGTGCGTGAGTCTCTGGGGCGGGTGCCGCTTCACTCCATTTCCTGATCATGTGCGTCCATCCGGGGTCATTGGGATTCCAGAGACCCTCCTTCAGCCCCTGCTGTGTGTCCGTCCACCTCTAGGTAGATCCTCTCCCAGAACACAAGTCATCAACCAGGAATATGGGGATAGAAGATTTTTTAAAACTCATGTGGATAAAAGAACTAATATCTGCTCATAGAAATGATTGAAAAGACCGTCTCATGGTGAAGGGAAATGTTTATGACATAATAAATATTAAATGACAAATACAGAATCCAAAGATGATTCTCAAGTTCTTAAACTGCATCGCCATCCCTGTGAATAGTTAAAATTACATCCCAGAGGCACCTGAGTGGCTTAGTCAGTTAAGCCTCTGACTTTGGCTCAGGTCATGATGTCATGGGTCGTGGGTTTGAGTCCCATGTTGGGCTTTGTGCTAACAGCATGGAGCCTGCTTCAGATTCTGTCTCCCTCTCTCTCTGCCCCTGCCCCCCCCCAAAAAAAACCCCACAGATGCCGACTCAGTGGACTTGGGATAGAGCAAGGACAAAGATCTGTACTTCGAGCGAGCTCACCAAGAGATGCCATGTACCCCTGAAATGTTATATATTCACTCCAATCTCAAACATGGACCAGAGAACAAAAAAAATGAGGGGTTCGTCCAAGAGTGAAGAATGCTTATGTGGGTGCAGTGCATCTGAGAGAAGTTTCTTCACTATCTTTGCTGTGTTTCCCAGATTTTCCTACTCAGAAACTTTGATGTTGAGAAAACAAAGGGTCCTCTAAAAATCTAGACTAACCCTCCCTCCCCTCCTCCCTCCTTTCTTTCTTCCTTTCTGGTTCAGCCCAGACGGAAGGAGGCAGGGGAGACGTAAAACTTGGTTACAACGCATGATCGTGGACTGGATGTTTTCCATTAAGAAGCATCATGAGGCACTTATTAAAATGAATGAAGGTTTGGGTAAGAAGCATATGGGAGCTCTTTGTTGGAATTTGCAACTTTCCTGGAAATTGGAAACTTCAAGGCTTTGTGGAAGCATCTTACCATCAGCTTGGTGAGCTAGTAAGGCTTTTCTGATGCTAGAATCCCACAGCATCAGAATATACCTCTTAGCACTTAAAAAAAGTCTAATGTCAGGTCTCTCTGGAATACCTTATAGTTGGAAGTCCACACTGCCTCTTCCATAAAAAAAATATTTATCAAACTCAGGAAATTAACATTGATACGGTACTATTTAATCTATGGATCACTTTTCCCAATAATGTCTTCTACGTAAAATTTTCAAATTTTTCAAAAAAGTTCTTTATTAATGGTTCAAGATCCAATCCCGGGTTATAAATTGCATTTGGTGGTCATGTCTCTTTAATCTCCTTTCATCTAGAATGTTCCTCAGCTTCCCTTTGCCTTCCATGACCTTGACGTTTGTGCAGAGGACAGCCAATTATTGTGTAGAATGTTCCTCAGTTTGGGTTTGCCAAACGTTTTCTCATTATTAGATTCAGGTAATTTAACTCTGGCAGGAAGGTCACAGATTGATCTCGTGGTTTTCTTTGTATGCCAGACGAGGAGGCTCAGGTGTTGGCCTGTGTCATTCCAATGTCTTTAACTCCGATCACTCAATTATGATGCACTGCCTATCGGGTTTCTCCACTTAAAGTGGCTACTCTTTCTTTTGTAATCAAGGAGTTCTATGTGGGGGGGTTATTCTGAGACCATGTGAATATCCCATTTCTCATCAAGCCTTCACCCTTTATTTTTTTATTATTTAAAATAATTTTTTAATGTTCATTTATTTTTGAGAGAGAGAGAGAGAGAGAGAGAATCCAAAGCAGGACCAGGCTCTGAGCTGTCAGCACAGAGCCCAAAAGGGCTCGAACCCACAAACCGCAAGGTCATGACCTGAGCCGAAATCTCAGGACGCCTAACTGAGTCGCTCAGGTGCCCCAAGCCTTCACACTTTAATTTTGGCTTCTGCTGGTGATTCTTCCCTGAAACAAGTATTATGATGGTTGCCAAATCATACTACCCTCTTGAGAGGACTAGAAGCAAGTATAGAGCAAAGGACTTTGACTTAGTAGTTGTATTTCAAGGAAAATAATCTTATGAATCAATTCTATCTCAACAAACCCAGAGGAGAGGGGAGAGAAAAAATTCCTAAGGAAACAATACAAGATGTGAATAAAGATTCAGGTGCAGAGATTTTCATGGCAACATCACTTATAAGAACAAAACTTAGCGATCACCCAAGTCAAGCAACATGATACATTGATATCAAGAAATATGAAGCAGTCATTTAAGACAATGTGTTTGAAAGGTTGGTTTTTTTTTTTTGGAAGACAGATAATGTTAAGTAACAGAAGATAAGCTATAAAATTATATCTGGCCATAGAGTTCAGTATCCTGAGTTGGATCCTGGAACAGATAAAAGGGCACTATGGAAAATTCAGCGGTGAAATCCAAATGAAGTCTGTGGTTAACTTAATAGTAATGTACCCATATCAAAGTCTTCGTTTTAATAAACGTACATGGAATGTGAGATATTGATCTTAGGGGAAACTGAGTCTGGGGTATACCAGAACTCTCTCTTTGGGAGTTTTCTGTAAATCCAAAACTCTTCCAAAATAAAAACTCCACCTAAAATATTGGCTTGGAAGTGATGGACACATTCATTTTCTTGACTGTGGTGAAGTTTCATAAGTGTACATGTGTCAAAACATACTAAATTATACACATTAAATATGTGCAGCTTGTATGTTAACTATATCTTAATTGAGCGGCTTAAAAAAAAAAACCCGTGTTTGATAAGCTCCCAATTATGTCAAATATATGTATAGAAAAAGTACTGGATGGAAATGTATCAAATATCACTGAGTTTTGATACTGTTCCTGGTGGGATTACAAGGCGATTGTCACTTTTATTTTTATCATTTATAATATTTTTATAGTGACCTATAATGGCCATGCAAGACTAGAATAAATGGGGGAGACTGCTATTTTTAAATGGAGTGATTTGTAATCATAAAGCTTTGCTTTCTTGTTTGTCAAGGGTCTGGCTCTCAGGGAGGGCTAAGGACTGTTACCATCGTTGCTCATTAAGAGAACGCAAATAAACAAAACGTGAAGGAAGAAGCAGACCGCCTCCTCCATAACTGAGACCCCCCTCAGAGGCAGTGATAATGAGCAGCCTTGAAAATACACACCTGGCGATCCAATTCTGGGAGCAGTGATCCCCAAACTTTCCTCCGCACGCATGCATGTATGTACACACTTGCACCTGCTGGAAGTTGCTTGTGAAAAGCAGAAGCCCATGTGACTCATGGGTCTTAGGTGGGGCTGCCTTGAGTGAGTATGACCAGGTGCTGGAGATCAAGGCTACGCCTCGAGTCTGCACGAGCGTCGAGGGTCATCATATAAATCTGCCCGGCTTATAAGCCCAGCTTCTCTAAGCTTTTCTGGTTGACCTTTTCCAGATCTTCTGTAAGCTGAGAAGGACATTCCTAGAAGCCAAAAAGGTGACTGACATTTTTCTCCTTTTCTCCTGGCTTTTCATGGGTGTCCTTCTGCCTGGTGACTCAGGCTCACACCAGATCTCTGAGCCTCATTTAGCTCCAGGGAGTACTCTTGCTGCTGGAGTTGAGGGGCAGAGGGGGTTAGCTGAGGGAAGGTGGGTGGGGGCTGGGCTGTTGAGGGGTGCAGGCAAAGTGAGCAGGAGCCCTGGCCTCTGGGAGGGCTGCGGGGGTAGACAATCCGGCTGGGTAAGGAAGGAAGGTCTAGAGTCGGCAGGGCTGGATGGAGTCATCCTCACCTTGCTAGTTCCCTAATCTAGGGGCTTTCCTGGGAGAGAGAAGACTGAGGCTTGTGGCTGGAGATTTGTGCCAGGAGTAGCCACCGCCTCCCAGGTCACAGCTCAACCTGTGAGACACACCTGTGTCCCAGCTCTGGGGGCATCTGGGTCCCTTTTTGGCTCACCTTATGGAAATGTGTTCTCTGCAGCAGATCTTCAGAAAGGTGGCTTGCTGGGACATCTGCGTGGAAGGAATCTGCAGAAGGACTGCGTCTCCACCAGCACGTAGAAGCCCTACGGCAGGAAAGAGTGGGACCCCGGGCAGGAAGCCCTCTCCTCCTAGGTTGAGGTAGAGAATGGGCTTCCTGGCTGTCTGCCAACATGGAGAAGCGTGAGAACACTTGAATAAAGGATGATTTTTCATGATGTGGTGGGGGCAGCTATGAAGCCACTGGCCATTATGGTATAACTGGAAAAATGGGGAAAATTTTCGGGTTGCCTGGAGACGGGACCTCCGAGATTTGCTTGTGAGGTCAGGGAGGGCTTTCTAGAGAGGGTGGACAAGCTAGGCCTTAGCCCTTTGGAGGCAGACGTCAAGGGCATTTACGCTAACCATGAAGCCCTAGCTGAGGCATAGGGGCCGGTGGAGGGAGGAAGAACCCCCCAAGAGTGGGTATTCTCAGACTGCGATCCTGGACTAGCAGTATCGGCAAACTTTACGCAACTTGCTGCAAATCTACCTCCTCCAGTCCCTTCTGGATTTGCCTCAAATACTCCAGGTGGGTTTTAATGAACTCGATTTTAATAGACACTCTTGAGGATGCTTGATGCATGGAGACGTCTGAGGAGCCCCGCCATGGTTATTTAGTCACTGAAATGTCTGCCTTCGGGTAATGTCACCCGCCTGTCTAGACCCCAGCAGGTGGAGATGCTTCAGGGCCTGAAACTTACACAGTTGGTTGGGTCTCCTTAGGAATTCCTTGAAACTAGGCGTACCGGGAGGCTCAGTCAATGAAGCATCCTGTTTTCTTTTTAAATACACTTTATTTACTTTTGAGAGACAGCGTGAACAGGGGAGGGGCAGAGAGAGAAAGAGACCCAGAATCCGAAGCAGGCTCTGAGCTAGCAGTCCGAAGAGAGCCCCATGTGGGGCTCGCACCCACAAACCAGGAGTTCATGACCTGAGCCAAAGTCAGACGCTCAACCGACTGAGCCACCCAGGTGCCTTTGAAGCATCCCAAGTTCCGATTTCACCTCAGGTCATGATCTCACAGTTCACGAGATGGAGCTCCGCGTCAGTGTGGAGGCTGCTTGGGATTCTCTCCTCTCCCTACCTCTCCCCTGCTCGCATATGTGCTTTTTCAAATAAACTTGAAAACTTACTGAAACTAGACCTATAATCTGTGACTGGGCTTTAGAAGGGACCCTTGTGAGTGAGGGAGGCATCCTCAGCTTGGTGTGACATTTGTCTCTAGACCTACAGCCCTCCGTGGTGTTAGCAGAAGGCCAGCAGGTGCAGCAAGTGTAGGGTCGTTCATCCCACGCCCTCCGCCGGGTTGGCCCGTGGCCTGAATGCAGAAATTCTACATGGTGTATGCGGATGCCTGGGAAGGGGGCCTACTGCTTGCTTCCCGTAGGCAACGGGTCTCCCCGTGTAGTTTATGTCCAGCGTTTTAAACCCAGCTGGCTGTGCCCCACCCCCAGTCTCAGTTCGAGTCTGACGCTAAGCTGCTTTAGTGTGTTCCTTTATGGAGGGCACCCCCCGAACCCTGGAGGAGCTTGCTATGTTACCCCCCCAATGTATCGATGAGCACAGAGATTCAGCAGAATGAAAGGAGCCCCCTGATCCCACAGTGCGGTCTGGGTCTGGTGAGACAGACCTGCTGACAGCTTCCTATCCAACCCCTTATGGCCTCGAGCTTATCCATTGAAAGCGCGCGGGTAGGTGCACACCTCAGTACCTACCCCAAGGATCGCATCTGCCGTGGGTTGAGCACTCCACTACCTTCAATAAGTGGCAGGTGCCAACATTATTGTGCATTAACTGGAGCACAGGCTGGTGGCGTCTGGATTCTAATCTGTCTGACTGGCACACCTCTGGGAATGTCCCACCAAAGCACCGTCGTGGATGTTAAAACTCGCAGAACTGGCTGGGGTCTGGAGGCCAAGCCCCAACCCCCAGGCCGCTGGCCTCCGGAGCCCCTGTGGCTGGGAGCACACCTACAGCAGGGCTTTGTGGCTGAGAACGTTCGCTGTTTGAAGAATACCATGTGATCCCAGCAAGGGGGCAAATGGTCTGGGGTCGCCGAGAGGTGGAGGGCCCCAGCCCAGCTGTTGGAATCTTATTTTCTTAACTTTTGTGAGCTCCTCTGACTCCCAGGCCTTGGGACCGAGAGAGCATCCCCTCACCTGACATTTGCTCGGTCTCCTGGTAGATCTCCCTGCTTCCCTTGATGCCCCCTTGATCCCTTCCCTGGTGGTAGCTTGGAGACCCCCCCCCCTTTGAAGTAGCGAGTTAATGTGGTTGCCAGCTAAATCATCAGAGGGTAGCCAGTTGTGTTGCAAGTGACATCTGCACGATCCATGGCTGGAGGACATGTGGATTCTGTACCTTTTCCTACCTGTCCAGTGCCTTGCTGCTTCCCATGCCCCTGGTCCAGCCATGCTGTTCTTCCTGAAGCTCTGCAGACACATGTATGTTCCTGCCTCTGGGCATTTGCACGCACTATACCCCCTGCCCAGCTTGTCTTTAACCCAGATCCCCTGGCTGATGGGCTCTCAGATGGCAGCTCCTCAGGAACTCCCCAAGTTCCCTTGGTAAAGTCTATCAAGTTGGGATAAGAGGGCTTAATGCTACCAGAAATGACTATGTGTTGGCTTAACTGCCAGCTTCTTTGCTATTGAATGGTCCATGTCAGTGAGGGAAGGGATTTTTTAATGCCTGTTTCTTTGGCACCTACTCTGTACTCAACTAACACTTTTTACGTGTAAGTGTCTCTTTCATGGCTCTGATGGTAAACCTTGACGTTGTCTTGGACTTTTCCCTCTCTTTCTACTTGGAATGCTGCCGAAATTCTGCTTCCAATGCTCTCAGAAGGAACAGCAAAGTGAATCCTTGCCACCTTGGTCCAAGTAATTGTCTGAATTACTCAGTAGCCTAGGTGAGCTCCTTCTGCTTTCTCTCTGCACTCTAGTGAGCTTTGACCATGGTGGGGACTGGGTTGCTCTCTGCTAGGGGGCTGTCCTGTACATCACAGGACCTGGGGCAGCGTCCGCAGTGTCCTCAGCCTCAAAGAACCTGGTAGCCTCTCTGGGCATTGTCTGATGTCCCTTGGGAGGGTCCTATCGCCATGGGCTGAGCAGTCCTATCAGAGCATCTGTTCAAGACTCTGTAGAGAGTTTGACTAGCCTCTGTAGTCTGTATCTTTGCACCCTCATTCACTCCTGTTTGCCCCTTGCTCTTGCATAAACCCACCAGGTGTCCCCTGGAATGTCCTCCTCTGGCTGTTTCTGGGTCCAGAGCTCGCTGTTCCCTCCCCAGAGAGGCTTTCCTTGAAGGTTCCATCTCCACTAGCTCCCCTTGTTCCATGGTGTGAAACTCCTGAAAAGGGTCTATGACCGGTGCCTGATGAACCAGATGCCCAGGACCAGCCTCCTAGTCTCCCAACCGCTCCCAAACCTCAGGCTTTGTGAATCTGGCTTCTGCTGAGATGCTTGTAAAGCTGCCCTATGCCTGGCACCTTTAACAAACAGGACCTGCCGCCATCTTTGTCTGATCTCCCCTCCATCTTCCCCTTCCTGGCCCTTCGCTTCCCTGGCAAGACCAAATCAGTCTGTTAAAATCTCCCTGCTCTTGTCTCATGTACGTTATGATGCAACTTTGTGTAGTACTTGATCCTGTCTCAGCGTGTGTTTGGCTCTTCTGCAATTCTGTCTCCTCTCCGCGGCTTGGCATAGAAAGCCTAGCCCTCGCTCCACGTGGGGAGGCTTAGGCGTCCTCGATGTGGTGGCTTGGCACCCCGGCTGGTTCCACCAGTCAGTACCTGACTTCTAAGGAGAGTGTGTATTGTCCCCAACTCCTGAGTGCTTCTCCCTGGATAGGACCCCTCTCACTGCCACTGAGGGCTTACAGACTGGACGCAGTGTCCCTGTCCTAGCCACCTGGATCTGGAGGGGCTGGGGATATCAGGAAGGGGGTGGTCCTGGGAATCTGGCATCCATAAAAGACATTGGAACAGTCCCCCACCTGGGGGCTGAATCCCCTGGAACCATGCATCCTGTTGGCCCTCCTCCTTTCTGGGTCCTGTGTGCCTAGAAATGATTGTCCCAACTTGACAAGTTGCTGTGAGCATTGTCTATGCAGAGGGCTTGGCACTGTGCCCCATGCCTAGTAGGTTCCCACGTGGTGGTTTTTTTTGTTCAGGCCTAATACTATTCTGGAAAGGAGCAGTGCCCAAGAGGGCCTTCCAGTGTCTCTGATCCTGTGTGGAGAGTCCGGAGCCCCTGTTGGTGACTGGAGGAGGGAACTTGAACACAGAACAGTCTGGGAAGGGGGTGGGAGGCATTAGCTCTGGTTCCAACAGCACGTGTCTACACTAGTGCGGATTTTCCAGCACGACCTGAACATGTTGCTTTCCTGAGTCCATTTCCTGTCTGTCAACTGGAGGGGTATGGACTGATGATGAATAGAAAGCATTCGGTACCATGTGTCACTCAGTAGATGGAACCTACCACAAGGTATGTTTATTCTTCTTATTCTCGTCATTATTTCCTGTTAATAGCATGAGAACTGAAGACGTGCCTCCCCCCCAACTAAGGACTGGGTTGGGGGGACACCTAGAAAACTGTCTAGCAGGAACAGAAAAGGATGATAGGATGGATCTGTCCCCGTGGAGTGGAAAGGACCTCTGTGGGAGGGCTAGAGGGGGAAGTCTTGGAATATTTATGGTGATCAGAGTCCCCGTGTAGAGTGTGAGGAGGCTAAATGGAGAACTGCCTTTTCCTACTGCCGGGACAGGAAGTTAGTTGGGCAGGTTTCCTATAGGGCGTTGTTCTCTAGCAAGGTGCCCACCAGCAATGTGTTGCTTTCAGGCGCTTGAAATGCGGCTCGTGGGACCAAGGAAGGGTTTGGATTTTAATTAACCTAGAATTAATTTTAAAACCTGATACTCCACTTAGTTATTGGAAGACTTAAATATGTTTGGGACAAAATGGGTATGTGCATCTTTTTCTACAGAAAATCTTAGGAAACCCAAAACTTTTCCAACCAAAGTTTAGTATCTGGATTTGAGAGAGGCTTTAAGTCTAAAATAGCAAATCTCAGGGTGCCTGGGTGGCTTGGTCGGTTGGGCGTCCAACCTTGGCTCAGGTCATGATCTTATGGCTCCTGAGTTCGAGCCCCGCCTCGGGCTCTGTGCTGACTGCTCAGAGCCCTGATTCTGTGTCTCCTTTTCTCTCTCTGCCCCTTCCCCATTCATGCTCTGTCTTGCTCTGTCTCAAAAATAAACATTAAAAAGAAAAAACACCAAATTGCAAAGAAGTACTCTTCAAAAATAAAAAAAAAAACGGCTGGGGAGGAACCTAAGAATCTTAATCTCATAGCAAGTTAAAAATACTGTGGGTATATTGGGTTAAAGATATTAAAGTTTCACATGGTTATTCTTGCTTTTAACATGGATTCTGGAAAGTGTTAAACCCCGTATCTGGCTGGCCGGTATCTCCTGGGATGGCATTAATCTAGGGTCTGTCCTGCTTGATTTTTTGGGCACTATTAAGTATTACTGGTATTTTCACTTTGGCCCCTGTAGTAGCCAAAAAAAGTATCTCATTTGTTCTTTGCTTCGCTTTCCACTTTTTTTTTTTTTTTTTTGGAGTTGATTGGCTTAGAATTCTGGCGACTCTTTTTCTGTTAAAGAAT
The DNA here is from genome assembly GCA_028646485.1 of Cryptoprocta ferox. Classification (NCBI taxonomy): domain Eukaryota; kingdom Metazoa; phylum Chordata; class Mammalia; order Carnivora; family Eupleridae; genus Cryptoprocta; species Cryptoprocta ferox. The sequence continues at coordinate 9,746,945 of CM053564.1, read as the reverse complement.
TTGTTTTTCACGTTGGTTTGTAGAAGGCCTTTCTGTACTAAATAGGCTGTCTGTTGCTTTTGAGGTTCGTTGTCAGCCTTATTTTGTCTCCATTACTTGATGTCCAGAATATCCTGTTTGGATTTGGATCTTTGTATGATTTCATTCTTAGTGTTTATTTCATCTGGGCTTTGTTTTAGAATATGGTGTGAGGTATTGAACTCCTGGGAAATCGTAGAGGGGAAAACTTTTAACTGTGTCTTTAATGACCCAGTTTACATACACATGATCCTGGTGTGTGTTTGGGAGGGAGTCAACTGTTCTGTGTGTTGGGTTTTGTAATAGCTTTCAGAGAACTACTGCTTCTGTTGTATCTGACTCAAAATGACTGGAAAGGAGACGGGGTGGCCTGGAATGCCCTTTCTATGTATACAGTAATGATGGACTCGGCGATATAAATGGCTCATCCAGACATCACCTGTTGAGAAGTGTGACCGGGAGGGGCGCCTGGGTGGCTCAGTCAATTTAGCATCTGACTTCGCTTCGGGTCATGATCTCCCAGTTCTTGAGTTCCAGTCCTACATCGGGCTCTGTGCTGACAGCTCAGAGCCTGGAGCCTGATGTAGATTCTGTTTCCCTTTCTGTCTTTATTCCTCCCCCTCCTGTGCTTGCTCTCGCTCTCTCGCTCTCTCTCAAAAATAAAAATTGAAAAAATTTTAGAAGTGGGATTGGCACTTGAATATGGGATTCGGATTTTGGCAACCGGATACGTGTTGTGTCACTGGGGACCAGAAGAAATGACCCTTTTTTTTAGGTCATGACTTTGGAAAAAGCATGTTTTAGTCCTGACCTTGCTTTACTGGACTTAAGCAGACCCAACCTCCGTGCCTCCGAGTCCACTTCCCTGCTCCCATCCCTTGCCCATTCTTGTAGGACACAAGCAGACAAATACCTGTTCTGTTAATCTAATTTATTGTCAAGTTAGGTAACCTACAGTGTATACAGTGTGCTCTTGGCTTCAGGAGTAGATTCCCATGATTCATTGCGTACATAGAACACCCAGTGTTCATCCCAACAAGTGCCCTGCTCAATGTCCATTGCCCACTTTCCCCTCCCCCACTCCTCCCATCAAGCCACAGTTTGTTCTCTGTATTTAAGAGTCTGTTACGGTTTGCCTCCTTCTCTGTTGGAAACTCTTTTCCCCCTTCCCTTCCCCCATGGTCTTCTGTTTCTCAAATTCCACATAGGAGTGATGACATGTGATCTGTCTTTCTCTGACTTATACTTAGCGTAATACCTTCCAGCTCCAACCACATAGTTAAAATGGCAAGATTTCACTCTTGCCGAGTAGTATACCGTTGTGTATATAAAACACATCTTTATCCACTCATCGGTTGATGGCTATTTGGGCTTTTTTTTTTTTTTTTATAATTTTGGCTATTGTTGATAGCACTGCTGTAAATACTGGGGTATATGTGCCCCTGTGAATCAGCACTCCTATATCCTTCAGATATATTCCTCGTAGACCAGCAGATGCTTCTGGAGATCCCTGTAAAGGTAATAAATATCTTGACCAAGTGATCTTAATCCTTTTTGACAACTACGTTCTTTACAACCTGGATGTTCTAAAGTTCTCTCTGCACCAAAGTCTTCTCTGACCACTAGCCACCATCCAGACCTCCCCCTTTTCCCTTCTCTGTCCCTGGTTAACTGTTGGCCTTTCCAGTCATGTTCCTGTGGGCAAAAATCCACAGGATCCTGTTGTCGACAGTACCATCCTGAATGTATTGTTAAATTTGACTGTTTGCATCTGAGATATAGCAGTATACCGGTATGCGTAATTTCCTTCTTGGAAACTGCTGTGTTGTAGATGATGGTACAGATACACCAAGGTTTATCCAGCCATTCACCCAACACTGGACATTTGAGTTATCCTGTGATGTGCTTTTCTCGGCGGTGCGATGAACACCGTGTTTCAGGCTTTCTGGGTGACGCAGGCAAATGTTCTTCTAGGGGAGACGGTGAAAAAAATAGAAAGGCTCCCTCCTAGGCCGGCACAGAACATTACTGCCAGCGTGGCCTCCACAGTGGTTCTAGCGGTTGACGTCCAGTCATGCTTGAAAGTACTGTATTTCAGGTTTTGGCCATTTAATAGGTAGAAATGGTACTTCATTTAAATGTGCGTTTCTCGGATGGGTAAGGAGGTTGAATGTCTCTTCACGTGATGGTTGGGTACTTGGATTTGCTCTTGGAACTGCTCGTACATCCCTACTGCCCACTTTGCTTTTTGGCTCATGTTTTGCTTTTTTAATTTTTTTTTAAATATTTAAATCCAAGTTAACATAGAGTGTAGTAATGACTTCAGGAGTAGAATTGCAGTGATACATCACTGAAATATAAGACCCAGTGCTCATTCCAACAAGTGCCCTCCTTAATGCCCATCACCTGTTTAACACACACCCTCCCCCACCTACCCCTTCCCCCCCCAACAATGCTCAGTTTGCTCTCTGTATTTAAAGAGTCATTTATGTAGGTGCCTGGGTGGCTCAGTTGGTTGAGCGTCCAACTTCAGCTCAGGTCATGACCTCATGGTTCGTGTGTTCCACCCCAACACTGGGCTCCTGTCAATGCAGAACCTGCTTTGTATCCTCGGCTCCGCCCCTCCCAAAACATTTTTTTAAATAAAACATTTTCTGGTTTGCCTCCCTCTTTTTTCCTTCCCTTAGGGTCATCTGTTTTCTTTAAAAAAAACTTTTTTAACTTATTTCTTAAATTGACATCCAACTTCGCATATAGTACAACAATGATTGCAGGAGTAGATCCATTAATGCCCCTTAACATTTAGCTCATCCCCACCCCATAACCCCTCCAGTAACCCTCTGCTTGTTCTCCATATTTAAGTCTGTTTTGTCCCCCTCCCTGTCTTTATATTCTTCCTGCTTCCCTTCCCTTATGTTCATCTGTTTTGTATCTTAGAGTCCTCAAATGAGTGAAGTCATAGGATACTTGTCTTAGTCTTTCTCTAATTTTGCTTAATACTCCCTAGTTCCATCCACATAGTTGCAAATGGCAAGATTTCATTCCTTTTGATGGCCAAGTAATACTCCATTGTAGGTATATACCACATCTTTATCCATTCATCTATTGATGGGCGTTTGTGCTCTTTCCATACTTTGGCTATCGTTGATAATGCTGCTATAAACATGGGGGTCCATGTGTCCCTTTGAAACAGCACACCTGTATCCCTTGGATAAATACCTAGTAGTGCAATTGCTGGGTCGTAGGGTAGTTCTATTCCTAATTTTTTGAGGAACCTCCGTACTGTTTTCCAGAGTAGCTGCGCCAGGTTGCATTTCCACCAGCAGTGCCCAAGAGATGTTCTTTCTCGGCATCCTTACTAGCCTCTGTTGCCTTAGTTGTTGATGTTAGCCATTCTGACAGGGGTGAGGTGGTATCTCATTGTGGTTTTGATTTGTATTTCCCTGATGAGTGACGTTGAGCATTTTTTCATGTCAGTTAGCCATCTGGATGTCTTCTTTGAAGAAGTGTCTGTTCATGTCTTTTTCCCATTTCTTCCCTGGATTATTTGGGTTTTTTTGGTTGTTGAGTTTGAGGAGTTTTGTACCTTTTGGGTACTAACACTTAATCAGATGAGGTGTCATTTGCAAATACCTCCTTCCATTCCCTGGTTGCCTTTTAGTTTTGCTGATTGTTTTCCTTTGTTGTGCAGAAGCTTTTTATTTAGATGAGTTCGCAGTACTTCATTTTTGCTTTTGTTTCCCTTGCCTCCAGAGATGTGTTGAGTAGGAAGTTGTTGTGGCCAAAGTCAAAAAGCTTTTCGCCTGCTTTCTTCTTGAGGATTTTGATGGTTCCCAGTCATCTGTTTAGATCTTTGATCCATTTTAAGTTTATTTTTGTGTATGGTGTAAGAAAGTCCAGGTTGGGTTTTTTTTTTTTTTTGGCGTGTTGCTGTCCAGTTGTCCCAGCACCACTTGCTGAAGAGACTGTCTTTATTCCATTGGACATTCTTTCCTGCTTTGTCAGAGGTTAGTTGGTCACAGGTTTCTGGATCCGTTTCCAGGTTCTCTATTTTGTTAGTTGATCTGAGTGTCTGTTCTTGAGCCCGTACCTTCCTATCATGATGACTACAGCGTTGTAATACAGCTTGAAGTCTGGGATTGTGATGCCTCCAGCTTTGGTTTTCTTTTTCAAGATTGCTTTGGCTATTTGGGGTCTTCTCGGGTTCCATACAAATTTTAGGATTGTTTGTTCTAGCTCTGTGGAGAATGCTGGTGTTATTTGGACAGGGATTGCATGGACTATGTAGGTAGCATTGGATAGTACTGACATTTTAACAATGTTCTTCCTATCCAGGAGCATGGAATATTTTCCTTTTTTGTGTGTGCCTTGAGTTTCTTTCATAGGTTTTTTCTATAGGTTTTGGTGTACAGATTTTGAGTACTTGGGTTAGATTTATTCCTAGGTATCTTACGGTTTTTGGTGCAATCGTAAAGGAGATCAAATCCTTGATTTCTCATTGCTTCATGATTGGTGTATAGGAATGCAACCGACTTCTCTGTGTTAATTTTGTATCCTGTCACTTGGCTGAATTCATGGATGAGTTCTAGCAGTTTTTTGGTGGAATCTTTTGGGTTTGCCATATAGAGTACCATGTCATCTGTGAAGAGTGAAAGTTTGACCACCTCCTGGCCAATCTGGATGCCTTTATTTCTTTGTGCTATGATTGCTGAGGCTAAGACTTCCAATACTATGTTGGACAACAGTGCTGAGAGTGGACATCCCTGTCTTGTTCTTGACGTTAGTGGGGAAAGCTCTGTTTTTCCCCACTGAGGATATTCGTGTTGGATCTTTCATATATGGCTTTTATGATCTCAGGGTATGATCCTTCTATCCCTACTTTCTTGAGGCTTTTTATCAAGAAAGAATGCTGTATTTTGTCAAATGCTTTTTCTGTGTCTATTGAGAGGAAAATGTAGTTCTTGTCCTTTGACTGATGAATCACACGGTTTTCCAGATAATGAACCAGCCCTGCATCCCAGGTATAAATCCCACTTGGTTGTGGTGAATAGTTTTTTCAAATGTATTGTTGGATCCTGTTGGCTAATGTCTTGTTGAGAATTTTTGCTTCCATGTTCATCAGGGAGATGGGTCTATAGTTCTCCTTTTTAGTGGGGTCTTTCGTTTTAGAATCTAGGTAATGTTGCCTTCATAGAGTTGGTAAGTTTTCCTTCGATTTCTATTTTTGGGAACAGCTTCAAGAGAATGTGTTAACTCTTTCTTCAATGTTGAGTAGAATTCTCCTGGAAAGCCATCTGGCCCTGGACTCGTGGTTTGTTTTATTTGTTTTGTTTTTGTTTTTTGGGGGAGATTTTTTATTACTAATTCTATTTCTTCATTGGTTATGGGGCTGTTCAAAGTTTCTATTTCTTGCTGTTTCAGTTTTGGTAGCTTATATTTCTAGGAATTCGTCCATTCCTTCCAGATTGTCCCTTTTATTGGCATATAATTGCTCATAATAGTCTTTAATTTCTGTTATGTTGTGATCTCTCCCCTTTCATTCTTGATTTTTTTTTTATTTGGGTCCTTTGCTTTTTTTCTTTTAGATCAAACTGGCTAGTGGCTTATCAGTCTTAATTCTTTCAAAGAACCAGCTTCTGGTGTCATTGATCTGTTCACCATTTTCTTGGTTTCAATAGCATTGATTTCTGCTCTTTATTTTCTGTCTTCTGGTTTTGGGTTTTATTTGCTGTTTTTTCCAGTTTTTTAAGGTGTAAGGTTAGGTTGTGTATTTGAGACCATTCTTCCTTCTTTAGGAAGGGCCTGGGTTGTTACATACTTGACTTTTAAGACTGCCTTTGCTGTGTGCCAGAGCTTTGGGGCTGTGGTGTTAGCATTTTCATTTGCTTCCATGTACTTTATAATTTCCTCTCTAACTTCTTGCTTAGCCCATTCATTCTTCACTAGGATGTTCTTTAGTCTCGAAGTATTGTTACCTTTACAAACTTTGCTGGTGGCTGATTTAGAGTTTCATAGTCTTGTGGTCTGAAAACATGCACGATACGATCTCGATCTTTTTGTAGAGGGCTGATTTGTGTACCAGTATGTGGTCTATTCTGGAGAACATGACAAGTGCCCTGGAGAAGAAGGTAGATTCCACTGCTTTAGGATGAAATGCTTTAAATCTATGTTAAGTCCATCTGGTCCAGTGTGTCATTCAAAGCCATTGTTTCTTTGATTTCTATTTATATGATCTGTCCATTGGTGTATGTGGGGTGCTGAAGTCCCCTACTACTAGGGTATTATCCATGAGTTGATGTTTGTGATTAACTTACATGTTTGGGTGCTCTCTCACATGTGGAGCATAAATGTTAACAATTGTTAGGTCTTCTTGGTGGATAGATCCCTTAAATCTGATAAAATGCTGTCCTTGATCTCGTTACAGTCTTTATTTTAAAGTGTAGATTGATAATACGTACGGCTACTCTGGCTTTCTTTTCGTAACCATTAGCATGATAGATGGCACTCCATCCCCTTTCAATCTGAAGGCGTGTTTAGGTCTAAAGTGGGTCTCTTGTAAACAGCATGTAGATGGTATTTTCTTATCCATTCTGTTACCCTATGTCTTTTGAAGGGAGCAGTTAGTCCATTGATGTTTCGAGTGAGTACAGAAAGATAGGAGTTTATTGTCATTATGTTGATTGTAGAGTTGGAGTTTTTGGTGGTGGTCTCTGGTCCTTTCTAGTCGGTGTTGATTTTGTTTTTGTTTTTTGTCTTTTCTCCCCCCAGAGAGTCCCCCAGTTCTTGCAGGGCTGGTTTAATGGTCACAAACTCCTTTAATTTTTGTTTGGGGAAACTGTTAATCTTTCATATTTGGAATGACCTCTTTGGTGGATAAAGAATTCTTGGCTGCATGTGTTTCTGACTTAGCACATTGAATATATCCTGCCACTCCTTTCTGGCCTGCCAAGCTTCGGTGGATAGGTCTGCTGCAAACCTGATCTGTCTTCTCTTGTAGGTTAAGGATTTTTTTTTCCCTTTGCTGCTTTCATGATTCTTGCCTGAGTATTACGAGAATTGGACTCTGATATGCCTTGTTGATGGTCGCTTTTTGTTGAATCTAATGGGAGTCCTCTGTGCTCCCTGGATTTTGAGGTCTGTCTTTCCCCAGGTTAGGCAAGTTTTCTGCTATGATCTGCTCCCATAACCCTTCTACCCCTTTCTTTCCCTGCATCTTCTGGGATCCCTATGATTCCGATGTTACTTTTTAGTGAGTCACTGACTTCATTCTTAAATCATGCTCTTTCTGCCCTCATCACTTTTTTTTTTTCCTGCTTTGTTATTCTGTTTGTCCTCTATATCACTGACTGTTCTGCCTCAACCATCTGGGCCACTGTGGCATCAGTTTGAGATTGCAGCTCAGTTATAGCATTTTTTTATTTCATCCTGACTAGCTTTTACTTTTATCTCTGCAGAAAGGGATTCTAATCTATTGTCAACCCGAGGTAGATGCTTATTGTGATTGTAAATTATGGTTCAGACATCTTGCTTGTATTTAAGTCTCTGGGTGTCATTCCTTCCTGTTCTTTGTTTTGGGGGTGAATTCCTGCATTTCTTCATTTTGAAGGGCGTAAAGCAATTAATAAGGCAAAATAAATTATAATTAAAACAACATACACCTGTAACACGCAAATGAAATGTTAGATTTTAGGTTTGTTTTGGTCTGGGTGTTGGAGCTTGATAGACGGGGCGGGGGGGAGAGAAAATATTGGAAAACTTGAAGAGAATACAATGAAACAATAAAATTATGGAAGTAAAATTGAATTGGCAAATCTTACAAGACAGTAAAAAAAATACAGTAGAAAAACTTAAAATATTTTTAATAAAAACTAAAAATTTGTCTCTAAGAAAAAAAACTGAATACTTGGACCAGCAAACAGACTGAAATAGATGGAGATTATATCATTTTCCCCTAGCAGGCAAATAGGAAGCACTTAATAGTCTGTAAACTAAGGAGGTGGGGAGACTTGGGGTGGTCCTGAAGAGCGAGGTTGCCCCAGCTGGGTGGGGCTTAGTGTAACGGCTCTGTTCTCGACTAGATGGCGCTGCTTAGCTTACTGGGGTGGAGGGTTGTGGCGCCTGTAGATCTGTATGCGCATGCGCCGGATGGGTGGAAATGGCGTCACCCAGCTCCCCCCTCTAGTATCAGGGCTCTGTTCTCCTTGATCTGCCATTGTGCACCCGTTCTTGGGCTTCTGTGCACTCCTTGCTTTTACACTATCTGCGGCCAAGCAGTCAGGTTGCCAAGTGGCCCTTCCCTCCTGAGTTTTATCTCTGATGTGACTGTTTCCCAACCCCTCACTTTTGAGGGACTGAACTTTGACCAGTTCTGCCCCTTTGTGGGAGGGTCTCACTGGGCCATGGCCAGGTGCCAGCCACACCCAGGAATGTCCCAGGTACTGTGCTGGTGCTGCCCAGAGACTGTGGCTAGGTGCCAGCCTGTCCCAGAAGAAGTTCATGCGATCACGTAGCAGCAGCGTTTCGGGGATTAGAAAAAATCACAACACTGACCTGGCACCAGGCTCTTCCCCCTTAACGTCCTTATTCCAGCACCACCGAATGTGGTTGTTCTCTGGGGTCTGCTGGGACTTTTGCCTATGGGAGTCCTCCCGGCATGGAAACCGCCTCTCCCCGTGTGGTTCAAGGACCCCCAGACTTCACTCTGCTCCTGGGGATTCGCCCTTCTCACCAGAGCACCACCAGGTATCAAGTAGTGGCGTTTCAGACCCTGGGATCCCCCTGTTTATAGAGTCTTAGTAGAATTTAAACCGTTTCCTTTCTCCTTTCTCCCTTTTTAGTTCAGTCCCTGGGGCTGTTGCCACTTTCCCACTTTCTCTCCAACTGCTTTTGGGGGTGTGCTTTTCCTGTACTGTTTTCACTCACATGGAATTTAAGAAAGAAATTATTTTTTAATTTCTTTTTTTTTTATTAACTTGATAGTTTGTCAGGTTTGGTTTCCATATAACACCCAGTGCTCTTCCCCACAAGTGTCCTCTACCATGACCATCACTGCTCTTCCCCTTTCCCCCCTCCCCCTTCCGTCCTCAGTTTGTTTTCAGTATTCAAGAATCTCTCTAAAAAAAACTTTTTAACGTTTATTTTTGAGAGTGACCAAGAGAACACCAATGGGGGAGGAGCAGAGAGAGGGGGACAGAGGATTCAAATAGGGCTTTGCACTGAGGGTAGAGAGCCTGATGGGGGGCCTAAGCTTACAAACTGTGAGATCATGACCTGAGCTGAAATCAAAAGTTAGGATGCTCAATGGACTGAGCCACCTGGATGCACCTGAGTAAAACTATTTTTCAACATAAGAGGCTTTCTCCCTTCCTCCCCTCAAATGAATGTGTATAATGATTTTGGGTCACATGTCAAATGTGTCAATATCTTCTGAGGAATGTTCCTTGCCTTTGAACTTGTTAAGGTTTTTTAATACCTTTTAAGTAATCTCTATACCTAACATCGTGCTCGAACCCACAACCCTGAGATCAAGATTCGCACATTCTACTGACTGAGCCAGCCCGGCACACCTCAACTTCTGTGGAACTCGAATGTCGTCTTAGGCTCACATACATCAGTCTTCTCTTCTGTGGCTTTTAAAACCTTTTGTTTTTTTAAAGGCCTTTAAAACCCTAAAGTCCTAAACATTAGTTCATTTTATTGTAATAGCTGTAATGTTTACTAAAACTTAGTTCTGTGGGTCATGAAGTAGGGCTCCGACCTTTTTTTTTTTTTTTTTTTTCTTAATCCATCCAATTTTCTCTACACAAGTTATGGAAAAGTCCTCCTTTGTTTCTTTGAAATCCCTCTTTTAACACAATAACCTCCTCCCTCTCCCTCCCCCTTTTCCACCTGGGTCTGTGTTTTCTTTCATAGTTTGGTATTTCTGCTTTGTCATCTTTTTACTATCTGGTTGAGACCAGTCTCATTGGTTTGTTTTCCCAAAATTCGTCCTGGCTCTTGTTTTGAATTTCCGAATAATATTGTCAAACTCCTTAAACTCTTACTAAGACTAAGACTTTGACAGGGACAGCGTTACATGTGTGAAATGACTTGGGAAGAAAGGACTTCCATTTTTGTAACTGTCTGCTCCTTCATGAACATAGAGCATCCCATTAATGAGGCTTTTGTTAATCAGGAAAGCTTGATCCTGGTTTCTTAAAAAAAAAAAAAAAAAAGTGAAAGTTTCATTGCCATCCAATTCTTAAATTTCCTATTGTATCTTTTTGGCGTGTGTCTACTATCTGCTTCCTTGGCTCTCAACTGTAAATGACATGTAAATGTCTTCTTAGAATTCTCCAGGATGCGTTGTATTCTATGCTGTATATTTTGTTTTTGATCCTTGCAGTTGTCATGTGGGATAAAGCCTGTAGTACAAGCATGAAAAACCATGATCCCCTGAATCTTTGTACCTAACGTGTACAGAATTTTACTGAGGGCCCATTTGAAAGCCATTAAGTTCCGTTGATTGGAGGGTTAATTCTTAGGCTGACCTCCCACTGCTCTATTGCAGTTTTATATTGTGTGTTAATATGATGGTTTAGACGCCACTTTTTTTTAATCACCTTAATCTTGCAATAATGTATTTTCCTCTGCTTTATGCACAAATAACAGCTTGGCTGGGTGTAAATTAAGTCAGGGCTTCTGCTCTCAAAATCCTTCAGGTTTTGTGTTCTTAATCTTTCCTAGAGAAAAATCTGCGGCCTGTTGCAGTTAACCTTTATTTTCTCTTCGCGGATGTTCCCAGAATTTAGCTTTCTAACCTAGAAACTTGAACACTTTGGATGTGTAATAATTGCCTCAACTGGGAGCTTTTTAGTTTCTTGGGAAAACCATCCATTCCAGGAACCCATTCTAATTTCTTCTCTTCCTTGTCATCTCCTTCGGTTTCTGGCCTCTGGTCCTTTGCTCTTTGTCAGATAAATGAATTGTCTAACACCGACTCTGGTGACCACCATGCTGTGAGTTCACTGAACCCCTTCAGTTCCCCTCTGCTGTAATGAGGGACGCTCCAGACAGGGCTCTCTGTAGGTAAGATTTAAGGTCTTCAGTGCCACAAACTTTTAAAAACTAAGATTGAGGACTGAGCATGGAATCTACTTGTACGTTGCTAACAGTTTGAGGGGCTCTGTGCTACATATGCCGAGCCACCGTGGTCCTGCATCGAAGGCATCCCCTCCCTGTTTACACGAGGTGAACTAAAGATGGTCTTGAGTGGCAGGAGATGTGAGGATTCCAAGGTTAAGGCAGAGGCTAGGCCTCTTAACTCCTGGCTCTCACCTTGGCTGATCACTTAGGAAGGTACCTGCATATAAAAATGAACAAAATAGGGAAGGTGCCCAGACAACTCCAAGTATCCTTGCAGGGGCATGTTCCTCCACTGTGCTTACAGGAAGTGCACATGCACCCGGGGAAGGCAGTTTACCCTGGTGGTCAGGTGCACAGGCTCTGGACCATGCATGCCCACTGTGTACCTTGAGCCTCCACTTCCTTGTCTGTGGGATGTAAACTAATAGTACTTCCCCGTGAGATGGTGAAGACATGAATCCGTGTGCTGTGGACCAAACTGTCTTCCCCACGACACAAATTCCTAACCCTCAATGTGACCATATTTGAAGATAGGCCTTTAAAGAGGTACTTAAAATTACATGAGGTACTGAAGGTGTGGCCCCCATCAATACAACTGGTGTCCCTGTAAGAGATGAGGACCACACTGCACAAGGGAAGGGCGGTTTGAGCACATAGAGCTTCTCTAGGAAGCAGCTCTCTGGCACTTTGATCTTGGACTTGCAGCCTCCAGGACGTAGGAACGTGCATACTGTTTGCTCCCACTACATTCGGGCCGCTTTCAGTTATTCTAGCTATTGTCATTTATTCCATCTTTCGGGCCATAAATACACAAATCACTTACCCCCTTTTGTCAGTCCTTCTCTTTTGGGTATCTCTCATTGGATGACGTCCCACATGGATTGTGAAGTTACTTGGGTTGGATAACTTGGGTCGTTGAACAGGAAGACCATGGTTGTGGACTGCTTTCTGCTGAAAGGAGACAAAGTTGGCCCGGAACTGTGAACTGTGTCCTTGCAAAATTGGGGTTCCTCCATCTGCACGTCCCAGTCCACACTGTTAAACATGCATGAGATTGCAGAATCTGGGTTCTCATGCATCTGCGGTTACAGACTGATATTTGACAAGCTTGCCCCAACCCGCGTGTGTGCCCCAGAAGAAAACCACTGAGTGCAGCTGCATCTTTGCTCCTGAGGCCACACGATGCTTTGAAGTCTCTCTGAGGATCGGGTACACCAGACACAGTGGCCACAGGAAAGTTTCTGGTGAGCCAGCAGTGGTGCAGGGTGTAGAAAGAACATGAGCAAGGATCCTGTCTGTTTTTGAAGTCAAGAGCCCAGGCACCCAAGAGTGTGCTATGTTACAGAACTAATCCCTCGTGGTCTACATTTTTCCCTTTGGGACAATGACATTCCTGGTTTCCTGCCTCTCTGGCTTCCCTTGACCTTGACGAAAAGGCCCAGAAGCTATCTTGCCTCTCTGGCTTGAGGGGATGTACCTTATGAGCAACTTGTGATTATCAAATCTCAAGGTAAAGAGACTTGAACCCCAAGCACCATCTAGCCAGTGACTTTTGGGGGCGTTCCCAGGGTCTGTCTGTTCCACCTCCCCTACAGCACCCCCTTGTTAACCTCCAATATTGCGCTGTGGACTTTGAAGTCACCTGGAGGTCCTCTTGCCCTCGAAGATCTAGACAAGATGGATTGTTCTAAACCCCTGTGCCGTGTTGAGAAGTTCAAAGTACCCTACGGAAGTCCAAAGAAAGCTGGAGTAGTCCTACTTCTATCAGACTAGATTTTATTTATTTTTAAAGCTTTGTTAAATCTTTTATTTTTGAGAGAGTGTGAGCAGGGGCGGGTCAGAGGGAAACACAGGATCTGAAGACAGGTTCCAGGCTCTGAGCTGGCAGCACAGAGCCTGACGCACGGCTCAAACCCACGAACTGTGACATCATGACCTGAGCCGAAGTCGGACACTTAACTGACTGAGCCACCCAGGCGCCCATATCAGCCTAGATCTTAAACTAAAAGCTGTAACGAGTTGAAGGGCCTTGTATAATAATCACGGAGGTCTGTTCATCAAGAACTAACAATCATAAATGTTGATGCACCAAATTCGGAAGTACCCAAATACATACAACAATCACAAACATAACCAATCTTACTGGTAAGAATAGTCATTGCCGGAGACTTTAATACTCCACTGGCAGCAATGGTCACATCATCGACAAAATCAACAAACAATGGCCCTGACACACTGGATCAGATGGACGTGACACATACATTCACAACTTTTCATCCTAAAGCAGCAGAATACACGTTCTTCTTGAGGGCACCTGGAACGTTCTCCAAGATCACATACTGGGTCACAAAACAGCCTTCAATAAATGTAAAAATTGATCATACCATGCACACTTTCAGATCGCAAAGCTATGAAACTTGAAATCAACCTCAGGAAAAAGTTTGGAAAACCTCCAAATGCATGGAGGTGAAACAACATCCTACTAAAGAATGAATGTTTCAACCAGGTAATTAGAGAAGAAATTAAAAAATATATGGAGACAAATGATAAGTGAAAACCCAACAACCCAAACTGTTAAGAGTAACTGCCTTTGCTGCATCCTAAAGAGGAAAATACATTGCAATCCAGGCCTATCTCAAACAAAAATCCCAAATACAAAAATACAACAGCACACCTAATGGAATTAGAAGCATAAACAATGTAGAATATAAAAAAACAGACTAATCTAAGGGTGGTTTTTTGAAAAAATAAAACTGATAACCCCAGAGCCTGACTTCTCAAAAAGAAAGAACAGGACTCAAATAAAATCATGAATGGAAATGGATTTTTCACAACCAACTCTTGAGAAATACAAGCAGTTATCAGAATACTATGAAAAAATATATGCCCATAAAAGGGACAACCTGGAAGAAATGGACGAATTCCTAGACATCCACCCACTACCAAAACTCAAATGGGGAAAAATAGGAAACTTGAACTGACACATAACTAGTGAAGAAATTGACTCGTTATCAAAAAATCTCCCAGTAAATAAGAGTCCTGAACCAGATGGCTTCCCTGAGGAGTTCTACCAGACATTTAAAGCAGAGTTAGTACCTATCCGTCTCAAGCTGTTTGAAAAAATAGAAACGGAAGGAAAACTTCCAGACTCCTTGTAGGAAGCCAGAATCCCCTTGGTTCTCAAACCAGAGACCCTGCAACGGAGACTTACAGACCAATATCCCTGATGAACATGGATGCACAAATTATCAACAAGATATTAGCAAATCGAATTTAATAACCTAGAAATTATTCATGATTAAGTGAGATTCATTCCTGGGCAGCAGGGCTGGTTCAGTATTCACAAATCTGTCCATGTGATCTATCCCATTAATAAAAGAACTGTATGATCCGGTAAAAAGATGCAGAAAAAGCATTTGACGAAATAAAGCATCCTTTGTTAAAAAAAACCCTCGAGAAAGTCGGGATAGAAGGAACATACTTAAACGTCATAAAAGCCATTTATGAAAAGCCCACAGCTAATATCCTCCTCAGTGGGGAAAACATGATGGGGATGTCCACTCTCACCAGTGTTGTTTAACATAGCCCTGGAAGTCCTAGTATCAGCAATCGGACAACAAAAGGAAATAAAAAAGGTATCGAAAGTGGCAAAAAAAATTCAAACTTTTACTTCTTGCAGATGACATGATACTTTACATGGAAAACCCGATGGACTCCACCAGAAGACTGCTAGAACTGATCCATGAATTCACCAAAGTCGCAGGGTGCAAAATCAACATACAGAAATGGGTTGCTTTTTCATATGCCCAAAATGAAGTAACAGAGAAATAAACTGATTGCACTAAGAACCATAAAATACCTAGGAAAAAACCTAACCAAAGATGTAAAAGATCTGGAGGTTAAAAACTCTAGAAAGCATATGAGGAAAATTGAAGACACAAGTGGAAAAAAACATTCCATACTCACGGGTTGAAAGAATAAATACTGTCAAAATGTCATTAGTCCCCAAAGCAATCTACACATTGAATGCCCTTCTAATCATAATTGCACCGGCTATCCTCTCAGAGCTACAACAAATAATCCTCAGATTTGTAGGGAATCACAAAAGACCCCAAATAGTCAAAGTAATACTGAAGAAGAAAACCAAAATGCGAGGCATCACAATCCCAGACTTTGGCCTTGACTACAAAGCTGTAATGAAGACAGTATGGTATTGGCACAAAAACAGACACACAGACCCATGGAATGGAGAATCCAGAATTGGACACACAAATGTATAGCCAACTAATCTTTGATAAACCAGGAAAGAGCGTCCAATGGAAAAGACTATTTAGCAAATGGTGCTGGAAGAACTGGACAGCAACATGCAGAGGAATGAAACTAAACATTGTCTTCCACCATACACAAATAGAAACTCAAAATGGATGAAAGACCTAAATGTGAGAGAAGAAACCAACACGCTAGAGGAAGAAGTAGGCAACGGAGCCTCTGTGATCTCAGCCTCAGCAATTTCTTGCTCAACTCCTCTCTAAAGGCAAGGGAATTAAAAGCAAAAATGAAGTATTGAGATGTCATCAAGATAAAAAGCTTCTGCACTGCAAAGGAAAGGATCAACAAAACTAAAAGGCACCCAAGAGAATGGGAAAAGATGGTTGCAAATGACTTACCAGATAAAGGGCTAGTATCCATAAACTATAAAGAACTTATCAAACTCAACACCTAAAAAACCAATAAGGCATTGAAGAAACAGGTAGAAGACATGAATAGAAGCTTTTCCAAAAAAAAAAAACCATCCAGATGGCCAACAGACACATGAAGACATGCTCAACCTCACTCATCATCAGGGAAATACAAATGTAAGCCACGCTGAGATACCACATCACACCAGTCAGAGTGGCTAAAACGAACAAATCAGGAGACCATAGATGCTGGCGAGGATGTGGAGAAACAGGCACCCCCCTACACTGTTGAGGGGAATGCAAATGGGTGCAGCCACTCTGGAAGACAAAGTGGACGTTCCTCAAAACAAACAAACAAAAATCTTGCAACCCAGCTATAGCACTACTGGGAGTTTCCCCAAAGGATAAAGGAGTGCTTACTCATAGTGTTACAGGTACCCTAAGGTTTATGGTAGCACTTCCAACAATAGCCAAATTATGGAAAGAACCTAAATGCCCATCAACTGATGGATAAAGAAGAGGTGATGTATATATACAATGGAATACTACTTGGCAATGAGAAAGAATGAAATCATGCCACTTGGAGCAACATGGATGGAACTGGAACTGGAGGGTATGGTGCTGACTGAAAAAACTCAGAGAAGGACAGATACTTTTTCACTCATATGTGGGTCTTGAGAAACTTAAGACGATGGGGGAAGGGAGGGGAGAAAAGTAGTTACAGAGAGGGAGGGAGGCAAACTCTTAAACACCGGCAACAAACCGGGTGCTTGGAGGGGTGGGGGAGAGTGAAAATGGGTGATGGGCGTTGAGGCGGGCGCTTGTTGGCATGAACACTGGGTGTTGTATGGAAACCAACGGGACAACAAATTATATTTAAATCAAAACAAAGTACCGTACAGCATTCCCCTACATTTTTAGAGGGTTCCCATGGGTGCATGATGATCTCATAGGATTCTTGAGTCTCTGTCCCAGTCTTACTGGGCTGACTTGGGCAGCAGGTAGCTTGGGTACCTCCTGTTTCCTGTCCTAGTGGGTCTGTGCCCCCGTTGGCCAACAGAGGCCTTCCAGCTTGGTCTCCATGCTGTGTAATCATGGGCAGCTTTTTTCCTGAGCCTCTTTTCTTCTAACCTGGAAAACGGGTTGAAACCTTCTTGAGTGACCTTGAGGATTACAGCTGATGAGCACAGGGCACCTGACAAGTGCCCTTGTTTACCGCAAGTTAAAGGTAGACTATCCTCCTCTTTTCTGTCTTCACAGAATTTGTTCCTTACAGAAAAGGAGAAGAATGTGAATGTCCTCCTTTGGGATCTACTATCCACCTCCAAGTCTATAGCTGTCTTCCGGTAAACTGTTGATAGCACGTGGGGGTCAGCAAACTTGAGCCAGTGGCCCCAATCTGGCCTGTCTCCTGCTGTGTCCATTTCAATTTGAACACAGCCACGGCCCGGTATGAGAGGGGAGTAACTGAAACGAAGATCAGTCCTGTGACGCCAAGGATATCTCCTATCTGGTCCTGTATAGGAAAAGCTTGCCAACCGCTGGCCATGGACTATTGCTTTGTGAGCTGGGATTTGTGCTATGGGCCTATTGAATCGGTGCTTGAAACAGTTTCAATTGAGCAGCTTGGCCAACAAGGATTAAATGCTGGGGGCTCTGTGCTCAGGGAAAGGTGCACCTGTGGGGGGTCCTGGAACTCTTCCCTGCGGCCCTGCCCCCCAGGGAGCTTACAGTCTGTGTGGGTCAACCATGCGTGAGCCACAGCCTGGATCTTGGGTTTAGGCTTGTATGCGGGCTAGCTCTGACCTTTTGATCGACCTGGGCCTCGGTTTCCCTATCTTCCAAAAGGTCATAATAGAACTTCTACTTTTACAGGTTTATTAAGGATTTAAATGAGCTACAAAAGTGAACTTAAACAGCGTTTGGAGATACGTGAGCCCTTTCCTCCCAACGGTGGCTGGAAATGGTGTCCATCTTCTAACCTGAAGCCTCTGGCTCCTGAATCCATGGGTCCTGGGAGTAGCTTCCCCTCCTCCGCTACTTCCCCTCCTCCGCTACTTCCCCTCCTCCGCTACTTCCCCTCCTCCGCTACTTCCCCACACGGACCATCTTCTCTAGCTAGTAGACCCCTTGTTGCCCTGCCATACTCCTTCTCGGTCAAGGTCTCTGCTCAGGTGCCCAGCCCGTGGCCTCCCAATGTGGACATGCCATGGCTGGTGGTCCTGCTTGGTGAGCAGGCCCACGGTGGCTTTCCAGGTGGGGACCACAAGCTGACACCGTAAGGGCATCACCAAGGACATCAGGGTCCTTTCTAACTAAATCGAGGTCACCAAGTCCATGTTCTCGTCCTCCCCGTTCCCCTAAAGTACTCGAGCTGATGGTGATCATTTTCTCCGTTACTGGTGCCCCTCCTAATTTACATACCTCTTCCCTCACTGGTGCCTCACTCTGCAGATTGTAAATGACAACCCCTGTGCCGTGTTACATATGCCTCTGGGGACAGGGACGTGCAGCAGCTTTGAGGAAAGAACAGCTTTTGGAGACTCTGGGTAGGAACTGGTGAAGCAACTGTGGTAAAAGGGATGCGGCAGGAACCTCAAACATAACCTTACTTGCCTTTTTCTTTCTTCCACCCACCCAGTGCCCTTGTGAGCAGCCACCAGGACCGTCCCCTTGGTCCGTCCATGAGTCTTGTCCTCTGCTAGCACTTGTCCTGGCCTGTCGCTTTCTGCTTGGATGCTGTGGCTGTCCCATGGTTTGCTTGCCACCAGCATCTGCTCCATCTGCTCCCCGCAGCCCAGGTTGGGTGGGCTCCCCGAGACCGATTTGAGGACATTGAGGATGACCTGGCTAACTCTCCTACCCTATCCCTGCTGCCTGGGAACAAGGTTTGAGGCCGTCAGTGTGGCTGTCCATGGTGCCCCCGATGCCCCCGACGCCCCCGACGCCCCCGACCTACTGCTGTCCCGGCTGCAGCAAACCAGGCACCATGTGCTGGTTTGGCTGGCTGCGGACCTCTGACAGCCAGTCCCTCCTTTGACGGGCATCCTGCACCGCCGCCCCCAGGAAGTTCCCTTGCTGCTCCCCTCCCATCTCTGTCACTCTGTCTGGGATCTTGTGTTCCCATAGCATCGAGCACCAGGGAGCCCGGGAAGGTTCTGGGCACAGTCACGCCCTGTTGCTGCTCGAACAGGCTCCTGCCTTCATAGCAGCTTAAAAACTCGACGACCTTCTTCTCTTCTACTTCTGTTGGTCACAAGCTTGAAACGAGGTCCTGCTGCGCTAAAAACAAAGGTGTTGGCAGGGTCGTGTTCTTCTATCAATACTCGAGGGTATGATTCAGTTTCCTGGCTTTTCCCTGCTTCTTGAAGCCACCTGTATTTTTTGGCTTGTGGCCTTTTCATCTCCGAAACTCATACCTGCACTTAGAATGCTCTACTGGGCCTCTCTGTCCCCTTCCGTGTGTCCCTTCTGTTGCACAGCACCTTGGGATTACGTTGGGCACGGTAATGCCATCTGCGCACTTCTTTCCCCCTAGCCATGTGCAGGACCTACGTTTAGGGGATGAAGATGCGGGTGTCTTGAGGAACTATTTTTACACTTGTCCCAATTTGTTGTTCGATTTCATTTTTGCCAGCCTGGCATGTGTGAAGTGGATCCTCTTGAATTTGCTGGAGGCATGTTTTGGGCTTAGGGGCAACAATACCACACTTTCGAGTGTTGTTGATTTTTGGGGTGTCTTCCTGGCCTGGGTCCCATGCAGGGGGAGTCTGTGGGAAGAACACCAGATGTGCAGTTGGAAGCCCTGTGTTTGAATTTGGATCCGTGAGCTGTGTGACCACGGGCCCACGCTCACTGAGTCTCTGTTGTCCCCTAAGAGTGGTTTTAAGAAGCATGTCTCTATCTGACTTAGCCGAACCAGGGAATATGAGCTTGATCCAGTTGGACTCTTGTGCATGAGAAGGAGGGCAGAAGGGCCTTGAGCTAAGCCATCTCATCTCTGAGACCCCACAAAACCAAGGCCCGGCCCTCTGCCTGTGCTTGGAGCCACCTTGATCCTCCACACAAAGAGATGGAGTGCTGTGACCCTTGGAGCCGGGCCAGTTACATATCAGTAGTGTCCCACACATCACTAGTGTCCCACACATCAACCCCTTAGCCATTAGCCAGGGGTGGATTTTTTGTTGTCTGAGCAGGGCTCTTGTCCGAAGTATGGTTTCAAAGAGGCTTGTTTAAAAAGCCTGCAAGGAAGACGGAGTTCTGATGGTTGTTATTAGCTCCCCTGGGTGGAAATCTGTGGTTTCTGTAAAGGCTGCCACGTGTAGTTGGGGAGCTGACCTGCAGCTCTAGGATGGGTTGTCAGTGTGACAGGTGGGAGGTGAAATCCAAGCCCTGTTGTACTTGCCAGGCCCTTTCGCAGTTGCATGGGGCTGCCTCTACCCGGGGGTGGGGATGGGGGAGGAATCCTTCCTTCTTTGCCCAAAGGCATGTTATGGGTGACGGAAGCTCTCCGTGCATGTATGGTAGCATGCCAAGTTTCCCCCCAATCTCCAACAGAAACCTGGAAAGCAGGCCTGCCCTACATCTACACAGGCAGGGACCCTAATGCACTGTGGTTTGTACTTTGGGCCCCATGTAGCAATGGACACAGACATTCAGGTGCTTAAAAATAATGGACTCTGTCCCTAATGGATGTCCAAAGAGAAATGGGAAATTTATATACCCATGCCTCGGACCTGAGGGTTCTCCTGAATTCCTTTCGTGATGGCCTGCTGCATAGGGTTTGTCCCTCACGGGCTGGGTGCGGTTGTGGGAGGACTTGTTATGGCCCAAACACATCCCCTGAGGTCCCCGGGAAAGGAGGAGGCTTCCTCACTAACCACAGGGCATGCCACGTCCCTTTTCCTATGGGAGCCACTCAGCGTGGGCTCCGCAAAACCTGTTTCACTCTGGGCTTGATGGGCTGTAAGCCCATAGCCTTCACTCGTGAGCCTGATGTACAATACAAACCGTGACCTCACCTTGCCGGCGACAAAGCCCTGTTCTCCCAGGAACTAGGATCACTGTCACTAACTGAATGGCTTCGTTAGGGGACTCCCAGGTGAGGCCCTCAGTGTGAATGTGTGGGTCAGCTTTTTGCATCTGTAAGACGAAAGTGAACATCACAGAGACTATGCATCAATATTGGGTGGTTAATCTGAGGCACTTAGAATAGTGCCCGGTACATGGTGCGTGCTTAGTAAGGGTGACTTGCTGTGATGAGGAGCCTAGGATCTGGTGCGTTCTCTGCACAGGAATCTCTGCTCCAGAAGACCTGAGATCTTACACGTGGGAACAGTATGTTTTTTTTCCACTGAAAAGTTTGAGGGTGAGCAAGGGCAGGTGAGGGAGGGGCAGAGAGAGGCTCCCAAGCAGGCTTCGTGCTGTCCGTGCAGATTCCGATGCAGAGCTCCACCTCAGGAGACCATGACCGGATCCGAAATCAAGAGTCAGATGCTCAGCTGACTGAGCCGCCCAGGAGCCCCCTCTAATTGCCAAAGGGTATTGCAGTGTGTGGACATTATTTATCAGTTCTTGGACCTTACGGTTGTCCTCAGCTGTGGGCTCTTTGGACACAGCACCTTTATTCCTTTCTTGTACAAGACTGGTTTTGGATACAGCTCTTCATTTTCCAAGTGACTCTCGGTCCTATAGAAGGTTTCCAGTGTTTTCGTTTTCCACACCTCCACTGGTGGTGTGAGAGGTGAATGGCTCCACGTGTCTGCCCATGTGTGACATTTATGGTGCTAGATAGTCCTTTGCAAAGGGGTCTACAGGCCTTTTGTTCATTTTTTTATTCATATATAATATTTACATACCATAGATGTAAGGTGTCAGGTATATGGATTGTGATTTTCCTTGCCATGGAAGGAAATTTATTTATTTATTTATTTTTTTTACTGATGTCCTTTCATGCATGGATATGGATAGGTTATATTTCTTGATGGAGTATGTTTCTTGATAAAGTATATTTTAACATTTTACAACCTTAGTGATTGTCTTTTTGCCTCTTGGCTAAGAAATCTTTATCTCAAGATGATGAAGTTATGCTCCTATGTTTTCTAGAATCTCTGTGGATGGTCTTTGGTCCATCTTGTTCTAACTCGTGTGTGTGAAGTGATATATGACTTCAAAGTTTGCTTCTGTTCTACAGAAATACCTAGTTGTTCCTGCATCTCTTGTTAATTGTCTTTTCCACATTAAATTGTCTGGCAGTGTCTTTTTGGAACTTGATTTTGTAAGTGTGGGTCTACTTTGTGGCTTGTTATTCTGTTGGCCTATTGGTCGTTACATCAAAACTATGCGTTTGAAAACTGTTTTGGCTGCTTTAGGTCATCTGTCTCCCCCTCTCAAACTTAAATTCGTGTGCCAGTTTCTACAATAAAATCTGGTACTTCTTGACATTATTTTAAGTCTGCAGGTAAATTGGAGAAGAAATTGACCTCTTAACACTGAATCCTCCAATTGTTTAGTGATGGGATATGATTTTCAGTGAAGCTTCTTGTACTTCTTGAAATTTATGAGTGCGTTTTTTTTGATGCTAGTTTAAATGGTGTTAAGTTTCATTTTTCATCTATTCACCGCTAATATCATAGAAAAACGGACTCGCTATTCACTGCTGTTTTCCTATCCTGCAGGGTTGCTAAATTTGATTATTAGGTCTAGTCAGGCTTTGTTCTGCTTTTGGTAGATGCTTTAGGAGTTTTTACATACAGTTATCATAACTTACAAACTTGTTGCTAACTTTTGTGATCTGGATATGCTTTTTTTTTTTTTTTATCTCATTAGCTACGATCTTTAGTAAAACGTTAAACACAACTGGCCAGAACAGACCTCTTTTCCCTGTTCCCAGTGTTAGCGGGCACAGTCTTTTTGCCATTGATAGCTGTAGGTTTTTTGTGGGTACACTTTATCAGGTTTTCTGAGTTGTCATAAGTGTATGTGGATATATTTTCGAAGCTTCTTCATCAAAAAATCATTCTGTGGTCTTACTCCTTTATCTCTTCATGTGGTGAATTGAATTAATTTTCAGATGTTAAACCAGCATTGCATTCTAGGATCAAACTTTACCTGACTGCCAGATTTAATTGTTGGAATATTTTCTTGAGAATGTTTGTGTACATGACCCGAGCAGTAGTGGTCTGCAGCATTTGTTTCTTGTAATGTCTTGCTTGGTTGTGTGTCGGAATGACGCTGGCTTCTTAAAATGAGTTGGGAATATTCTTTCATGAATGAGTTGGTGTAGCATCTATTTTGTCTGATAAAATTCCTTAAATGATGGACAGAAATCACCAGAAGAGCCCTGTTGGCATGAAGT
The DNA here is from genome assembly GCA_028646485.1 of Cryptoprocta ferox. Lineage (NCBI taxonomy): Eukaryota > Metazoa > Chordata > Mammalia > Carnivora > Eupleridae > Cryptoprocta > Cryptoprocta ferox. The sequence continues at coordinate 9,723,767 of CM053564.1, read as the reverse complement.
TTTCTTCGTGGGATGCTTTGAAATTATGGATTCAATTACTTTAATACATAAAAAAAAAATCTCTTCAGACTTTACATTTCTCCCTGGTCAGTTTTGGTAATTTGTTTCACTCCAGGAATGCATTGATTTAAAAAAAAAAAAACTTGTCAAACAACTTCTCATAATATTTTTAATGTCTATAAGACTGTAGGGGTATGTTTTCATTTGTAATATTCCCTTTGTATTCTTTTAAGCTAGTACCGTATAAAGCTAACTTTTTCAAAGAATGAACTTAACAGTCTTTCCCTATTATGTTTTCTGTTTAATTGATTTCCATTCTTCTTTCTGCTGGCTTTGTCTTTACTCCTATTTTTTACCTTAAAATGAAGATTTCAATCATTTCACAAATTTTATCTCAAGGCATGTGTGTCCATCTGAGCCGTGTTTTAGAATGGAAGGCTGCCTGCATCTTTGTTCTGCTTCTGACGCTCACATTGTACGTATGTTAGATGGCTTGATACTTTTCCACGGGTCACCGAGGTGGTTTTTTCCTCTCTGCTTCAGTTGGGATCATTTCCTTTTTATTTAAGTGTAATTTACTTAGTGTTAGATGAGCGTCAGGTGTACAGTAATTCAGCAGTGCTCTACATTACTCAGTACTCAGCATGGTAAGTGTTCTCTTAATTCCCTTTACCTATGTTACCCCTCCCCCTACCTGCCTCCCCTCTGGTGACCCCCCGTTCTCTGTACGTAAGACTCTGTTTTGCTTCACTTTTTGTCTGTTCATTTTTTCTTAAATTCCACCTAAGAGTGAAATCTTACGGTATTTCTTGCTCTGCCTTCTTTCACTTAACTTTATACCCTATGGGTCCATCCATGTTGCAAATGGCCAGCTTTTGTTTTTTATAGGTGAGTGATACTCCATCCTGTACTTGATCCATTTGTCTATGGACAGATACTTGGATTGCTTCTGTATCTTCGCTGTTTTAAATAATGCTGCAGTAAACATAAGGGTGTATGCATCTTTTTGAGTTAGTGTTTTTTGGGTTCTTTGGGCAGTCAGTAGTGGGATTATTGGATCATAAGGTAGTTTTATTGGGGCTTTTTTGAGGAACCCGTACTGTCTTCCACTGTGGCTGTGCCAGCTTGCATTCCCCCCAACAGTGAGTGTGTGATGAGGGTTCCTTTTTCTCCACATCCGCCCCAACAGTTACTTGTCTTTTTAAAAAATGTTTTATTATTTTGACAGAGAGTGAGCCTGAGAAGGGGATGGGCGGTGAGAAAGGGAGAGAGAATCCCAAGCAGACTCCATGCTCAGCATGGAGCCCAGTGCAGGGCTTCATCCTGTGACCAAGAGACCATGACCCGAGCTGAAATCAAGAGTTGGACGCCTAGCCAACTGAGACACCCAGGCGCCCCTTTGTTGTTTTTTTTGATAATAGGCGTTCTGACAGATGTCAGGTACATTTACTGAAATGATCATATGCTTTTTTTTTTTTTTTTAGCCTTTCTCTTATTGATGTGGTGTATCACATTGACTTGTAAATATTGAATCATCCTTGCATCCTTGGAAGAAATCTCGCTTGATCATGGTGAATGAATTTTTTAAATGTACTTTTGGATTTGGTTTGCTAATATTGAGGGTTTTCCCATCTATGTTCTTCGGAGATATTGGCCTGTAGTTTTCTTTTTGTGTAGTGTCCTTGGCTGGTCTGGTTATCAGGGTAATGCTGCTGCCTACAATGAATTTGAAAGCTTTGCTTCCTCTGTTTTTGGAATAGTTTGAGACTAATGGCATAAAGTGGTCAACCCATTCATTTTTTTTGTAGCACGTTCCGTAGGCTTCATGTGTTTGTGTTCTTGTTTTTTTTTTCTTGGGGTTGGTAGCTAGTTTCATACTGTGGTGGTCAGAAAAGATCCAGTATAGGATTTTGGTTTTCTTGAATTGAGATTTGTTTTGTGGCCTAGCATGTGGTCTCTTCTGGAGAATGTTCCATGTGCACTTGCAAAGAATGCATTCCACTGTTGTGGGACAGAATGTTCTGAATGTATCTGTTTCATCCATCTGGTCCAGTGTATTATTCAAAGTCCTTGTTCCCTTGTTGATTTTTCTATCTGGATGATCTATCCATTGATAGTAGGGTGTTGAAGAGCCTTACTATTACTGTGTTATTTTGTTCTTTGGTCTGTTAATAGTCACTTTATGTATTTAGGTGCTCCCATGGTGGGTGTGTAAATATTTACGTTGTTACATTCTCTTGTTGGATTGTTGCCTTTGATTATGTAGTATCTTCCTTGGTCTTGTGTTAAAGTCGTTTTAAAGTCTATTTTATCAGATATCAGTATTGCTACCCCAGCTTCCTGTTTGCATAAATAAATGGGTTTCCAGCCCTTCCCTTTCAATCTGTAGGAGTCTTTACTTCTGAAGTCTCTTGTAGTCTGCATATAATGGGCCTTTTTTTTAATCCTTTCAGCTACCTTCTGTCTCTTGATTAGAACATTCAGTCCCTTTACATTTAATGATCGATTAGCATATAGTTATTGTCATTTTGTTACTTGTTTTATGGCTGTTTTTGTAGTTCTTCTGTTCCTCTTGCTCCCTTCCCTCATGGTTTGATGGCTTTCTTTAGTGATCCGTTTGGATTCCTTTTTATTTTTTGTGGGACTATGACAGGTTTTGATTTGTGGTTACCATCCAGTTCATATATAACATTTGCCTATAGCAGTCTGTTAAGTTGATGGTTGCCTAAGTTTGAACCCCTTCTAGAAGGACATTTTTACCACCGCCCCCACCACACATTGTATGTATGTGTGTATATATATATGTATATGTGTACATATATATGTATGTATATATATGATGTCCTACTTCACATACTTTGATTTTATAAGTCCTGTGGGGGATTTTTACAGGGAAAATAGCATTTCTCCTTTAACCTCTGTACTGGTTTTGTAAGTGATTAGTCTATTATATTTGCATTTACCTGTGAATTTTTTTTCCCCTCTCATTGTCTTACTGCTTAGAGCCTTTAATTTCCACACGAAGAATTCCCGTTAACGTTTCTTGGAAGGTTGCTTTAATGGTGCTGAACTCCTTTAGCTCTTGTCTGGGAAACTGTTTATCTCCCCTTCTGTTCTGAAGGGTAGCGTTACTGCACAGAGTAGTCTTGGCAGGTGTTTCTCATTCAGTCTTTTGTATATATCTGTCCCTCTTCTCTGGCGCAAAGTTTCTGTTGAACAGTCATCAGATCACCTTATGAGATTTCTCTTATATGTGATGGTTTTCTTTTGCTGCTTTTAAATTTTTCTATCACTACTTTGGGGGGGCATTTTAATGCGTATACTTCTTGCTGTGGACCTTCTTGGGTTCATTTTGTTGGGGGTTCTCTGTGCCTCCTGGATCATGATGTCTGCTTCCTTCCTCAGGTGAGGGGAATTTTACAGCTGCTATTTCCCACTTTTCTCCCCTCCCGGGATCCCTATACTGCAAATGCTATTACACTTGAAGATTTCCTGGCATTCTACTAACCTCTCATTTAATACTCTGGTTTCTTTTTGCTGTTCAGCTCTTACTTTCCATTATGGTCTCCCACCTTGCTGATCTGTTGTTCAGGTGCTTCTTCTATTTATTCCATCAAGTGTATTTTTAATTTCACTCACTGAGTTCTTCATCTGATTGGGTTTTTTAAATATTTTTGTTGAAGGTCTCACTGAGATCCTCCCCACTCTTTAAGTCTTATTTTTATGACGATAACTTTGAATTCTTTATTGGGTGTATTGTTGATCTGTTTCACTTAGGTCACTTGCTGTGGGTTTGTCGTCTTCTGTCACTTGGGATCTGTTCCTCTGTCTCGTCCATTTCTGTAACTCTGTGTTTGCTTCTGTGTGTTAGGAAAGTGAGCTACATCTCCTGATCTTGAAAGTAATAGCCTTATGAAGAAGAGGTCCTATGGTATCTTTTAGTGCAATGCCTCCTGCTCACCAGAACCAAGCACTTTGGGGCTTGTGCGTGCCTTCCTGTTGGGGCTGAACTACATCCATCTTCGGTCCGGTCATCTGTATTGGCCCCTTTTGTTGATCCATCAGGAAGATTTGGGTCCCTGTGCTGTTAAGGAACCAGTCTGAGGCTGCCTGAGACTTCTCCTTGGGTGGTGTCAGATCTCAGACCAGACACCTGGCCCCAGCCCGTCTGCCACGGCTACAGTCCCTAGTTAGCAGAATGCTTTCTCTGTGCTGCCAGCCACTCCAGCGTGCACTGGCATATGTGCTTATCTTCCCCTCTTCCTGGGCCGGAGTCTCTTTGGCGTGGGCTGGGCCTTTCCAGGGACTCTTACAGGATGCAGTGCCCAAGGAGCCACTTGAGAGAGACTCCTGGTGAATGGGGTGGGTTGAATGGGACAGATACGGAGAGAAATGTAGAGGGTGGGGGGTCTGCAGTGTTAGCAAGGTCGGAGTTGGAGGTATTCATGCTGGTTCTGGTAACTGTCAGGTTATTGAGGTTGGCGGGGAGAACTGGGGCCTGACAGCTCTTGAGGGAGAAATCTCAAGATCCTTGCCCCTCCAGCACAGGTTCTGAGATTAATAAATAAATCTTCATACCCGAGGCACCTATTTCTAGGCTGTATCTCAGCCCAGTTCTTTGTTATAGTGGCTCTTTAAGGGTGGGACTCAGTTTCCTATTGTCCTCCAGTTCTCTAAGAGCTAAGGTCACCAATTTATAAAGTACCCAAAGGTGTAAACCCTCCTGATTATAAAAACTCACGAAGTTAAGGGCCACTGGTTCTCAAAGCCAAATATTAGAGTGACTTGCCTTGTCAGTGCAGTCCCCATGTCCGGGATGCCTGGTGTTGGATCTGTTCTCTCCCTTCTCTTTGCTTGTGGTGTCCCTCCTATGTGTGGCTCATCTCCCCAGGGATTTTGGTCCCAAGTGTGTGTCTGCCTCTTCTACCCATTATGACATGGCCTCCTCTCTGCAGTTAACTGGGGAAAGTTTGTTACGCTGGTCCTCTAGTCATTTTATGGGTTAGCTGCATTCACAGGGGCGTTGTCTTAGTGTGTCCGTGGAACAAAGTGAGCTTAGGATGCTCCTATTTTGCTATCTTCCCAGGAACTTGTAAACTTGGCTTTTTAAAAAATGAAGTGGCTTTGAAAGAAAATATTAGGTAAATAGTGGTGTACATGGATACAGCATTAGGCAGCAGGGTGGCTAAAGGATTAAAAAAAGTCCACTTTATTGAGAAAGTCACATAACCTATAATTCATCTCTTTAAAGTATGTATTTCAATAGTTGTCCACACAATCTTTGAATACTATCCTCACTATGTAATTTTAAAATTTTCCCTTCATTATTGCCCATGGCAACCAACAATCTGGTTTCGGTCTCCATGAAATTGCCTCTTAGGGACGCATGGAAATGGAATTGTACCATATTTGTGCTTGAGCGTCTGGCTCCTTCCATTTAGCTTGTTCTCAAGGTTCACCATGTTGTAGAGTGTGTCCGTGTTTTATTTCTTCTCCGGGCCGACTAGTGTTCCATTATATGGATGGACCACATTTTGTTTATACGTTCATCAGTTTATGGACATGTAAGTTGTTTCTACTTTTTATTTTGGCTCGTGTGAATGCTATGTGCCTTTGTGTATAAATTTTGTACCACTGTTTATTTTCAGTTTTCCTGGGCATATTTCTAGGTGATAATAGTTGGGTTCTATAGAAACAATGTTTAATCTTGTGAGGTAGTTTGAGACTTTTCCAAGCAGCCTGTTTCACAACCCCCGCGCCCCAGCAATGCATGAGCGTTCTTATTTTTCCAAATCCTTGCCAACGTTTGCTGTTGTCTCTTGTATTTTAGCCATCCTCGTAAGCGTGAAGTGGTGTTTCATTGTGATGTCAATTTGCATTTCCCTAATGACGAATACGGTTGAGAATCTTCTCGTGTGCTTAATGACCCTTAGTCTACTTGGGAGAAATGGAGGATTTTGAATTAAGATGCACACGGTGAATGAATTTGTGGTTTGGAATTCATACTGGATGGGACGGCCTCACAAACAGGATGCTGAGCACTTAATGCCTCTCCTGGCATACACTGGTTCCTCAGTTAAACATTACATTCGTCCCCATTAGCCTCAGTTGTTCAAAAGGACTTTCCTTTTGGAATCAAAATTTGCCTTCCTGCAACTTCTACACATCAAGTTTCATCCACTCTTTCATTAACCGATTCGACAAATATATTGGAACTTCCTAGAGCAAGATGACCCTTTTCCTGGAGACAGCCGTCTGAACGTCTGAAGCTAGTTGCCGTGCTTTGCCTTAATCTTCTCTTCCCTGGGCTAAACCTCTGTTAATGCCTTCAGACATTCAGACATAAGCGTCAGACCCCACACGATCTGGTGGACTTTTCTAGGATTTTTTCTAGCACATTAGGATCTTGTTACATAATTTCAGCTGCAAACGAGATCACCAAATACCAGGAGCCTAAGCCAGATTGAGACCTCTCTGCTCTGCAGAATTTTCAAGGGCCCAGGCTCTTTCTATCTTGTTGCTCTGCCATCGCTGATGTATTGTTCTTGGGCCCAAGATGGTGCCCCCCCACCCTGGCCACATTTTAGCCATCAGGATGGGGAAAGAGGAGGGTAAGTATCTCTCCCTTGAATGAAACTGCAAACTTGGGGTGCCTGGGTGGCTCAGTCAGCAAGCGTCAACTTTTGATCTCCGCTCAGGTCATGATCTCTTGGTTTGAGTTCGAGTCTTGCATTAGGCTCTGTGCCGACAGCACGGAGCCTGCCTGGGATTCTCTCTCCCTCGCTCTGCCCCTCCCTCATTTGTGTGCGCTCATGCACTCTCTCAAAAAAAAAAAAACTTAAAAAGTTGTAAACTTCACTGATGTTTATATCCTATCGGCAGGAACTTAGAAGGCTCTAGAAGGGGGTGAAAGAAGAGGCCAAGGATGTACAGATGAAAAGAAAGGATGGAAATGGTCCTAGATGTCTTCTGCCAGGTTCTCTTGTTCTTAGTTCCAAAGTCCTGGTCATGACTGAATGTGGCTGGTGACAACTGTGAGGCTGATGACCTTCTTAGGACAATGCTTAGGCTCCACGTCATTTGCTGTGACTGCTCTTACGGAGACAGTTGAGGAGAATCATCTAATGCACTGGTTCCCCTGGACATGGGGTCCATGTCCACAGAGGCGAGTTGAGACAATTCACTGGGAAGGACAACAACTAGAAATAAAAGTTCCACTTCCGAAAATCTCATTCTTTTTAAAAGGCCTCTTCTGGGGTATGCATTATAAATAGCATAGTATTTTAGAACACATCTCATCATTTCTAAATTTAAGAAACCGTTGCAAGTTCATGCTCAGAAATCTGCAGACCAGTCCTGTGATCCAGGACGTGGGGAGGCACTGCCTCAAAGAGGCTGACGTCAGAGCCATGCTTTTCCAGTTGAGGCCCCTGAGAGCCCCACCCGCTCCTGACCCTCAGAGCTGGCCCAGGTTCTCACTGAGCCCCCTTCCCCAAAACTTGGACCTCACAATCACGGAGGGGGAGTGTTTATCTTCCACACCAGTGTTATAGTGCTGACTTAGCTACTTGAGGGAGTCCAGACGAGTTAGGATAAGGAATAAAAGCATTTGTGTGGTCAGATCACACCATCCTGCATCACGTTTATGTCTAGCCCTTCATGGGTTTTATATCCAAAGAGTGTCATCTGTTTCCTGAACATGTGTGGTCTTTACCTCGGCTTTCCCCTCCCCCACCCCAAGTTTATGAGCAATAATATGCCTTGAACAACAAGTACAGTCAGATTTCAATCATGAAGCACTTAGACCTTGCAAGCAAACTACTTAGAAGGAGGAGAATATAGGCGGAGGAGAGACCTTCCTCTCAAAACTCGTGTGGTTATTGGTGTCTTAACAGTATGTTTATACTTTTCCATTTGATTTCCCCAGTCAGTGTAGGAGAACCAGTGAAATTGATGGGCACATGGTGAAGTTTGGTGATTTCCCCCCTTATTTGCTATTTCCATCCATCCGACCAGTGTTGATTAAGCATCTGTTGTAGGGGGCTAGGGATGTGGAGAACGATCACAACTCACTGCCTTGTGAAACTGTTTATTCTAGTGGGTAAAGGGGAGACTGTAACAAGTAAAATGAACAGTGTGTCAGCTGATGGTAGCTATTATGGAGAAACAAGGGGATGTGGGGAAGTTGTGCCGTCCTGAAGGCTCAGGGAAAATTTTAAACATGGTGGTTTGGGAGGGGCTCCCTGGGAGCATCGTATTCCAGCAGACTTGAAGTTGGGGACTGGATCATAGTGACCCGTAGGGTGGACTTCCTCACCTCAGCACTGCGGACACTGTTGTGGGGGGACTGTCCTGTGCATTGTAGGACATGTAGAAATAACATCCATGGTCCTTGCTTGCCAGATGACAGCAGCAGATCCCCAGGTGTGGAAAGCGGAGCTTTTCCCCTGACCTTCCCAAATTGTCCACCAGGGGGTCAAGTCACACCACCGTTGAGAAGGGATCTGGGGTCAGAGACTGCTATGTGGAGGGGAGGGCAGGTGCAAGGGCGTGAGGGAGGCGAGTTCCTGCTGTGTTCAAGAAACAGCCAGGAAGCCAGTGAGGGTGAAGCAGAGTAAGGGGTGGTGACCACGGAAGGTCAGAGACCTCGGATGGCCGGCCTTTGTATGTCACTATGAATGATGTGCGTGTGTCACACTGAATTGTATAGTCCTGTCTGTTGAGTATATACGTCCCCCGGAGCATGACTGCTGGACTGCAGGTTACCCATAGGTTCAAGCTCAGGAGATCATTCCGTCCGGAAAGTATGTTTGCCAAGCTGATCTCCAGCCATATTGGAGGATCCTAGCTTTGCCACATCCTGGCCAATGCTTGGTATTCCTTGGCTTTCTCACTTATGGGTTTTGGTGGGCATAGAGTCCTACCTTATTTCAGTTTTAATCTTTTCCTGTTGTTTGTTAGCTCCTTTGGGTATCCTTTTTGGTAAAGCGCCTCCTCAGGTGTGTTGCTCATTTTCAATGGGGTTGCCTGTATTTTTTTTTTTTTTTGGTAGGATTTCTTTATATTCTGGATCTGAGCTTCTAGAATCTGTGAATTGAAAATACCTTCTTCCTCTCCAGAGGTTTGAAAATTATCTGGATTTGTTTTCTGTTGCTGCACAGAGAATTACCACGAACTGTGGCAGCTTAAACCCACACACCTGTATCGGCTCACTTGTAAATCGGGAGTCTAGCACCGTCTGGCGTGGATATCTGCTCAGGGGATCCCAAAGCCAGATCACGCTGACCCGTGGGTTGAATTCTCCTCCGGAAGATGGCAGGGAGTGAGAATTCCTTTCCAAGCTCCACTTTGCCACTGGCATAACTCGGTCCCCTGTTGGCTGTAGGACTGGGGTACCCGTTTCCTCACTGGCTGTGATTAGGGAGCTGCTGTGTACCCCTCCCACACGGCCCCCTCCACCTGCAAAGCCAGTGGCTGGTACGTCAAATCCTGCTCATGTTCAAATTTCTGGCTTCTTCCTCTCCCTACCTCTAGAGCCAGATTTAAAAGTCTTATCTGATGAGGTTTAGACCCACCAGATAATCTCCATTTTTAATTGACTCAAAGTCAGCTAATTAGGAACCTTAACTATATCTGAAAATCCCCTTTTGGCCTCATGTAATACAGGAGTGACAGCCCATCATTTCCTAGGTTCTACCTACTCTAGTCCCTGGGGTCTTAGCATTTTGCCCACCACATTACTGAGACTGGTCAGATTGGGGTCAAAGCAACACAGGCCCTGAGGTGCAAGTGTCACCCCCAGCCACCCCAGGAAGTGAGAGTGACTGCAGGAATACAGGGAGAGTCTCGGGAGACTAGGCCAGGGGGCTGTCAGGCTGGATGTTTCCTGCCTTATGCACTGTACTTAAGGATTTTGGAGGTTACTCTGAGAGAAACGGAGGGAGCTAAGCAGTGACGTTTTCTGATGGAATTTTTAGGCTGCTGGGTTGAGAATGAGCATAATGGGGTAAGTGTGGAAGCAGGGCTGGTTAGGAGGCAAAGCCACTAATCTGGGTGGGAGTGCAGGTGGCTTGGAGCAAGCACGTAACCGAGATGGGGAGACGCAGCGGGCTCCTGGATGTACTTCGATGGGACTGCTGCCAAGTGGGATGTGAGAGGCAGGAAAGAAAGGAGTGAACGGTGATTGCAGGGTCTCTGACCTCTGCTCATCTTGATCACCCAGGGACAGTGAGTGGGGACACACCAGGGGTGGAGCACATTTGAGGGAAAGATTAGGAGCTCTGATTGGACATGTTAAGTTTGCTATGTCAAGAGGCCACCAAGTAGAGTTGTCACGTAAGCCGATGAAAACACAAGCTTTGGGGCCACCCCCATGGCTCAGTCGGTTGAGCATCCAACTTTGGGTCAGGTCATGATCTCATGGTTCGGGAGTTCAAGCCCTGGGTCGGGCTCCCTGATATCAGTGTGGAGCCCTTTTTGGATACTCTGTCCCCTCCTTTCTGCCCCTCCCCCACTCATGATCTGTCTTTCTGAAACATGGGGGAGAAAAAGACACAAGCCTGGCGTTCAGTGGAGTGGGACAGGTCATGCACACACACTGGGAGCCATCAGCATGTGGCTGCTCTGGATGCTGGGAGACTGAGGGAGCCACTAGGAGAGAGGAGTGGTCTGGGACCCAGCCCTGGGGTGCCTCTGCATTTATGGAGCGGGGGAGACTGGAAGGGAGTGGGCAGAGGAGCAGGGAGGAAGTCAGGAGGGCGTAGTGTCCTGGAACCCAAGTTTGCAAGGAGAAGAGAGTGGGCATCCAATGACCCAGTCACGTGGGGACCACACCTCTGACATTCGGCTTCACAGAGCGCATTTTCAGGCTAGGGCCTCAGCAGGTGCCAGATCCAGGGCTTCAAAATCGAGTGGGAAGAAAGGAATCCAAAGATGACCTCTGAGAAGAAGAACATTACATTAGCCAGCATCGGGCAGGTTCTGTCTTGGTGACAAACATCCCCCAGATGTCACTGTCCCCACACACAATGTTTATGTCTTATTTATGATACGTGTTGAGGATCGGTCAGCAAGAAGGCTCTGGTCACTGGAGTCAGTCCCGGGGCCAGGCTGGAAGGTCTCTTGCAACATGAACTTGCTCACCCCGCAGAGGGAAGGGGAAGCTAATGATGCACCATTTGAGAGTTCAGTGGCCAAAGCAAGTCACATGGCTGTGTCTGCCGTCAGGTGTGGTGGAACAACACTGATGGGTAACACAAGACACAAACTGGTTGAACTTCTTTGCAGATGCCTGGATTCATGTGTCCAGTTCTGTGGAGGCTGTATGGCTGTGCTGGGGTGTTGGCCTCGGGGCTGAGACTGTAGAGGTGGGCATGGTCGTGTCCCCTCCCGGAGCTCAAGTGAGACGGTGCACACCAGTCACGTGCAAGCGCCCCATAAGCTACTGGAGAATAAAATCGAACGTGTCAGTGTGTGAGGGGGCCGGGCTGGCCTAGAAAGGTCTCTCGGGGGTGATGGCCTAGGACTTGACAACAGGAGGAGGAGAAAGGTTAAGGGCAGGGAGTTTGGGCCAGGATGAGCAGGGCCAGAGGAAGGAGGACCCACGGCCTTGGGCCCAGGAGCAGGAAGGCAGGTACAAGTCCCTCTAGGTGACTGGGGTCAGGGTGGTTGGCAGGAATCAGGGACCACAGTCCAAGGGTGTGTTGCATATGTTCACTTGTTGATTTGTTTGTATAACACACCTCTGAGTGTGTATGTCCCAGGAGTGAGGGTGGAATGGTGCATCACACCAGCGTGCACTTTTAAACCTCGCTGCACCTAATTCAGTGTAGAAATTACAGATGCGATGATCTGGGCCACTGTGGGGACGAAGTCTTGAGGGGGAGTAGCATGGTGACCAGCTGGCAGTCTCCTGTGGGGTGTTCCGTGCGAGGCTGATGGGAAGTCGGAAGAGAACACTGGCAGAAGTGGATGGGTCTGGACAGCACCCGTCTTTTTCCTAGGGCTGCTGTAACTGCCACAGACGTGATGGTTTAAAGTAACAAACTCCTTCTCCAACAATTCTGGAAGCCAGAGGTCTCGAACTGAGGGATCTGCAAGGCCCCATGCTCCCTCTGAGGGTCAGGGAAAGAATCCTTCCTTCTCTTGGGCTTCCGGTGGCTTCTGGTGACCTTTGGGGCTCCCTGGCATGTGGCTGCCTCGCTTGGACCTCTGACTCCCTTTTCCGGTGCCTTCTCTGGGGGTCCTCTTCTCTTAAAAGGACACAAATCCATTGGATTTAGAACCCCCTAGTCTAGTAGGACCTCATCTTAATTATACCTGCGAAGACCCCATTTCTAAAGCCACCTTCTGAGCCTTGGATGGACTTGGATTTCAGGAGGACACTAATCAACCAGTATGGCTACATTTTAGGGGGCTAGAGTTGACAGGGCTTGCTGGTGCCTCAAATGCAATAGAAATCAAGTGTGACTCAAATTCTAGCTCGAACAGCTGGGGGAAGGCACCTCTCACCATGGCATGGGGCAACTGGAGGAGAAGCAAGGCCAGGGAAGGGGTGGCCCTCAGGGTTCTGTTTGGGGCACCTTGCGTTTGAGATGGCTTCGAGACATTCCCATGGGAGACTCTGAATGAGTCAACTGGGGAGTCATGAGGCTGTGGTTGGCGTCCCAAACACTGGATCAGATCAGATCCCCCAGGAAAGAGGCAGCCATCCGACCTTGGGTCTCTAACACTGGGAGGGAAGGAGGGAGAAGGACCAGCAGGATTTGTGAGCCTTCAAATGTCTAGAAGCAGAAACGCAAGTTAGAGTAACCATAAAACACGGGGGCATGGGAAGACTTTGCAGTTGCACTGAGGAGGTAAATCAGAATTATGGTCCGCGTGTTCGTGTAACGTGACAAATCAACCCACTTAAAATCATCTAATTCATTTCACGTGGGACCAGGAAACACTTCTGTATTTCCAAGAACAGAAAAGCTATTCTGTTAGTATCAGAAAATTTCCAGCGTCGGGTTGATGGAGGTGTTGTGTGCCTTGTCCAGGAGCAGTCGTCACCCCACAATTTTGCAGGAGCAGTTATTCTGTATCACACCCAGAACAGAATGCAGGGAGCCGTCTGGAGGACTCTGGGCATGAGGGTGAATGAGGGCTCGGGGTCCCAATGATGCGTTTGGGGCTCAACTGCACGCCATCCCCTGAGTCCGTTTGTAACCCACCTGGACAGCGTGTTTAAAAGCAGGGGAGCCTAAGAAAACCACATCTGCCCCCATTCACAGAGCATCAGGCGTGAGCTGACACATGGCAGTAAGCAAGCTCCAAGTCCAAGCCTTTACTCTCCGGGGTTATTACAGCTGAGGACAAAGGTCCGTCCACTGGGCATCTTCCCGGCCAGGTCTTCAGACAAATCTGGAAAAAGGTAATTGTGGCGTTTAACTAGGAGAGAAAGAGAGAGAGAGAGAGAGAGAGAGAGAGTCAGAAGGGGTGAGTGGCCATTTTAATCATTCACTTCACCATTATCTCAAGGTCAACTATATTCTAGCAAGAGGGATGCAAGGGTGCATAACCCCAGCACAGTCCTTTCCTTCTAGAGCAGTGGCAGCTGCCGTTACAAGTAAGCTGACTTACTAATATCAAAGTACATATATGCTACAGGGTTTATAAGCCAAGGACCGAGGAGGGGGCCGGAAGTGGGGGAAGGCTTCTCTGGAAAAGTGATATTGAAGTTGGATTCAGAGGATGAAGGAGCCAGGCACGAAGAGCAATCCAGGCGGTGGGACTGACAGGTGCAAAGGGACTAGGGTGGGTGAGGGCTTGGCCTACTTGAGTCATGAGAAGAAGAGGAGAAAAAGGCACAGTTGTGTTTAGAAAGTGAGGCTTGGGCCAGAGTATGAACACAGAGGACAGAAGAGGGGTGCGTGTGAGCACCAGGGAGGATTCGTAGGAACAGTTATTACAGGTTGAGGGTCCCCAGGATGCTAACACAGGCTCTAGAGTTTGCAGGACCAGGTTTCAGTTCTGGCCTTGTCCCTTGCCATCTGGGTGACCTTGGGCAAGCCCCTCACCTGTCTGATCACAGAAATCCTGCCTGGGGAGGGATGTGGGGGGATTTAGAGATGAATGGGGGGTACACAGAGATATTGCTCTGTCCTTGTCACATGGCGCATGGCTGAGTGCTCTCTGAAAGGAAGGGGCAAGGGCAGAGGGGGCTGGTCACCCAGGCTCTGAATCCCGGGTTCATTGGCTTCTGAGCCCAGTCGCTCCATCACAAGCCTGAGAGCCAAGCAATGAACATCTCTCCTCCCAATCCCAGCTCCTCAGGCTCTGACCTTGGTGCTGCTGTTTCACCCTAGCCCCATGCAGCCCCTGACCCTGACCCTGACCCTGACCCATCCTCCCTCCCTCCTTCTCAAACATCCAAAGAGTAACTACTGGACACCTGCTCTCGCTAGGTGACTGGCCTACTGAACTTGGCGAGTTTCTAGCAGCCTCGAGTATCTGTTCACCTTCCCCGTTCTGGCCCCTCCCCCCTCCCTACAGGTGGGTGGGGGGTGGAGGGTTGAGGCATCCCCTGTGACCACATGTGGAGGAAGTCTTTAATCCAGAGGCTTGCAATGATCCAAGGATCTACTGGGGGCCCCTGAACCTGCACAGGGGCCTGCGAGATCTTGGGGATCAGAGTCGAGCCCCAGGCCTCATGGCTTCATCCTCCTGGGCTTGATTGGACTTCCAGGCACAGGAGGCCGTGCCCCACCACATGGGGCTGCTAAGAGCATTAAATGGGAAGATGCAGAGAAAGCCTTTGCTCAGAGTATGTGCCCAGGCCGGAAACGGAAACGCTGCCTGCTGGTAAGGCAGGTTACAGCTGGGGACAGTGATCTTTGCAAGCGGGAAGACGCGGGCTGGAATCCCGGGGGACCACTTGCGAGCTGTGTGACCTTGGGCCAGGTGCTTCTACCAGCTGAGCCTCACTTGTTTGTAAAAGGGGATTAATTGGGACCACCTCAGCTTGGCTGGCAGGGTTAAATGAAATAGTCCATATATGATCCAAAGAATGGGGTCTGGCCCACGGCACCCTTGCCTAGTACAGTTACTAGAGCAGGTAGACAAAAAACCAAGCTTTTTTGAATCCCAGAAGACCTCGAAGCTGGGAGGGGAAAGAATGGTCCTTTCAAGTCTGCAAGCAGACTTGGTCTTTGCTGAGTTTACTGCTTCTAGTTGCACACATGCTGTTCCTTTGGCCTGACTACCGTTCCCCTTAGTTGTACTAGATGAACTCCAGCTCCCCCTTGGGGTCTCAGCTTAAATACTGTCACCAAGGAGGCTTTCCGTGTCCTGGCTTAAGTCCTCCCCATGTCACGTGAATGTGAAGCAAGTGTGCACCTGGGGAGAAGTGTGCGGGTTCAGACCCTAGCCGTGCGCTAAGCCTGCTTCCTATCCCAGCTGTCCAGCCCCAGTTCCTGGGGGCCAGCCCACTCAAGGAGCGTGGCCTGTGGGCATCAAGGCAGCACTTGGCTTTGGGGTGTTTTTCACCCCCCACCCCACCCCATGCCAAGCTCATGTAAATGGGGCCTGCCTGGAGTTGTTCAGGTTCAAGACCAAATAGCATCTCCTTCCCGTAACCCCCACTGCCCCTGCAGGGCCCCAGAGGTCTTTCAACCTACTGGTCCTTGAGCTGGAAGAGCATATGAAAAGGGAACAGAAACACACAAGGAGCTCTGGGAAACTATGGCCCCGAGGCCTTGGAACAGGTGCCTCTGGGGGAGAAGGAGGCATGAGTGCCCTCCACCCAGGAGCCTCAGTCTCTGCTGGTTTGGAAAGTCTGAACTCCCTGATGGAGATATTCTTAGACTCTGCACCAACGCTGCTTTACTGTGGACTTAGGCAAACTGAGGCACAGAAAGATGATCTGTTAGATGGGGGTAGTGATGGTGCTGGTCTTGCCGGGGCGTGATGGGCAGTGAATGGTTGATACAGAGGCTCAGAGCCCAGCCAGGATTTCACAGGCATGGAGTGGATGTTGGTGCCTAAAGCTGCTCCTTCCATCACCACCGCTGGGGTCTCTGCTGCCCGTGTTCTCCAGCGTGTGCCCAGGTTTGGAGAAGGGGTGTTGAGAGAGCTGCTTGGAGACGGACGTTGTCAGGCTTGATCAGCCAGCCAGGCTCAGGGAGCTGGGGGCCTGCCTGGCTGAGTGATGGTGATGCCCCTTGAGCCCTGAGACAGGGGTGCTGGGTTTTTTGCACATGATTAATGGGGGACAGGAAGCTGAGGGCCTGCTGCCCGGGACTGAAGGGGTGAGACCCCGTGGGGGCAGGGGAGAAGCTCGAACTCACAAACCCAAGATCATGACCTGAGCTTGACCGACTGAGCCACCTAGGCACCCCATAACCATGTTAAAGCATACTGTTCAGTAGTATTAAATACACCTGTTAGTGCAAGTGTCCCACTATCCATTTTCCGAACACTCCTCACCTTGCACGAGAAACTCTGTGTCGTTAGGGGACGACTCCCATCCCCTCCCCCCAGCCACTGGGAAACCCTCGTATTTCTGTCTGATTTTTGACTCCTATGTTCTGTGTAGGTACAGTGATACAGTGTTTGTTTTTTTGTGTTTGGCTTGTTGCGATTAACGTAAGGGCTTCCAGCTCCATCCATGTTGTCGCAGGTCAGAACTTCCTCCTTTAAGGCTCTGTGACGTGCCCTTGTAGGGATTGGCCGTGTGTGCTGATTTGTTCATCCTTCAGTGGACCTTGGGATGTGATGTTATTAGCTCTTGGGAGGGATGCTCCTTTGAACATGGGTAGACAAAGATCTTCGCAAGACCCTGCTTTCAGTTCTCTGAAGTTCCCAGAAGGGCAACTGCTGGGTCAGACGGTAATTCTGGATTTAATTTTCTGAGGAACTACCTACCACTGTCCTTAGTGGCTGGACCGTGGATGGACATTCTCACCAACCGTGTACACTGTACCGATCTCTCCGCATCTTCACCAATTCTTGCGTTCTGGGTTTTTGTTTTTGATAACAGGTGTGCTAAAGGATGTGAGGCAGTATCTCATTGTAGCTTTGATTTGTATTTACTTAACGATCAGTCGTGTTGAGTCTCTGGTCATGTGTTTTGGCCATTTGTACATCCTCTTGGGAGAAATGTCTATTCAAGTCTTTGGCCCATTTTTGAATCTAATTACTTGGTTGTTGGTTAAGTTTCAGGAGTTCTGCATATATTCTGGATACTAACCTATTATCCCATACATAATCTACAAATATCTTCTCTGTGGGTTAACGTTTTTTTCTTTGGCGACATAGTTTTTTTGTTAAAACTTTTTGATTCGTCATTAGTCCAATTGACCAATTTTTGCTTTTGTTGCTCGTGCATTTGGAGGCAAAGCCAAGAAATCATTGTCGAGTTCAATGTCATGAAAGTTTTGTCCTCCTGTCCTTTGAAGGTTTTACAGTTTTAGACCTTCTATTTAGGTCTTTGATCAACTCTGAGTTAATTTTTGTATACGGGGTGAGGTTAAGGGTTGAGCTTCATTCTCCAGTGTGTGGATATCCAGTTTTCCCAGCACCGTTGGTTGAAAAGACTACCCCTTTCCCCACGGAATGGGCTTTGGCACTCTTGTCAAAATCCTTTGATCGTATACGTATGTGGGAGTGTATTTCTAGTTTGTCCATTCTACTCTGCTTGTCTGTATGTCTGTGTTTATGTCCCAGTACAATGATTTGATGAAGGTAGCTTTATAGTAAGCTTTGAAATCAGAAAGTGTGAGTTCTCCAGCTCTGTTCTTTTCAAACAGGGCTTTAGCTACTCAGGTTCCCCTGAGAATCCATATGAACTGGAGGTGTTTCTATTTCGGCGTAAAAGGTCATTGGGATTTTAATAGGGATTGCCCTGAATCGGTGGATTGCTTTGCATCACGCTAAATAACAAAATTCTGGTAAATCTGAAGATCTAACTGGATTATGTGATAGATGAATCAGGCAGCAACTCCTGTAGCAAGCTGAGAGGTACTCCAAGGAGTTGTATGAAATGGAAGGTTTTTCTAGAACGAGAGGGGAGGGGCAAGAAGGTTACTAGCAAAGGAAAAGGATTGTTCCAAGAGAGGCCCCCTTTTAGGGAGAAGAGCAGGGTGCCTGCAGATTACCGCCTTTTTCTTTGGGGGGATGGAGAAGGCTTACGTGGCAGACTAGCTGTCGTGGATTAAAAAAAAATTCGACTGGTTAGGACTTTGTTTCTGGGGGAGGTTGAACCTCCAATCAGATTGTGTTTTAAGCATCAGTTTGGGAATTCCATTGACATGATGCCATCTTGGATCTGTGAGGTTTTTTCTTTTTTTTTATCTTCTCTAAAGTTACGCCCTTTTGGGGGTGGGTTAATTCCTAAGCATTTTATTCTTTTTGACGTTTTTGTATGTAGGATCGTTGTCATAATTTCCCTTTCAGGTGGTTCAATTGGGGTCAGACATGCAGCTGCCTATGTGTTGGTGTCCTGTACTTTGCTGACGTTCATGAGCTCTTACAGTTTTGTTTGTTTTTGTGGGGAATACTGAAGACTTTGTACATAGAATGTCCTGTCATCTGTGAACAGGGATAAGTTTACTTCTCTCCAACTTGGATGCCTCTTTTGTTTTTGCCTAGTTGCTCTGGCTAGCACTTGGAGTACCATGTTGAATACAAGTGATGGAATTGGGCACCTTTTTCTTGTTTCTGATCTTAGAGGAGAAGCCAGTCTTTCACCATTAAGTAAATATGAGGCTTACTGTGGATTTTTCATATATGGCTTTTATTATGTGGAGGTAGCTTCCTTGATTTCTAGTGTATTGACTGTTCTTATGTTTATTTTTGGGAAAGGGCAAATGGGGGAGGGGCAGAGAGAGACTGGGACGGAGGATCCAAAGTGGGCTCTATGCTGACAGTAGTGAGCCTGATGTGGGGCTGGAACTCCCAAAGTGAGAGATCATGACCTGAGCCAAAGCCTGCCGCTCACCCAAATGAGCCACCCGGGTGCCCCGATTGAGTGTTGAGAACAAGAAAGGTGTGTTGAATTGTGTCAAACATTTTTTCGGCACCTACTGAGACAATCCAGTGGTTTTTCCCTTCATTCTGTTGATGTGGCACATTACATTGATCTTTTTTTTTTTATATATGTTGAGCCATCCTGCGTTTGAGGTTAGGGTATAATGTTTGCTGGTATTTTTTTGAGGAACTGTACATCAGTGTTCACCAGAGACGGTGGGTCTGTAGTTTGCTTGTAGTGTCTTTGTCTTGGTTTCAAGGCAATGCTGGCCTCATAGAATGAATTAAGAAGTGTTCCCTCCCCTTCAATTTTTGGGGGAAAAGCTGAGGTTTGGCATTAGTCCTTTACAATTTCACCAGAACTCACTGGTGAAGCCATTGGGTCCAGGCCTTTCCACTGTCAGGAGACTTCTGGTCACTGATTCAGTCCCCTTACCAGTTACAGGTATCTTCAGATTTTCTGTTTTGGGGTTCAGTCTTGGTAGGTTTTTTTTCTTCCAAGTTTTTACTTAAATTTCAGGTAACATCCACTGTAGCAGGAGTTTCAGGGGTAGAATTTAGTGATTCAGGTTTCCTGTGTCTAAGAAAGTGTTACATGTAGGTTACCTTCTGGCGTGCAGTTGCTCATGGCACTCTCGTTATCCTTTCCATTTCTGAGGAATCCGTAATAACGTACCCTTTGTCCCTTGTCACTTTATCAATTTGAGTCTTTCCCCCCCCCCACCTTAGGTTTGGGTTCAGTTTGTCCTTTTTCTAGTTCCTTAAGGTGTAAAGCTAGGGTGATTGTAGATCTTATTTGTTAATGTGTGCATAGAACTATGAATTTCCCCCATAGCGCTGGCTTTGCTGGATCCCAGAAGTTTCAGTATTTTGTATTTTCATTTGTCTCAAAGTATTTATTTTTAATAAATTTTGTCAAATTGGCTAACACACAGTGTGCTCTCGGTTTTGGGGGGTAGATTTCCGTGGTTCATCGCTTCCATCCAATACCTAGTGCTCATCCCACGAACTGCCCTGCTCAACACCCATCCCCCATTTCTCCTTCTCCCTCCTCCCATGGTCAACCCTCAGTTTGTAACTCCCAGCTATCAAGTGGAAGGTGGCACAAGGGCCCCTGTCACGTTCCCTGCTCTGTGCCCATGCCTGGTACACCGCGGGTGCCCAAGAAGGATCTAGGTGAATAGGAACCTGTGATGAGGGGTTTTTCTGTATGGTATTTCGATTCTGTAGGGCGAACAACTCAAAGTCTGATTCTGCTCCATTTCAGCTCAAATCCAGGTGAGGTTGGTCTGAGCAGATTCTGGTTCCAGGCTGTCCTATGAAAAGCGGGGATGACCTTTCTGGACATTTTCATGATGTGTACATTGAAAGTTCGCCTAATGCCCCGCTGCGGAAAAAGAACGCAGAGAAACCAACCCTCAGTCGGCCATCTCCTTTATAAAACGTGACCGTTTTTATTGTGGTTGTAAAGAGGTGTATCTCAACCAGATTGTAACAAAATTACCACAACTTATTCCAAAAGAAAATTTTAATAGAAGAGATTTTAGAAAATTAAACACATTTGTTTAAAAATTCTATTGTGTAAACTTTAACAGAAAAGGGTAGTTAACATACTGCACGTTTCAGAGCCAACCTGCGGCCTTCCAGTCCCCACTTAGGTCCAGACGGTGCCCGAGATACGTTGCTGTCTTACCCCCAACCCCCCAGCGGAGGGCTCACTTCCAAGATACCCGTTTCTACTCAGGTCGGGAAGGTTTGTACCAAATGATTCCACCAGGGGTGGCTCAGCCAAGGCTGTGGGGGTAAAGCCGTCCTTCCTAGGCTGAATCCTCTCTCGTGAAACCTCTCCCAGAGCTCCCCACCCCTGGAAACGCCTGCTCTCCGGGCTGATTTCAGCACCTCTGGGTGCACCTGAGCAGCAATCTCCTATTTTGTGTCCTTCCATGGCCTCCGTCCCAATTTTTGCAGGGGCCTCCCCCTGCCTGGTCTTTCTTGATGGTGAAAAAGAATCTTCCAAGGTGAAGGACTGGCCTTGGCACTTGCAGTTCATCAAGGCAGGAAGCAGACCCACCCGCTCAGGTTCTCAGAGGAAGGGTGTACGTGGGCTGGGTCGGCTAGTGGTTTTCCGGTGAGGAGCAAGCCTGCATGTGGCCCTAAGAACTCACCGCCGGGACCCCAGGACACTAATTGAGTCTGTTCTACCAGTGGGGTGCTCCTCCATGCTGTAGGCTCAACCTTCTTTTAGTAAAGAAAGCAGATCTTTTTTTTTTTTTTTCCTCTAAGGAAACTGCTTTGGTAGGTAAGGAAGCCCATTCCAGATGGTGGTTGGGACTGACACACAAAGACCCCTGGGCCAAACGTCCAGCCCGTCCCCGGTACTGGCTCATGGCTGACGGGAAGGGGCGGAACCCGAGGGGGACAGATCCGCGGCCGCGGCGAGCCTGTAACTGGTCCGCTCTGAGCGGGGAGGGCGCCAGTGCTCCCCCTCTTCCCTTCTGAGCCCGAAGCTGAAGCTTTAGTTTAGAACCCTCACCCTCACCAAGACCACGTGTTACGGAAACATGGAAATGAACTTTCTGGCACAGAAATGGTAGATAAAATAGTGCTACAATGGTGCAGAATTAGAGAAGCCAAACTGAACAGCAAATATTTAATGTCCGCTTTAATGAAACAATGCAAAACATTTTGAAAACTGATGGCCGTACGCGACCTGTTTGGTGAGCAGAGGTCTGCCTGCCGGGGCGCCCTCCAGGATCCACCGTGGATGGCAGGTCCCCCTGAAACACCGAGGCAAGGTCAGGGCAATTACTGCCTTTGGGGCTGAGAGGGAACGTTGAGGGGTGACACTTTGGGGACGCCTCCTGGGCAGGAGGGGCCCTTGGAGGGTCGTTCTCTGGTGGGTCTGGGCTGAGTCGGGCCTGTTCTTTGCCGTCAGTTCCACACCCAGGGGAAACGGGCTCTGGGGCTGGTCCCGAGGAGGCTGAGGCATAAAGACTTTTGGAAGAGATTGGTGGGACCCTGGAGAACAAGGTCTGGCCTCCGCGTGAGGGGCTGGCTGGTGCCCACGTGAAGGGGGCATCAAGGCCTCGGGTGTGCACACTGCCCCCGGTGGAGCCAAGAGGAGACGGGGACCCTAAGGGCGCCCGGCAGTGGAGACCCTGGCTCTGGGAGCTGGGCAGTCGGCGCGGCCTTCTCTGAGCAGCTGGGCTGGTGGCTCTTGGTGCCTGGTCCCTGACTCTGGGCCCAAAAGTGGATCAGTTACGGGGCCTGTGGGCCCTCAGCGTGGGCGGCTGTGGTGGGGTCCAGCCTGCCGCTGGCCACAGCTTCCACGGCCTCTGATTTTCAAAGGCATGACCCGCAGCTGCCAGCGGCGACAGCTTGGAGCCGTTCTCCGAGAGCTCCATGGGGGCGAAGTCACGCAGGAGAGCAGTGCGTGTGCAGTTACACCTTGTCCACACACCATGGCCGTAGCCTTCCCTCCCTCCCTCTGTCCCGTCTCTTGCCAGGTCCCTTAATATGATGGTTTCTTTGTACCTCAGTCAGGTGGTCCCTCTGTACCCAGAGACCCCCCCTCTGTGCCTGGTTATTGGTCGTTAAAGGGAACAGCCGCAGGACAGAACATCCTCTCCCAGGGGGACACCACTGCCCCTTCCTCAGATGCCAACTCGGGAGGCACCAAAGGATCTCACTGGATCCGGGAGACTTCTTGCCCTCTGAAGGGGACACAGGGCTGAGGTCCGACCTCTGCCTGCACCGGGCTGGACCCGGGGCTCTGGTTCTTTCCAGAAGCCGGAATTCTGCCGCCTCTCCGTCTGTCCCGTGTCACCAGAGAGCAGGGCAGCAGTGGTGTAAGCAGTGGGACAGACTGAACCACCGCCAAACATTCTACAGGATTCCAGAGTTACAGCTTGGAGGAGCTGCTGTGATGGGGCACGTGCGTGTCTGCGCTGAGGTTGGAGAAGGTGGTCTACGTGCTGAGAAGTATTCCGGGGTGGCCATGGATCACAAAAAGGGGGTGCAGATAGCCTGGATGGTCACGCGTGGGCCTAGAAACCTGTGCGTCTCGATTTCAGGAGAGCAGGGCCTGTGGACTTGTTGACCCAGGCCTCGGGTCTGCCCGTTACAGTTAAAGCCAGTTCCAGGCAGGGGTAAGAAGAGGTGAGGTCAGATTCACCCGCACGCTGGTTTCAGATCAGGTACCCACCAGGCTGGGCCATCAGAACTCTCTGCCCGTTGTTGGGGGGGTGGGGTCAGACCCAGATGGCTCCACGTAATGCAGATGGGACAGTGCAGGAGGGTCTCCTGCTGGGCTCCACGCACCTACGTCCAAGTGACGGAGCTGGAGGCAGGCCTGGGGCAGCTCGAGCTTGCACACAGCCCCTCCTTTAGTCCGTGAGGCCTGTGATCCCGCAGCGAGAGACGGGACGTGCCTGGCGGCGTGGGGGCTGGAGTTCACAGCAAGCACACGCATGCTGGGTGCCGTGGCAAACTCCAGCCTGTGGCGCTCCTGTGAGACATGGCATCTCAGGGCCTCTGAGCCCCCCGTGGGCTTCTGGCCACTGGGAACAGGGCACTGGTTCCGGGCCTGGGCCTGGCACGGCGTCCGTGACCTCTGCCTCCTCCGGGGGAGCAGGGCCATGCACCTTGACCTTCCTGGGGCTGCTTGCCGAGTTCCCCTCCATCTAGCACATGCTTGAGGCTTACGTGGCTTGCCGAGTGTCGACCTGACTCACAGAGCCACGGGGAGCTGACATCGTCAGCCTGCCCCTGACTATGGTGCACGGACACCTCAAACCTCGTCTCCTCTGGTCACTCTGCCTCTTCGGTCTCACGACATTGGCTCGAGTGTGTCAGCATTTTCCCCCAAGCACGGGAGCTCCTCCTAACTGCACGGGCCAGTTAGGCATGACAGTTCTGTGGTTCTGGACGTTAACAGTGGCCCGAGGGCTCTGGTTCTGTACGGCGATCTGATGTGGGAGCACGGGAGCCTGAGCTGGGCAGAGCGCCTCACCTTCATCCCAGTGCCCCCTCTACCCCAGCCAGTGGGGCCTGCTCTGGGATGGGGGCGCACGGAAAGGGGGGTAGAAGGTCCAGCATGAACACCCCTTGATGAAGGACCATGATCTGTTCAGAGGGGACACGGTCCAAGTTCACGGGGAGTCATGCTGAGCACCATGGGGCCCAGGTGCCAGGTCTGAAAGCCCAGGGGCTGGGGACTCTTCCACGACGGTTCGCAGAACGGAATGTCTCTTGTGACGTCGAGGCCTCTTAGCTAGTGAGGCCGAGGCCCTGGATTTCTGGCCAGCCTGGGGTCCCTGGGTTGGTGCTGAGGGCTGGCCCCGGTGCCCGAGGTCCTGCCAAGCCCAATGAGGTGCCCAGGGCAGCCTCAGGCTTCCTACATGGGCTGGCACTGCGAGAATCCACCCCAGGAAGGCAGGGGCGAGTGCCCCAAGCACCCCAGTTCAGCATCACTAAGGGCTTCTTTGCAAGGAGGGCACAGGGGCCACGGGCAGGTTGTCAGACGATCATGGGCAGAGAGTGTAAAGGGGAAAGAAGACCACTTCCCTCTCTGAATCCCCTGTGTCCATAAGTTACAGCAGGCAGTGACATTAAAAGGAAAAGGGTAACAGTCCTCGTAATTCCCACGTGGGAAGGACTCACGAGGTCGTTTCTGACCCAATGAAACTCGGAGTCGTGCTCGTCACGCAGGGGGCCCAGGCCCTGACCTGGTGCCAGCCCTTCAACTGGCCCCTGGGGGAGAGTACGTGTGGCCGAGTCTGGCCTGCGAGGAGCCTCCTTGCCCTCGGAGACAGAGCAGTTTAATCAGAGGCCTGGGACAGGAGTGGGGGGTGCTCTCAGGGGTCACCAGGTGGAGGTGGCTGCCGCACCGGGGCCTGAGGGGCCAGCCGCTGCAGCCGGGTCACACGCACAGTGGCTGGGTAGAGGCAGCTGGTGCAGCACCTAGGGCCCACGTCGGGGATGCTGCTGAGGTCAGAGGTCGCCGCTCTGGGGTTCCACGTTGCGGGTCTCTCTGGGGGGACCTCGGGACAGCTTGGGGAAGCGGGAGGCCGCTTTGGGTCGGCTGTTCTTGGTCAGCGCTTCCCCGGGAGGAGTAACGTCGCTGTAAGACAGAGCAGGGGAGAAGCGGATTAGGTCAGGACTTCCAAACGCAAATGGCTCCAGGAGGGGTGGCAGCAGCGGAGTGCGAGGACGGCAGGAGTGGCCTCAGGGGACAGCGGCTACCCAGCACTGGTGAGTGCAACAGGGGAAACGGAAAGCCCGGATTAGGTGCGTTTTCTGTTTTCCAAAACACGCAGGTGTTAGCTGTGAGTCCAAGCTAGCTCTGGGGGCGGTCAGGTCTGGACCGTATTTGAAGGCTGGGACAGAATGGGCTGCCCGTGGCTTGGTTACCCCGTCGTCACTGTAGGGCGTCCTGGCTGGGAGAAGAGCGAAAAGAAAATGGGTTGGAGAACATCGCATTTGAAGGCAAAGTATGGCGTAGCAAACACGGGGGCTTCGGGCAGAACTCCTCCTGGGTCCTTTCCCGAGCCCTGCCCTGCACCACGGTCCCTGGGGCCCCCAAGAACGCATGATGCACTTAAAAAGGAATGGGGTGGATCATGTGTTCTTACCCCTGTACGATGAGGTTTACATCTAATACTGGCAATTGAATGGTATGGGAAGGCCGGAGACTGTGGGTCTGTGTCAACCGGGAGGAGGGAGGGGGTGGGGTGTTGGGAGCACGGCTGAGCCTGCTCTGAAAGGGAAGAAGAGCCGCCCACTCTCTAGGTCCTTTCTCTACGGAGCGCTGGGGCCAAGGTCATGTGCACAGGCGGGTCCAGGGAGGTGGGAAGCCTCACACTGATGGAGACCACCTGAAATAAGGGACATGACTGCTGGTGCTGTTGTTTTGAGTTTATTTTGAGAGGGAGATGGAGCACATGAGCAGGGGAAGAGCAGGGAGAGAGGAGCCTGATAGGCTGGAACCCATGAACCATGAGATCTTGACCTGAGCAGAAATCAACCGCCAGATGCTTAACTGCCTGAGCCACCCAGGTGCCCCAAGGTAACTTTTTTAATGTACTTCAGCATGAAGGGGCATCGCTGCTGTGCACTGCATCTCCTAGGAGACCACGCCCTTGACCTGGGTAGAAAGAGCAGGGGACCTGGGGACAGAAATCTTGGACTGTATCAAGGACACCGACACCCCCTAGGATTCCAAGTCACCTCCTGTAAGCTGGATCTTGATAAAGACTGCTATTCAGACAAGTGAACGAAAAAAAGGAGCAAAGAGTCTGAATAGACATTTCTCCAAGGACAATATGCAAATAACCATGAAGCACATGAAAAGACGCTCAGCATCATTAGCTCTGGGAAAACAGACGGAAACCGTAACGAAGTACCCTCTTGCGGCCCCTGGGACCGCTGCCGTGAAACCTAACAAATGTCGGGGAGGATGTGGAGATGTCAGGACGTGTCGGTGGGCATGCTCTGTGTGGTGGCTGCTTTGGAAGGCAGTCCAGCAGTTCCTCAAATGATTAACACAGTGACCATAGCACCTCGCAGCCCTAGCTGCCTACCGAAGAGACCTGAAAGAAAGCTGGGCGTGGAAGAGGAGTCCTAATGGCCACACAGCGTGAGCAGCCCGAGCATCCGTAGAATGGAGAAAGTGGCCTGACCACACAACCGCATGTGGCTACTCAGCTGCAGAAGGAATGAAAACTCTGCTCCAGAACACGGCCACGGGTCCGAAGAGCAGCAAAGGCAAGGCAAGGACTCTGACCTTCCTTTTCCTTAAAACACCCACGTGAATGACGTCCTCTCTCTACTAGAAAGTGAAAGTCAGTGTCTGAGCACGGAGGAGAAGCGGAGGCCCAGAGCGTGGTGTACGAAAGAATCTTGTTAAAATAATTCTTCTCTTCCTTTCGCATCGGCACACGACACAGGTCCCTCTTCCGCCTAAGGGGAGAGCACGAAGCTCTTGCCTGTGTGGGGGTCTTTACTGCTTGGCGCCCCGGTGTCACGGAACACCTATGAATCCATGCTGTCCCCCGCGCAGCGAGCACATGCTAACCGGCTTCTCAGGCCCGACAAAGCTTCTCAGGGGAAGAGGGGAATGGGGCCAGCTCCCTGTGGGGTGCAGCAGGGCCAAACCTTGCAAATACTTGGTGACGGATGCCAGCCTCACACGTATGCATAGTCTGACTCCATTCGTCCAGAATAGCGCGATATAGAAAAAAAAAGGAAGGGTGGGGTTGCCTGGAGCCAGATAGATACGGGGTTCTGTCCTGACGTGATAAAAATCTAATTTGTGCCCAGTTTACAGGGATGAATTGCGTGGAATGTGAACGATATCTCAATAAGGCTGTCTGAAAAAGTGGCACAAACTAAAAGTTCCGAGGAAGGACTCCGGCAGGTCTGCGAGACCTAGAACGGCCCCATCCCGAGTGCTGCATACAAGTCCTCCCCTGCTGCTGAACTTGGCTTTGGCCGCCTCCAGCAGGGCTCATCCCGCCTCGGAGAAAACGGCTCCCACATCAACGTGCCGTCCAGTCCTTTTGGTCTTCGTGGACGCACAGCGATGGAGTTCCAACCAGTGGGCAGGGGACCAGGGAGAAAATGGTGCAGAAGCTTCCTTCCCTCGTCCGAACGATGTAGATTTCCTGGGATCTAAGAACTCACCGTCATGGAGACGGGGAGGTGTATGAGGACCTCACGTCCCTGTGAGGGGCATGGTGTACCTGGCACTCAGCCGGAAGGGTGTACTGCTGGTCACTCAGGACACAGCCCAGATGTTCCCCAGGCCTTCTCCTCGACCTGTCGGGTCTTTGGGTCCTGACATGTCAGCTTAGCAACCCTTTCAGAAACTCCCTCCTCTTCTGCTGCTGGCTACTGCCGAGGCCCCAAAGGAATCCATGGCTGTGTGAGTAGCACGGACCGTTCTTTTCAATAAGCCTCTTTAATAGGTGCTCCACATGGCGTCCCAGTCCCCAGCACATGGGCGAAATCGATCTGATAGTCTGAGCCGCTCACCAGTGAAAAATGGCCACTGAGACAGATTTGCTTTTCATTTTGCTTATAAACCAAGTGTAGACACCCGGTCAATATTCCATTTGCTGGGAGCTGCCTGCTGTAGCTGGGTGGTGGCTTTGCATGGCCGATGTCTGCTGCCACGCTGGACCCTGGAACACTTATGGAACCAGCTGTTTGCTACTGAAGCTGTGGCCACTGACCTCTGCCCCCCGGCTCCCTGGGGACCTCCATGTGATCAGAAGCTAGGAGAACTGCATTCCTGCTTTTTCAGGTCTGCAGGGCAGGGGAGGCCTTGCCCCAACCCCACTGTGAGTGGTGTGAAAGTGTGGCTCTGTACCTATGTCCCCCCCTCCCCCATCTCCCCAGTACTGTCCTTAAAGCTCCTCTCTGGGTATCACATCTCTGGATTGGTGCAAGGTGGTCTCTGTGAACTCCTTCAGGTTCCTGCTCCTGCATTAGATCTGGGTCCCAAGAGTGCTACTGTCATAGGTGACCCAGGAATGGTGTCTGGTGGTTCTTTGGATCCCCAGGGTTCCTGACCCCAAAAGGTCTCAGGTGCTTTAACGATTTTGGATAGAATAAAGAAGGCCTCTGCTTGGTGAAGTCTTGGGCTGAACCTCACACGGTTTCCTATGACAATTAGCCACCGGCCTTGTAAAGAAGGTGCTGTGATTACCAGCATGGGTGCAAATGTGGACATCTGAGCTGAGAGCAGTGACTTGTCTGGGGTCTCATGGCAAGGGTGCAGTCTGACCTCAGCCCCCAACCAGACAACACGGTGGGAGGGGCCCCAGGCTGCTGGCACTTGCTGCTGCCAGAGGGACAGATGGCAGGCCAATGGCCCTCTGGGAGTGCAGGGAGGCGTGCCACTGAGCAGGGTCTCAATCAAGGAAACATAATTGACCTGAGCCGGGATTGGGGAAGCAGGTGGTGGGCGTGAATATGGGGAACACCCGGAAGAACAGAGGCAGGGACCGGGATGCTTTCAACCAGATGCCCAGCAGTTGCCACTACCGAGGCCGCGTGTGGCACCAGCTGGATCCAAGTCCCCCTCAGTATACTGGGCCGTACTTTCTCGCGGCCCCTGCAGTATGCTTTT
>CM053564.1:9649230-9694127 GCA_028646485.1 Cryptoprocta ferox | reverse complement strand
GTTCACTGTGGCACACAGAGATGCAGGGACTTGTGCAATGTCACGCATGTCCCATGTGACAACAGGGCACAAGCCTGGACCCGTCGGACTAGACCCAGTTCTTCTCATTGTCCGGGCCAAGTGGCAGACGATGGGGAGACATTTGTGGAAACAAAGGCCTCAAGGATTCTGGGAAGACCGTATGTGGGGGGGGACGTGGGGGGGCTGTGAGCCTGGAAGGGGGGCTGTACCTTGCTCTGCCATGTGAGCCCCGCTGAGGATTTCGGGGACCCCCGTTAGCATGACCCCCTTTGGGCCTATAATCGTCAGCTTCCCCATCACATTTCCCCATCTGCCGCTTGCTCAAACCCTGCCATCTCCTTGTGGTCTCTCTTCCCTCCACGTTCCACACCTAATTCACCATGGGGCCCACTGGGTTCTCACTCTGGATACACGTGCTGTGCTCCCCATGCCCATAGTGACCATGCTGGGTCCAGCCACCGGCACCTGTGGCCTGGACTGGCAACAGACTACCAAGTGGCCTCCCCGAGTTCACGGATTCCTCTGCAATTTCCCCCCTCCCTAGTTTCTTGCTGCACGTGGGTCCAGGCCCTGTGTCATTGAGCTATGCCGAACTGTCCATGAGCTGCATGTCTTGCTCGAAAGCCACCTCCAATCATCTGCCACCAAGTTCCTGTTTCTCAGCTTCTTTATAACAATTGCCACTCTGTCTTCTTCACCACTGCATGCCCAATACCTAGAATTTCATCTGGGACACTTACTCATTCAAAGAAAGCCTCTGAGGCCTGCACAAAACGGTGAGCTCATCTGCACTGAACCTTGCCGTTCTGGTTGGAGGCTACCCTGGATGGGCCCAACTTAGTGGAGGCGGCCGTACGTTACGCCGGATGGTGGGCCTTGGAGGTTTCCTTTGAGAAAATAACCCAAATTCACCTCTCTCCTAGAAAGTAGTGATGATAGATGATAGTACTTTTGAGATCATTAATAAGGAAAGTACCTCTTGAAAACATCACCCAGACTTCTCAGTGATTATAACCGCGTGGTTACAGTGACCAAAAAGCCAATAAACTGGTCAGGGTGGTGGTACAAATGAGTGTTGAGGGACAGATGCAAAGTCATACGCAAAAACGTAGAAAAGCCTAAGGGAGGCGAGGGGAGTCTCCCCAAGAGGAGGGGGGAGGCGATAATGGAAGGTCCAGAGGGTGTGAAAGGGCTGGACTCAAACCACGAGTGAGTAGACAGCCCAACAGACACACAGGGAAACGATACTGTAGGCCCTTCACGGGGGTAGGCGGGGAATGATCTTTCCGTATTTCTGCTAATACTTGTTGAAGCGTAGGGAGGTCAGTCATGGCTGGAGGGATTCCAGACCCTCTGATCTTTCCTCCTTTTCCCCAAGTAAAACCCTTCTAGGATTCTGCAGAATCTGTCCCTGATGGGGTCCTCCCAGCCTCCCTCTGCTCCAGACTTAAGGCTCCTCAGCAGGCGCTGGGCCCACTCTTGGCCTGGTGCCTCTGTGGCTACTGGTCCCCAAGGAGAGAAAGGCTGTCCGGCCTGGTGTTCTCCCCTTTCCTCCTGTTCGGGTCCTGGTGTGACCTTCCTTGCCCCCATGGCCTCCCCGGTACCATATTTCAGCATGTTCTCCTGCTGTCAGCCGGGTTCACAGCTGGAAATCCTCCATCTCGTAACCATCAGTTTGTTCTCTATTTGTTTGTTTTTTAAATTCTACATATGTCTGAAATCATATGGTATTTCACTGGCTTAGTCTGCTTAGCATTATACTCTCTGGATTCATCCATCTTGCAAAGGGCAAGATTCAACTCTTTTAATGGCTGAGTAATATTCTATTGTTTATACCTCTTCTTTATCCCTTCCTCTATTGATGGACACCTGAGCTGCTTCCATAACCTGGCTATTGTAAATAATGCTGCTATGAACGTCGGGGTGCACGTACTGCTTCGGATGTTTTCATATTCTCTGAGTAAATACACGAGTGTGATCCCTGGATCATAGGGTGATTCTGGTTTTAACTGAGGAACCTCCATACTGTTTTGCACAGTGGCTGCACCAGTTTGTGTTCCTACTAGCAGTGCACGAGGGTTCCTTTTCTCCTCACATCCTCACCAACACCTGTTTCTGATGCTAGCCATTCTGAGGTGGTATCTCATTGTGGTTTTGATGTGCATTTCCCTGATGAGGAGTGATGTTGGGCATCTTTTCATGTGTCTGTTGGCCATCTGGATGAGGTCGTGTTTGGAGAGATGTCTATTCATTTCCTCTTTTTTTGTGTGTGTGTGTTTAAGTTCATTATATATTTTGGATACTAACCCTTTATCAGATGTGCAAATATTTGCAAATATCTTCTATTTAGTAGGTCTTCTGTCAATTTTGTTGGTTTCCTTCATGGTGCAGAAGGTTTTTATTTCAGTCAAGTCCCAATAGTTTGTTTCTCTTGCCTCAGGAGACTTATCTGGAAAAAAGTTGCTATGGCCAATGTCCAAGAAGTTACTTCTTGTGTTCTCTTCTAGGATTTTGATGCTTTCAGGTCTTAAATTTAAGTCTTTAATCCACTTTGAGTTTGTGCATGCTGTGAGAAAGTGGTCCAGTTTCATTCTTTGGCATGTTGCTGTCTAGTTTTCACAACACCAAATGTTGAAGGGACTTGTTGCCATTGCATATTCTTTTCTGCTTGGTCAAAGATTAATTGACCAGAGAATTGTGCCTTTATTTGTGGGTTTTCTATGCGTTGATCTGTGTGTCTATTTTTGTGCCAGTGTGAGGCTGTTCTGATTACTACAGCTTCACAATAGAACTTGAAGCCTGGAATTGTTATCTCCAGTTCTTTTTTTTTTTTTTTTTTTTTTTTTTGCTTTTTCAAAACTGTTTTGGCTACTCAGTGTTTTGTGGTTCCATCCACAAAATGGGTTTTCTGGTGGATTCTTTCAGGTTTTCTATATACAGTATCATGTGATTTGCAAAAGAAGTTTTACTAGTTCCTTACCAATTGGGATGGCTTAATATATATCACATATGTATTACATATATATTATCACATATAATATACGTTTATTTTATATATATAGTATACATTTATTTTATAGTCTCTTGGGTAAGGTGTTTGTTTTATTTTGTCCAACCCCAGCTTTCTTTACACATCCATCTGCATGATAAATGTTTCTGCACATTCCTTTACTTTCAGTCTGCAGGGGTCTTAAGGTCTAAAATGAGTCTCTTATAGGTGGGTGGGTCTCTCTTTTTCCTCCATTTTGCCACCCTGTGTCTTTGATTGGGATGCATAGTCCATTTATCTATAGTCATTTCACTATACTTGTTTCTCTGATCCTTCTTTTACTTTCTTTTATGGTTTGCTGGCTTTCTTTAATGATATGCTTGGATTCCACCTTTGCCTGGTACTGGTTTTTGATTTGTAGTTACCATTAGGTTGATCTTCAACACCTTCTGTATATACTAAGTTGATGTTTGCCTAGGCTTGACCTGTTCCTTATTCTCCCCTCCAACATTTTAGGTCTATGGTGTCATATTTTACAACCTGACATTTTATGAGTCCCAGAACCAATTTTCACAGATATACTTATTTTTACTGCTTTTGTGTTTCCTACTTTTCATAATTTTACTTACGGTCTTTCCTTTCCACTCACAGTCCCTTTTAACATTTCTTGTAGGGCTGATTTAATGACTATGAACTCCTTTAGCTTTTGTTGGAGAAAGTCTTTCTCTCTCCTTCTACTGTGAATGACAGCCTTGCTGAATAGAGTATTCTTGGCTGCAGATTTTTTTTTCCTTTCAGCCCTCTAAATATATCATGCCACTCCCTTCCGGCTTGCAAAATTTCTGTTGAAAAAACCAGCAAATAGCCTTATGCGGCTTCCCTTGTATGTAATGTCATATTTTCCTTTTAAAATTTCCTAAGGAAAAAAAATTATCACTACTTCCTCCCCATGTGTCTTGGTGTGGACCTCCTTGGGTTGATTGTGTTGGGGGATTTCTGTGCCTTCTGGATTTAGCTATTTCCTTCCCCACTATGGGGAAGTTTATTTATTTTGAAAGACAGGGGAGCATGAGTGGGGAGGTGGGGGGGCAAGAGAGACAGAGAGAGACTCCCAGAGTCCAAGGTGGAGCTTGAACTCAACAATTATGTGATCATGACCTGGGTTAAAATCAAGAGTTGGACGCTCAGATTGACTGAGTCACCCAGCTGCCCCTCAGCTATTGTCTTTAAATAATAAATTTTCTGCCCCTCCTTCTCTTCCTCCTTCTGGGATCTCTATAATACAAATGTTATTACATTTGGTGGAGTTACCAAAGTCTATTTTCATTCTGCATAAATTTTTTTTCTCTCACCTGCTCAGGTTCCCTTCCCTTACTCTGTCCTCCAGGTCACTCATTTATTTGTCTGCTTCCTCCAGCCTCCCATTGATTGCATCTGGTTGCATTTTTAATTTCACTTATTGTATTCCTTAAGAGCCTCACTGATCTCCTACAGTTTTTTTTAAGTCTATTGAACATCCTTAAATTCTCTACAGACCTATTACCTGTATCCATTTCGTCTAGGTCTCTGGCTGTGATTTTCTCCTGTCCGTTCATCTGGGATAGTCTTCTGTCTCCTTTTGTCTAACCCTGTGTTTGTGTGTTAGGAAACTCAGCTACATCCCCTGCCCTCGGAAGTAATGGTCTTAGGAAGAAGACATCCTGTAGGCCCTGCAGTGCAGGGTCCCGTGTTCCCCAGAACCTGGCGCTTTGAGGGGTGTTTCCTATGGGTGTTGCATGCACCCACAGGGACTGAGGCAAGTGTGACTGGAAAGGGCACATCTGCTGAAGTGCAGGGGGTGAAGCTTGATATAAGCAAGTTAGGTTGTGGATGGTGGCCTTGCACTGGTTCCAGCAGATGGCCCTGTGGGGGGGTGGGGGAGAGAGATGGCACCCACCAGCTCCTTGTTCCTGGCAGATTCTCCCTGGGACGTGATGGGAAATGAGTAAATAACTGTCCCGCACCCCCCCCCCCACACCATATGCCCCAGGTACTTTTCAAACTGCTGTTTCTGTGCTCTATTTCTGTGGGCTGTTCGTTGTGCTAGCTCTTTAGGGGTAGAGACTGTTTCCTACCTCCCAAAGGCTGGTGATTTTAAAATTCCAGGCTCTAACTTTGGTTTTAACAACTCACAAAATTTGGCCCATACCACTTGCAAAGCCAAAGATTACAGGACTTTGTCATCCTCCTTCAGGCTCCCTGGTGTGACTGTCTGTTTCTTGATCTCGTCCATGGCCGCTGCCCCCTCCTGACGGTGGAGGGCTACGGGTCCGTTTCATTTCCCACCACGTCTCTGCCCTTTGCTGTCTTGGTTGATGCATCCTATTCTCGGCCTCTACTTATAGAGTCTGTGGATTATTTATGCTCATGTGTTACCCATTTCTACCCATGGGACAAGGGAAACGTAGGGTCTTCTGACTCCACCCTCTGTGCAGCCTCTACTCCCACACCTTTCTACAACTGGGGTTCTCGACCCTGGGCACACTTGAGAATCACCCGTGGGACTTAAAAATAAGAAGCTTTATTGCACCGGGCTAGACTTGGTCTCTGTCTTACACAGACTTCTGCCACGTGGGTCCACTGTTCACGCCAGGGGTCAGAGCCCCACATTTAAAGGAACCATGTCACTTGGGGGCAATTCTGCAAACTGGAAGACCAGCTAAAAGGAGAACTTTTCCATTTATCCTTGAGGTCAGAGGCAGGTACTTTGGTGGGTTGGTAAACTGGTTGAACATTTGATTGTGTCTGGACCTTCTGGAGAAACCATTTTTAAACTCTCCTTGGAAGAGGGCAGATCTGAGCACTGTCTGTGAAGGTTGGCGGGTAGGAAGTCTGCATCGATGGTAGTAAAGATTTTCTAGAGTTTTCCTGGCTGATGTGTGCCCTGGTCTCACCATTCAAGACCAGATCAGGACTCATCCAAGGAACAAGAGCATCAGAAGATGAAAAGGCTCTGTTCCCCTCACCCGAATGGCACTTTGCTTACGCGGATGGCTCAAGACAAAGCCAGGCCTAGATCATTGTCTATGGTGCCCGAAGCCTTTCCACCTCTAGGGTTCAACTGAAAGCTTATTTCCATTTCAATATAACCAGCCATTCCGAGTTTTTCTTGCAGCTTTCTCCCAAGTAACTCTTAAGAAAATACTATTCAAATAAGACAAGTCCCATGGATAAGAAGACCGTAGCTCCATCCTCCTGAAAAAGTTAAATAAGGCAAAAGATATTCCCTTCTCCATCTTCCTTATCTCCACTCTTCAGCCTCATTATACTCTGGGACTAAATTATTTTCTTGAGTAAGAAACACAAAAAGTGGTGCCAAATAAAAGAGCATGCAGAGATAAATGTAGGAAGCGAGTCTTCCCACCCCCATCCTCCAGGCAACCACGGTTATTTTTCAGTGTATCTTTCTAGAACGATCCATTGCATATAGAGCATGTATATAAACAGAGGTGAAGGTATGTGCACATAAAGTGGAAATTCACATGCTGTGCTGCTGCGTTTTCCTCTGAAAGACGTACCGGGAGTGTTCCCTACGGCCACAGGCAGGTCAGCCTCAAGAGCCGATGGATCACCAAACTTCTGAATCAAGTCAACATTTTAGGCTTCTGTGGGCCACTCCTGTCACAGCTACTCAGCCCTTCTAGCATAAAGACACCAGCGACAGTCAGTGAATAACTGCATGTGGCTGTGTTCCAGCACAATTTACACACACAGGCAGTGGGTGGGATCTGGCTGTGGCTGCATGGGCTGCTGGCCCACAGCACAAGGACCAGGAATGGCCTCTCCCCTTCATGAGGATGTGACTGCAACCCAGATCAGCTGTTTATCACCCAACGTGTCTCAAGCTAAATGCTGGAACAGTCTGGTGACTCTCCTGGCCCCCCTGAGCAGCACCCAGGACCCCAACAGGCCAGGCCCTGGGATTATCTCACGCTGATGCAAGCACCTAGGCTGCTAGCCAGACGGGTGGGGTCCCGGGACAAGGGGCTAAGCCCTGCCCCACCCCCTTGCCAGCTATGTGGGGCTCGGAAGCTTCAGGGGGCCTGGCACCCAGACACTTAAATGGCACAGATGACAAAAATTAAGGTCAAAGTCATACGCCAGGATTGTCCTATGTCCCCAAGAAACCCTCATTTAACATAAAGCTGAATGCTACCCTTAATATCCAGGTGCAGCTGTGGCCATAAAGATATTACATGATCTGTCGGTGCCTGCCCCTCTGGGCCCACCTGTCCTTGCCCTGTCCTCTGTCCACTCCAGATGCCTATACAGTGGGGCCCACTTCTCCCTTCTGAGAAGTCTGCCCTGAGCCCGCGTGTGTAGTCAGAATCATCTGTTTGAGTTTCTGCCCCCAAGCAAACCAAAGGCCCAGGAGAGCAGGGCTTCCCCAGTCCCCCTGCTGGCTGTGTCCAAGCACCTGCTTGCAGACACCACCGCTCCTTCCAGAAGCACACAGGGGGCCATGGCTGGAGACGAGGAAGAGCTGCACAGCCCCAGGCCCACTCTGGGTCTGCCTGAGCTGAGAGCAAGGCTGAGCACAGGGCGCTGGAGTCCAGGAAGGCACCTCTCCCCAGCAGGGCCCTGGGCTAAGCCCACTGTCCTGGCAAGGTCATGGGGCCACGTGGGGTGCTTCCATTCAACCACCTTGGAGAAGTAACTCCCAGAGGGCTCCCCCTCCGGGCACACAGGTCAGAGGCGAGAGGAACTGCAACCAACTGTCCCTACACTCCCACTGGAGCCAGACAATAACAGCACAGTCAATGAGACGTGTCTCCCTGCCCCAGAGTGGCAACGTGAGGAGGGGCCGGGAGCGTGCCAGCTGGGCGCATGGCCGCAGAGCCCTCACGGACAAGCCAAGTGCTGAGCCCCTACTGTGTGGCTGGCAACGTGCCCGGCCTTAGATCGTGTTTAACTGAGAAAGTGGATAGACAGCAAATGGCGGGCTTCTCCACTTCGAGACGGAAAGATCTGGGCCAAGTTCCCCACCCCCTTGTGCCTACATCCATCAGCTGAGGAGGATGGTACCAGCGACTCCCAAGGTGTGAGGGGCAAACGAGTTCACACACGTGCAGTACTGAGAGCAGGCTCTGACCCACAGAGATTTAAATGAGGTGTTAACCACTTCTACCTGTAAGAAGTCTGTTCATAGATGAGGACACTGAGGGTCAGAGCAGACCCAGAGTGAGGAGCAGCAGAGCTGACTCATACCCAGGCCCCCCTGGGCACGGCACCTGCGCCCCCCCACGGTCTCCCCTGTGCTGACCGTTCTGGACACACCAAGTCCATAGAGCCGGCCCCACACAGCTCAAGGAAGAGTGGCCGACAGCCTGGGTTCAAATCTTGGACCTGACCCCTGCTGAGGGACTGTGGGGGAGTGACTCCCACAACCGCAGGGTCAGGCCCCCCCCTTTCTTTAAATGGGGCTGAAACAGAGCCCCCTTGGTGCGTGGTTACACAGAGGCACTAGGAGCAGGCAGGCAGCTGGCCCTGCCCCCGCCCATGGGAAGTGTGTGCCAGCTACACAAGGCCTCGCTGCTTTGTGCACTGGAGCAGCGTGGTGCTCGGTCAGCCATAAAGGGAGATTTCCCTGCTGCCCTCTCCTCCTTCGGGGTGGGGGGTGGGGGCAGGCAGGGACAGGAAAGCCTGGACACTGGGGTCAGGGGTCAGGTTTGGAACCTCAGGCCAGTCCCTGCACCCATGGACCCACGACTTGCTCCCCTGTGGGATGTCAACGATAGCTCCCCTCTGGGTCCGAGGACTGGAGCAGAAAGGGCTGAGGCAGCGTCTCCCCTGGGGCCAGACTGGCAGGTGGGAGGGGCAGCAGGATAAGGGACAGCTCCGATGACCACGGTCACGGCTGTGCTTATTTTGTACCAGCCATGAAGCTGTTCCATCTTCAGCCCCACCCCTGCTCCCACAGCGCAGCTGCCCAGACCGGGGCGCTGCCGGCGACAGTAGGAAAGGGGCAGCCGCACATGGCATGTGTCCAGCACGACTGGACCTTGCGGGGGAGAGGCGGCTGCCTCCCCCGAGGTCAAGCAGGTGAGGGACTGAGGCACAGAGTGGGGACACGGGGAAGTCTCTCTCCCACTAAGGTCCAGCCCTCCCTGTGCCCCGTGGGCTGTTGTCCTGCCGCCTGGACGCAAGTCCAAGGTTTCTCCCCCCAACAGTGGAGGGCCTGTGGCAGCGCCATACCGCGGGCCTGCCGTGCCAGAGTCTGGCTTGGGGGGGGGGCGGTCAGAAGAGGCTCTCACAGAGCAAGGAACTGCCCAGGACCCCCCAAAGCAGGACAGGGCTGCCTACTTCCCAGACGCAATCCCTTCCACATGTCACTGCCCCCTGGACAAAGGTCAGAGGATGCTGCTGTCAAGGGCGCCTGGATCTGGCCTCGGCCACCCTCCGGCGTGGTGCACCTTCTCCCGGGGCTTCTGGGCTGGGAATCGTTCTGGAACGCTCCGCTCCTCCTCCTCCGTCCTCTCTGCTGCTCCCTCTCAGGGCCCAACTTCTATAAGGTGGGTCGGCAGGGCTCTGTCCCCATCTCTGTCCTCAGGCCCCTTGCCCAGGCTCTTAGCATGAAGGGCCACCAACATGCACGGACTCCTGTAAGTCCAGTCCCAGCCCAGACCTTCAGCCTGAAGGTCAGGCTCTTAGACTGAGGGCCCTTCACTATTTCCCCGGGATGTCTGACCAGCATCTCACATGGAACATGTCCCAGGCCACCTGCTTGATTTCCGCCCCCCACCCCGGCCATCTCCACTTTATAAATAGCAACCGTCTCCTTCCTGTCCCCTACACAATTCCACGGTCTTCATGCCCCTATTGACTCAGTGGTAAATCCTGTCTCCTCTACTTCCAGAGTACAACTAACACCATCACCAGCCTGACCCAGCCCCCATCTCCTTACATCCCGAGGGACCACATCATCTTCCATCCGGCGCCTCTGCTCCCTTCCTGGTCCCACATCCTCATTCACAACATAGCTCTTCCCTTTGGTGGCTCCCATTTCACTCCAAATGGCCCCCGGAGTCTTCCCTTGGCTACACTGCCCTATGGGATTGGGCCTACCCCTCCTCTTCCCCCTTGTTCACTCTGCTCCTGCTATCCTGGCTTCCTGCCATGGCCCTGTAAACTCTACCCCAGGGCCTTTGCACATGCTGTGTCCTCTGCCGGACACATCCCTCTGGTCTCCACACAGTGTCAAACTCTGCTGGTGGCCTTCCCCATCCATACCCAACACCTTCCCCCCCCCCATTGGATGTCTTTTGCTATTTTCTTTTTGGCCCTAGCAATTGCCATCTGACATAACCCCCATTTACTCGTTCATTTAACATCCATCTCCTGCACTAGAATGTCCAGGAGAGCAGTGACTTCCATTCACTGCTGCATGAATACTTGTATCTAAAATGGTGCCTAGTAGGTACACGGCCAGTACTTGCTGAGGGATGGGTGGACGGACTGAGGAACCTTCCTCCCCTCCACCCCTACTCTCATTCTCCTAGAGCTTCCGGGTGCAGCGGCTGTGCCCATCCCCAGAGCCCTGGCAGAGCCGGGGCAGAACGGCCTTAGCCCAGTCTTACCGTTTAGACTAATGTTAATCTTTTTTTTTTTACCTCTTTTGAAAGCAAATCCTGTTTAAAATTCCCGTTAAAAAAGGTACATGCCACGAAGTAGGTGCTTAAATGCCTCTCATCGCGTTTTTCTCAGTTTTCCACTCAAAACAGCCACTTTAAACTTAGTGGTTCTGTGTGTACTAAGACGTAAAGACTCGCCCCTCTGTTCTGTTTACAACGATATTTCTGTATTTCTAGGCTGCCCTTATGCTGCTTGGGTTGAATCAAGGATGGTAAAAGGGGATTCATGTCTCCCCTACGGAGCTCAGCCCCGACTGCATGCCGGGTGGCTCTGTGTTCCCTGTGTCAGTCCCCAGCGGGGTGCTGTGAAGTCTGGGTGATCAGCTCCTTTCTATGGATGGAGAAATGGGAGGCACGGAGAGGAGAACACCGTGCAGGGAGCCACACTGGGAAGCTGCTGCACTGTCCCCCGTGCACACGGAGACTGAACGGCTCGGCTCAACATAACACACTGCAGGCCCGCTGAGGCAGAGGTTCCACCCTTAGTTGTCACGTTC
The DNA here is from genome assembly GCA_028646485.1 of Cryptoprocta ferox. Classification (NCBI taxonomy): domain Eukaryota; kingdom Metazoa; phylum Chordata; class Mammalia; order Carnivora; family Eupleridae; genus Cryptoprocta; species Cryptoprocta ferox. The sequence goes on along the minus strand of CM053564.1, from coordinate 9,682,950 downwards.
CCCCAAGGACCCACCACTTCCTGATGTTTCTTTACTCAGAAGCGACCTGCACCCTAAGGTGGCCACTACACCTCCCCCCTTAGCCCCCTGGCGACGAGCTGGACCCGAGAAACCCCGTGTCCTGCTGAGACTGGAAGAGGCAGCGAGGACCCCACCTGCAGGGCGAGAGGGGGTGGGGTGTCTGATGACGAAACCAGCTGAAGAGCCCCCAGGCACCGAAAGAAGAAGAGGGCTTACCCTGCTTGGGGAGGGGCTCGTGGCTGCGCTGGGGGGCCACCCCCCAGTGCGTTTCAGCCAGAGACAGGCAGACCCCTCCAATGACTGCTTCTGCAAGCCCCCTGAGGCCAGGAAGGGCGAATTTGGTCTTGGGAGAGCCTAGCACGGTGCCTGGGGCCTGACAGGGGAGAGGAGGCACGGCAAGTAGTGTTAAATGAACCTCAAAGGACAGGGGCTACAGGTCTCATTTTGATCCTTGGCACAGCCGTACTGACAAAAAACACAAGAGACGTTATAGATTAAGAAAAGGTTCAATATAGCAAAGAGATGTAATTATAAACACTTACCCATTGGTAATAGTCCCTCAAAATATGCAAAAATGGCCAAAAGTCAAAGGAGGAACAGATCTAAAATTAGAGTTGAAGACTTATGCACAGGACAGAACAGCCAACTAATGGACACACAATTCTCAAGTGCACGAGGAATGTTTTGCAGTGTAGACCGTATGGGAGCCCACAGATCAGATCTGAACCGATTTAACAAGTACCTTCTCCGACGGCAACAGGATCAAGTTAGAAATCCTGAACAAAACAAAAACTGGAAAATTCACCTGTCTGTGGAAATTCACACACCTTAAACAACCTAATGGAGCAAAGAAGAAATCCCAAGGGAAATCAGAAACTGCTTTGAGCCGAATAAGAATGAAGACACACCGTACCAAAACCTCTGGGATCCAGTGAAACCAGTGCTAAGGTGGAAGTTATAGTTATGAACACTTGACTTAAAAAAGATCTAAAATCAACATAACTTTACACCTTAAGGAAGCAGAAAAAGAACACACTGAACCCAGAGTTCACAGGAGGAATCAAGTGATAAAGCTGAGAACAGAGACAGACAAAATAGAGAACCGAAAAGAAACGGAAGATTAATGAAATGGAAAAAGTTGGTTCTTTGAGAAGATCATCAAAACTGAAAAACTTTTAGCTAGATGGACCTGGGGGGGGGGGGCTCAAATTACCAAAACCCGAAATGAAAATGGGGACATTAACACTGATTCTGCAGCCACAAAAAGGGTCCTGAGAACGCTGTGAATAACTGCATGCCATACTTTGAAGGAAACCTTTCATACGAGATCAATACCAATTCTTAGAAACACAAAACTTACCGAGATGGAATCCATGAAATAAAAAATCCAAAGAGATCCGTAACTTGTAAGGGGACGGAATCCATGATCCAGAGTCTGACACAGGCCAGGCCTGGAGCCAATGGCTTCACTGGTGAATTCTGCCAGACACTTAAAGGACTAATGGCAATCCCTCTCAAACTTTCCCCAAACATCGAAAAGGAGGGAGCACTTCCTAACTCCTTGAATGAGGCCAGCAGTGCCCTGCTAACAAGCCAAAGACACTACAAGAAAACTAGGGACCAATATCCCTGATGAACGCTGTTGCCAAATTGTTCAACAAAAACTGGCAACCCAACTTCAGGAGTGTTTGAAAGGATTATGCACGGAGACCAAGTAGGATTTCTTCCTGGATTGCAAGGATAGTTCAACAGACAGAAATCACTCAATGTGACATACCCCATTACCAGAGTGAAGGGGGGAAAGCAATCATCTCAAGAGATACGGAAGAAGCATTTGACAGAATTCGACATGTCTGCAGTAAAAACACCCCTGCTTTCCGGGGGAACAACCCAGTTCCTGGCTGTGAGGTAAGCAGCTTAAAGCATGTGTCCCACATAATCTCCTGACAGCCCGGAGAGAGAGGATCGAGAGTTGTGCCCATGCTATGGAGCAGGTAACTGACACCCAGTAATGTCCAGTGGCTCCCCCACGTTCACAGCCCTGTTGAGCACCAACTCTTAGAGCACGCTTGGAAGCCATGCCCGTGCCATGGAGGGCAGTCACCACGGGAGCGGTGGTGGAGATGGCAGGAGTGCGCCGCAAGTCACCATGGGCCGGGTGCTGGCCCAGGGTCTGTCCTCACTGCAGCTCCCCCAGCCCTAGATTACTGTTAACAGTAATCACTTTACAGACACGGGCTCTGAGACCAGAAGAGATAGGGCCGGAGTCGCCGGGTCCTCGGTCACTGTCCTATGCTGTCTGCCAAGGTGGGAACCAAGCTCCTCTTTAACTTACGCGTCTGAATTGTAAAGCCGTCCTTCCGGGTGCGGATCACGCTGGAGGCCGTTGCTGCCAACCGTTCAGTGCAGAAGTTGGCAAGCTTTTTCTCTAGAGGAGCAGGCAGTGAGTAGTTTAGGCTGTGAGAGCCATACCAGGCTCTGCTGCTCAGCTCTGCCCTTGCAACGTAAGAGCAGCCGCACACAGTCTATAAAGCATGAGCATGGCTGTGTTCCCATGAACCTTTTTTTAAATAAGGAGCAAGCCAGATCTGGCCCCCAGGCTGTAATCTGTGCACCCGGAGTTTAGACAATAATGCGGTCTTTTTTTTAACGTTTAAAAAAATTTTTTTTAATGTTTGAGAGACAGTGTGACACAGAGCATGAGCAGGGGAGGGGTTGAGAGGGAGACACAGAATCCGCAGCAGGCTCCAGGCTCCGAGCTGTCAGCCAGAGCCCGACACGGAGCTCGAATTCATGAACCGTGAGATCATGACCTGAGCCGAAGTCAGACACTCAACCGACTGAGCCCCCCCCCCCTTTTTGAACCATCCAATCTCCTTTATGTGGAGGCTACGAACTGGGTGAGGGCCAGTCTGGCCTCAGACAACAGAAGAAAACACCCTGATCTTTGCTTTCTTTATGTACACATTCTAGACGAAGGAGGCTCCTCGGTCTGTTGGAAACTAGCTTCTCCAAAAAAAACAAAACAAAACAAAACAAAAAAACAAAAAAAAACCCTGCTGGCAAAGGCCCACTGGGAGCTGAGCACTGCTCTCTGAAAAGACGCAGTCTACGGAAGGGCAAGGGCTGGCTCAAGGTTGCAGATCAGTCCATGAGCTCCGGCAGGGCGGGCTGGGAAGATGACTGTGCACCTCGCCACCTGTGCGGAGCGGGAGTCCATATCGCCCCCCACTTAGGGGAGTACAGGTCCTCTGTGTTTAAAGGGATCCACTCCGTAAGCCAGTGACTCAAGAGAACTCTATGAAGCTATTTGAGAGCAGGGACCACCTCCTTGTCATCCTCCCCCCCACCTCCCGCATCTTTTCCTTATCAGTTTTACTTCCCTGAAGGCCACTGGAGTGTCAGTAACTCTCGGAGGAAGGAGGGAAGAGCGTGGCCGGGCCTTAGATTCTCACACAACTGGATAGTGAAAGCCAGTGCTGATGCCTCCAAGCTGTGTGACCTTGGGCAAGTTGCTCAACTTCGTGGACTGTCTCCTCTGTGATGGCAGTGAAAGTGTCTAACAGCTGGTGACTCAGGTGCCTGGGACTGTCAACACAAGGTGTGTGACATCTCGTTGATGCCAGGATCATTCTCGTAGGAACGATCTGTTGTGACCTTCCTCAGCTGCCAGAGTGCTGAGCCTGATGGACACCTTTTGCTCCAGCTAATCCTTGGGACTTGTGCAGCTCTGAAATTCTGCGGCAGGAATGCAAAGTAGTTCACTACCACCCTCCCCTTGGAAGCTGTGGGCATCTCATCAAGGAGGGCTTGCTGAATGCCCTACCGGATGCCCTGGTGTGGTCAAAGAGCCAGAGCTTTGGAATCTTGGCTCGGCCATGCACCAGCTGTGTGACCCAGAGCAAGTCATTACATGTCTCTGGGCTTAATTTTCACGGGAAGGGTGCTAAGTGACAATCATTATAGCAATAGTTCTCTTAAGGGCTATTAATGGGATCTCTCATGAACCAGGGACCCCAGGGTCAGTGAGGAATGAGGGATGGCAACTGATTAAAAATTCCTGCTGGGGGTGCGTGGGTGGCTCAGTTGGTTAAGCGTGCGACTCTGGATTTCGGCTCAGGTCATGGGCTCGAGCCCTGCACTGCTCTCCACGCTGAAAGCACAGAGCCTGCTTGGTATTCTCTTTCCTCCCCGCTTGTGCTCTCTCACTCTCAAAATAAATATTGAACAAATGAATTCCTTAATGGAACTGCCTCTGCTGAGGTGAGCAATTCGTGCGGCTTTAGAATGTGACAAGTCAGCTAAGCCTAGAGTCCAAGGCCTCTGCTCTGAACTCAGGGTGGGACTGGGGCTTAGGCCCTCCCCCAGCCCCTGGATCTGTTCCTCACCCATAACGTGAAAGCCTTTTTCTAGAAGCTGCAGGGATGTGAGAGCCCCAGACAATTCTTGCACATACAGAGTCTCTCCACCCTCCAGCCCACAGGCTGGGAGAACAGGCTACAGCAGCACACACACCTGCAGAATCTACAACCCGTCAGCCCCCTGCCACCCCCAAGTTCATTAATTCATCCTGGTGAATACAACCCGACCTCCTTGTCAGACAGAAGACACCTGTGCTCCATTAGGAGTGATGAGCTGGGGACGTGCGGAGGATTCCGGCCCAGAAGCAAGACCTCGTGGCTCAGTGGGCATGGAAGTCTGGGCCAGAGGTGTCAAAGGCTTCTTTCAGAAATACTTGCCCAGGTAGCTGGCTGTGGCTTTACCCGCAGTTGGAGGACAGACCCCCAGAATGGACATGTGTGTCCCCTCCACTTCTCTCCTTTCAGGAGATGGCCCCACTGAAACCACATTTAGTCCAGGAATTGAGGTGGCTGAATGCCCCACGCCTTCAGCCCAGAGTTGGCAAATTTGGCTAATGGGATTCCATCCTCCAGGCCACTGTCAGACATAGGCTTAGGGATGAGTCTACGACACAAAGCTTGGCCCATCAGAATGTCCCCTAGAGGCACATATACCCCAATGTTCACAGCAGCACTTTCAACAATACCCAAATAATGGAAGAAAACTCAATGTCCATCAACTGATGAATGGATCAAGAAGATGTGGTTTATCTATACAATGGAATACTCCATGGCAACGAGAAAGAATGAACTCTGGCCATTCGTGGCAATGTGGATGGACCTTGAGGGTGTCATGCTAAGCAAAATAAGTCAGGTGGAGAAGGACAGATACCATATGTTTGCACTCATAAGTCTAACAGGAGAAACTTAACAGAGGACCATGGGGAGGGGAAGAGGGGAAAAAAGTTAGGGAGGGAGGCAAACCACGAGAGACTCTTGAATACTGAAAATAAACTGAGGGCTGAAGGGGGATGATGGGCATGGAGGAGGGCACTTGTGGGGAAGAGCACTGGGTGTTTTATGGAAACCAACTTGCCAATAACCTATATATATAAAAAAAGAATCTCCCCTAGAATCTCTGCTGGAGCCACTGGGAAGCATGTGATGAGTAAGTCCTGCTGAGACTCTGGCTGGAGCCAGCGAGGGAAATGTACATCCTCAGGACCCACATCTACAGGCTCTGTGAGGGCCCTAGTTCTGCCGGACACAGGACACTGGCTTGAGAAATGAAGCCAGCACGGCACAGAGTGTTGCTGGTACTATCCGAACCCCTGGATCCAGCCACTGAATCTACACTATCCCTGGGCTTTACAGTTACAGGACCCAATAAATACTTCTTTTCAGCTTAGGATAATTCAAAGTGGGTTTCAGAAATTTTGCAAACCAGAGTCCTTCGTGACAGGTACCATGCTTCTGGGATCTTTAGGATGCAGACAGTTAGCATCTTGGGACAAGTTACTAGATGCCTTTGTCCTGTTTTACCATTTACCTAATAACTTATTTTTAATTTATTTGGGGGGGGGGAGAAAGAATCCACTGCGTTACCTGCACAGAGCCTGATGTGGGGCCCAGACTCCCGCCTGATGGTGGTGGTAACAGGGTGTCAGGACAGCCCTGCTCAGTGAATCCAGAAGTGTGGACAAGGTCTGGAACTAAGGAGAGCAGTTTAAACCAGTAAGACGGAGTGGTCACAGCCTGAGCACCCCCCCACCAAGTCACGCCGATCTGGGTCTAAGTGCGTGATGGTGCCTGTATGTAAGTACGGATCTTTGGGCAAGCTCATTACCCTCTCTGAGCCTCAGTTTCTGAACCTGTAAAATGGGCCAAAACATGATAATTGCTCTCATAGGGAATATAAAATAAATGAGATAATTCTGGCAGACAGAAAATGCTCAATAAATGCTGACCATCATAATAGCACTATCCTTGTTACTGAGTGTTCACTCCTGACATAATACGTGTTCACAAAGCAGATGGCTTCTCTGCAGACACTACTATTCCACAATACTTTGGTGTAGAAAACACTGAAGAAAGGATTCCGAATCTGAGTAAGATGGAGGAAATGACACCAAATGTAGCTACGAAAACATAGAGAATGCATGAGGCAGCCGCCGGCGGGCTCTGGAAAGGAAATAATGGCAGGTGGACTGGAGGAAGGTCCTCGGAATCTGATGGACCACCAGAGCTGCAGCGACGGTACCCCCGTTCCCCTCAAGGACCCTCCAGCCTGGACTCCAGTCAGCCTGACATCTGGAAATGGGGGTGGGGGGTGGGCACGCACTGGGCTCCGGGTGGGCCCTCTGTTTCTGGCTCAAAGGCCAGGAGAGTGGCCCCTGAATGCTGGGTGTGGTGGGGAAGGGGAGCCCATGTCTCTCTCCCATTCTCGGTCCTTGTGTGCCCAGAACTCTGAGAGAGGGTGTGGAAGAGGACCAGTGGCTCCCCGGAGGCGGCTAGGTCGCCATGTCCTAATCGCTATTGTTTATAGGACAAGAGGGACTTTGCAGATGTGAGTCATTTAAGGACTGGAGATGGAGAGATGATCCTTTCTGGGTGGGCCCAGGGTGGTCACAAGGGTCCGTATAAGAATCTCAGAGCAGTCACCAGGAGTGAGGAGTGACCAGGAGTGACAAAGAGGACATTGCCATTGTCATCACCGGAACCCAAGGAGGACACAGGGTGGTGGTTCTAGAAGCTGGAAGGGGCGAGGAAACAGATTCTTCCCTAGAGCCCCGGGGAGGAGCCAGCCCTGCTGACACCTTGACTTTACACTGATCTTGGACTTCAGACCTCCAGGACTCTATAAAAAAAAAATTGGTGAGTTTGCGATGATCAGTTTCAGTGGCCACAGGAAACTTGAATGGGGGAACCCTTCATCTTGCATCAGAAGAGCTGCAGTCCAGGGGCACCTGGGTGGCTCTGTCAGTTGAGCATGTGACTTTAGCTCAGATCACAATCTCCTGGTTTGTGGCATCAAGCCCCGCATTGGGGTCTGTGCTGACAGCTGGGACCCTGGAGCCTGCTTCGGATTCTGTGTCTCCCTCTCTCTCTGCCCCTTCCCTGCTTGCACACTCTCTCTCTCTCTCTCTCTCTCTCTCTCTCTCTAACAAACAAACAAACAAGCAAAAAAAAGAGCTATGGTCCTTTTCCTCTCTGTTCCCCTCTGCTTGGCTCTGGGCACAGGAGTGGTCATGGGGAATATGTCAGCCTGACCGCATCCTCACATCTCACACAGAAGTTAACTCAAAAGCAGTCACAGATCTAAGCATCATACTATAAAACTTGTAGAAGGAAACCTGAGAGAAGAATCTTTGTGATCACGGTTTAGGCAAAGAGTGCTCAGACATGACACCAAAAGCATAGTCGAAAGAACTGAGGTCTGGATTTCATCAAAAGAAGGAAGTCTAGTCACAAAGAGGACATTGCCACAAAGAAGAAAAGAGAAGCTACCGACTGGAGAAAATATGTGCAAATTACCTGACAAAGTATTTACATGGAGAATATATAAGAACCATCAAAACACAACAGGAAACAAAAAACCTCACCTAATTTTTAAAAATGGGAACAAGACTTGGGGGCGCCTGGGAGGCTCAGTCGGTTACGTGTCCAACTTCAGCTCAGGTCATGATCTCACAGTTCGTGAGTTCGATCCCCGCGTCGGGCTCTGTGCTGACACCTCAGAGCTTGGAGCCTGCTTCCGATTCTGTGTCTCCCTCTCTCTCTGCCCCTCCGCCGCTCACACTCTCTCTTTTTCTCTCAAAAATAAGCATTAAAAATGAAGACAACACTTGAGTAGACCTTTCCCAAAGAAAAGATATTGACGAAAAATTAGCACATGGAAAGATGCTCAATATCATTAACTGTTAGGGACACGGCTCATCTCCACACCCCTTAGAACGGCTGCAATAACACGGTGATGGGAGCCAATGCCGTGCGGACGCGGGGCACCCGAAACCCTCAGCCACTTGGGAACACGGGCTGGCCATTTTCGCACACTTACAACATGACCCAGCCATCCCACCCTTAGCTATTTACCCTAAAGAGATGAGAATCTTCGTCCACAAAGATAGCACACGGATGTTTCTATGAGCTCAAAACCGTCAACAACCGAAATAACACGAGCTCCTTGTGAACAGCTCAGCTGTGGTCTCCGCAGACAAGGAAATGCTCCTCGGCAATCAAAGGACCGAACCCCCGGTTCACCCAGCTCGCGTGCCTCTCAGGAACGGCGACGACTGAAAGAAGCCAGTCTCCAGCGCTTACTGTGGATTCCGTGGAGAGGACGTCCTCGAGGGACAAAACCACAGGGATGGAGAACAGATCGGCGGTTGCCAGGGCTTAGGGCTGGGACACCGTGGGACTGTAAAGGGACAGCATGAGGGAGCATTCTGTGGCGGGGGGAACACAACTGTCCTGTATCCTGAGTGTGATGGTGTGGATACTCAATTGAGTATACGTGCATTCAAATTCACGGACCTCAACTCTAAACAAAAAGAGCTCCTTTAACTGTGTGATAATTAAAAAAAAAATTTTTTTTTTTTTTTTTTTTTGGGCCAAGTCAAGGCAAGCAGGACCCTTGCATGGCCCTTTCTGGAGCACAGTGGGGTGAGCCCCACTGCTGGGGAGGAGGTAAGCCCTGGCCTCCCTCTACCTTCTCCCTCAATGAAAGCTCGCTCACCCTAGAGTCTAACACTTGCGTGCCCTCCACCCCATCTCCCACACTCCTCTCTCCTTCCTAAAACAAGCTAGTTGTCTGTGCTGCTTGCAAAATTGCCCCCAGTTACGCACCACTCTCCACCTCATCCTTTGCCCTGTGCCTCTGCAGGGCCTTCCCGCCCTGACTCCGGTCTCCACCTGGGGAATGCCGGTGCCACAGGTAAAGTTAGCAAACGTGACACAGGGCTTGGGCTTCTCCCGCTCGCGCTCTGCCACGCATACCCCGGCCAGCCTGAGGGCCCCGGCTGCCTCATTATTCCCAGCAGAGGCCATCCTGGACCCGCCAGCCAGCCGATCCCCAGACCTGGAGGCAGATGAGGCCACGGCCGGCCGGCCTCCTGGGCAGAAGTGCCACCGAGCAGAAAGTGACAGCAGATCCATCGCCCTGTGTGGGACAGGGCCACTTGGCTGGCAGAGAGCCACCAACTTCCTGTGCGCTGCAGCTTCACCTCCTCGGTATTGGAGAACTTTTATTACTGTCATTTCTCTACTTACCCCAAAATAGGACAGGGGTTATTGTGCCCGAAATAACCTCATCTGCTTCCCTCGCTCCAGACTGCGTTTTCAGATGCTCCGATGTTTAAAAATAAAAGACAGGAAGTAGGGCAAGCAACTCTAATACTATCCAAGCTGCCAACTCAAATCGTTCTGAGACTGGAGACAGGGTCTGAACCAAGGATCGCGTGAAATGGGGCCACAGTGGAAGAAAGTCCCCTTGGAGAATTTCCTACTGGGTGACACCACATTTAATCCTCTTGCCAAACCCGTGAGGACTGTGCTACTACTGGCCCCCGTTTTACAGATGGGGACACTGAGGCACACAGAGGTCAGGGACACAAACCTGCTAGTACAGCTGACGTCTGAACCCGCGTCTGACCCTTCCAAGGTCTTGCTCTCTCAGGCACCACGCTGCTACTGCACACCCATGAGAAATTCACAGCAGAGCCTCGGCGTATCCGCCACAAGGAAATCTGACCGCCAGTCAGACGGAACCATTTCCTAGGGAGAAACAGTCCGCTGTTGTCAGAGAGCCTGCGCAACTTTGCAGCCTGGTGTCAGCAATTGAGGGCTTGGCCACAGTGAGACCATTGTCATGGGGACGAGATCACAGAGCCTCAGCTTCCCAAGTCAACTGGACTGATATTTGGAAAGAAAGGGAGTAAGAGTGGGGGGGGGAGACGTATGAAGACTCGAGTCCCCCCCAAATCCTCAGTGAATGTGCGTATACATCAGCAGCCGAAGCAGGGACTGTAAACTCCTCTGGCCACAGCCAAGGGCTTACTATGCACCGGGTGTTCGGTACTGGGGCAGGGTCTTGTTACATCTCTGAGCCAGTCTTCTGAGGGAGGAGGGCCTATTACCATCCCCCTTTTACAGAGGGGGAAATTGAGGCACAGAGTCCTTAAAAGGTCTCATTCACGATCCCCGAGCTGGGAAATGGCCTGGCCTCAAAACCCAGGTCTGTGGGACTCCTAACGGTCATGCCACTCTGCTCATCCCTTCAACGTTAAAGTCACAAAACGAGCTACACCCCAAACCCCGAGAGAATGGCTTATCTCCTGGTGCAGGAGTAATTTCTCAATCTGCCTTCCCAGAACAAGGTGGGGAGGAAAACATCCACAACTCTGTCACAGCAAGTTCTCATGTGTCAAAAAGAGAAATAAAAACAAGGAATTGTGGTTTCACTCAGCAGTCCATGACCTGCTTTACCCTGTGAGTGATGCGGGCCAAGCCAGCTGATCGTGTGCTTGAAGGACGGCCTTCCTGGGGCCGAAGGTGGACGTAGCTCTCCTGTCCAGCCCTGAGGAAACATCCTGGGGGGGACGAGATTCACGAAGGCCGGGAAGGGGCCGAGGCGCATGAGCAGACAGGGAGGAAGGAGATGGCTGGAGAACGCGCCTGGGCAGGCAGCTCTAGCTACTTCTCTCGCCTGGGTCAGAGCCCTTCCTTAGTGCTCTAACCCGTCTCGGCCCATCTCCAGGCCTCTCTGCAACATCTCCTTTGGGAGATAGCACCAAGTAGGGGGAGACGGGTAGGACTTTGGGCAGCACCAACTAGTGGCCCTGTCCTAACTGGATGGGTGCACTGAGAAGCTGTGGCGGGCCAGGTTTAAAGCCAGGGACGCGAGCCCCACACTGGACACCCTGCAGAGCAGAGGCGGCTTGGCCACAGAGTCCAGGCTTCCCTTCCCAGGGATGCTAGGACCTACCACCGGGAGCTTGAAAATGACCGATCACGAAGAAGATATTGAGGAACACTCTGTAATAGGCTTCATTTCGACACAATGGTGACATAGAGGCTGCAGAGCCACCTGACCTCGGCCTGCCTACCCCACCCCGTCCCAGCTGCGAGGCCACGGCCAGGCCCCTTCCCTGGGGGGGGGCTCCATTTCTTTGCCAGGCAGCAGGGCATGGGATCGCTAACTTCAAGGGGAGATGTGAGCACTTAACGTCAGAGGAGCTCCTGGCCTCACACCTGGGTTCTTCTTGGCCACGGAGAGGTTTGCAGCCAATTTTATGAGAGTCAACGACAGACCAGCTTCTCGAACAGGATCGAGGGTTCTCAACGCTGGGACTACTGACACCATGGGTCAGAAAACTCTCTGTTGTGAGGGGCTGTCCTGTGCACTGGAGGACATTCACCAGCATCCGGGCCTCTACCCCGCTAGATTGTAGGAGCGTGCCTCCTCCCATCGTTGTGACCATCAAAAATGTCTCCATTCATGGCCAGCTGTCCCTGGGGCTGGGAGGAAGGCAACAGAGCCCCCAATTGGGAACCTTAGGGTCAGGGGCACAAGGAAACCCAACAGGGCTCAGAGGGCAGGGCAGTGAGGAGCAAGAACGTAGCAACACTAACAGAAAGAGCAGGGCCCACCATGGCTGCTCTGTGCACAACCCCTTCAGGCAGATTTTACTTGTGAACGAGACTGGTTTCTTAAACTTAATAGCTGAAAATACCAGACTTCCTTTTCAACGCTAGCAACTTGTGACCAGTTCCCTGGAATAGAGACAACTGCCCGCCATGGACCCATGGTTCTTCTAGAAGGAAAACCATATCATGGCTGGCTGTGTTCCTTTTCGGAGGTAAACAGTGCTGCCGAGAGTCACCCGAACACAACAGGGGACGAGAACCGCCACAGAGAAGAAGGAGAGAGCTCAGGCAGGGGCTCGGGCAGAAGACGAACGTTTGGCTGGGCACCGAGCCCTCTCTGGGGATCCAGACCCTGCCACACAGGGGCAATGGGCTGCACTCAGAGGCCGAGCAGACACCTGCCTGTGGACTGTTCCGAGGACCCATAGCTTGTCAGGCCCAGTGCGGGGGGACCTCGGTCAGGACTGCGGGCACTGCTGGGTCATGAGGGCTGGTTGTCAGTGTTACCCTGGTCAATATCTAGTCATCTTCGTCCTCGGGGCTTGAGGGAGTCACCGCCTCCTTCCACCCTACCCTGCATTTCTTATCATGAACAGATTCATCTAACGCATATTGTGTTTGTCTTGCAAACCCTTTGATATACAATGGGCCACATGTAGCCCACATACAAATTAGCGGACACCTAATTTTAAAATCAGATTTTATATCAAGATACAGGTTTCCACCATCTGGAGAAACAGGGAGTCTGGCCCCCTGCAGATCCACCTACCAGAAACAGACTGGGGAGAGCAGTGGCTGACCCCCTCACACAGGATCCACACCCCTACCTGAGGTCACATCTCAATGGCATTACTCACTTACAGGACCTGCTGGGACCGACAGGCACCTGTATTTGCCACCATGCCCCGGTCGACAGCGGTAGACTCGGGGATGTTTGCTCTCTTGCTCCCGGATGTAGGGAAGGTGCGAGGCATCAATAAGCTAGATGCTGAGCAATCACAGAAACAAGTCAGGAGGGGACCTCCCACCGGGGCAGTTATGTCCCAAGGAAGGTGTCAGTCCCAGGGGCACATTGCCTCCTCCTACAAATAACACCTGGTTAATAAGGATGGGGCAACGGCTGGCTGCCGTGGGTAAGAGCTTGTCCTCCATACCAGCCTGGTCAAGGTCCCCTGTGAAGGGGGGGGGGAGGGGCACGTTAGTGCCTGACCCCTGGCGTGTCCAAACAAAGCACCAGCACATCAGGAAACGGGTCAAAGATTCTGCAAGCCCCAATGGCCTCTAAGCTACTCCAGGACCACGAGTTTTGAGGACAGGCCACAGTCACCGAACTGGGTGGAAGCTGCGAACTGTGTCAAGTGCCCTGCATCAGAATTCGCTGCCCCCTTGTGCAAAAACCATGGCGGACGGTGCTCCTCAGCCTCAGACAGCTGTCAGGTCCAGAATCCGGCTCGCGCGGAGAGGCCTGCCTGGCAAAGCTCAATCAGGCTGGCTGGGCCCTGCGAAGGCGCCGCCGCCCCTCTGCTGCCCCGGATGCCTCGTTCGCAGCGCTCTCCCCAACGAGGGTGACAGGGATGCCACCACAGTTGTGCTGCGCCACCTGCTCTGTGGGGCCTCAGCCAACTTGGCAGCGGAGGCGGCGGCCAGCTTGCTATTCTGACTGCTCGGGACGCAGTGCTAATTTTGCAGCTCTCACTGCAGAGGAAAGCTGCTTCGGGAGACACCCTGCCCTGGGGACCCTGACCCGGCTTTCTCCAACTCTCCTGCCTGCCCCCCCTCCCCCGCCCGCCTCCTGCTGCTCACCTGATCGCCTGCCCCGCCCTTGCTTCCTTCCTCAGCCCACACGTCTTCTCCCCTCCCTTTTTCTTTCCCCACCTCTGGGGCTACAGAAGACTACGGCCCAAGCAAGGAGGGTTTCCCAATTCTTGCAAGAGAGGACTCTCTGGGGTTCAAGAGCCAGGAAGCAGGGTCCCTGGACATTCTTGGCAAGTACCCAAATCAGAACTTACTCTTCAAACATTCCCCACGTTCTCTGCACCGTTTACTACTGTGGAGATCTAAAAAGATTTACTTCTTATATCGAAAACAGGAAGTTCGCTGGTATTTGCAAAGAACTGCAGCCCCGAGCGAGCTCCCGAACACCGGATGACACCAGCACGCACGACAGGGGACTGTTCCCATAACAGCGGGGCACGTGGATCTCCGCCAAGGTGGACAGCATCACACGGAATTGTGGGTCAATATCACCAGTGTAAGGACTTCACTGCGCTTCTGACACTTATTTCTGGGAACACCATTCACATCAAGTATACTATGCACATAAGCTGATTAGGATTTATTTTATTTGCAAGAACGACTCATTGTTTGCAGCAGACAGAACCATGAACACACGCTTCGGATGCGGTGGCAGCTGAAAGGGAGACGGACCCATTAGATCGTGACCGTTTCTCTCCTGAGTTCCTGCCCTAGTTCCTGGAAAGGTCACCCTTAACCACCTCCGTGTGCCCGATCTTCCTGCTTTCCATTTTGCCACCCCGGCGTGGATTCCTTCAAACCATGAATGTTGATGGCTGCCCTTTAATGTCCATGCGAGAAATGCAATACTTTCCCCCTATTTCTTGATGGGCTTTTCTTGAGACGTGAATAGGTACGCGTCCTGAGAGCCACCAGGAAAGCATTTCCAGCTGATGCGAAGCTCAGAACATGCAGTCCTTGGAGACACGCATCCCTTTTTACCTGGCTCCCAATTCGCGTTCAGGACCCCAGAGACCAGTTTCTCAACCCAGTGCCTTGTTTTCCCCTTGTCTGCTCCCAAACCAGCTTCTGTTCTGTTCCCTTGACCATCACTTGCTCAGACCTTCGGCCTCAAACACTTGGCCCCATCTGGTTCAGGCGCATCCCCACCATTTCCCTGGGTTACCGTGAAAGCACCCGCCACCCCCCACTACTCCCCTCTCCCCCAGCTGCTGGTAGGATCCTCCTAAAACACAGACCTAAGCCCAAAGGCGTGCACGGGCAACGCTTGCGGAGACCAGGACAGAAACTCCCTCAAGACCTGCACGCTCTCAGGTCCCAGCCTTCCCAGCTCCCCCTTTGATGCCTATCAAAATCCTGCATATCAAACTGGCATAAGAAGGCGGGGTTTAGTGACATCTGTCAAAATATTTCAATGCACCTTCCCTCCGAGCCAGACTGGTTTCTAAAGACCAGTCCTCCAGACCTATCTGCCAAAATGCGGACGTACTGCAACATTCCTGGCAACAGTGAGGGAGAAAAATCTGGAAATCTCTTAGATGCTCCAGTCGAGCAATGGAGAAATAAATGACCCAACAGCCACTGCACTGGGTACTGCGTAGCTTTCACAAGGAGCGAGCCAGCTTTATTACATTAAAAAGGCCAACTACAGAACGCGGTGTAGGATGTGGCTTTGACTTACATAAGCACGAACGATTCCTACAACGTTGCATAAGCAGCCTCGCGGTGGTCGCAGGGGTGGGGGCACAATACTCAGCGGAGTGATGTTTACTTCTTAATCTCCTCTCATTCTGTAGTGTTTCATTTTTTTTTTTAAATACCTTGAGTTTATCACTTCCTCCAAAACGTCTGTTCCCCAGACTGTCCTTCCCCCGTACTTCCTTTCTGCTGGTAAAAATAGGGACACACATGCGTGCTTACTACGTGCGAAGGGCTGTTCGACGAGCTTGATACACAAGCGCTCATGGAACCTGCATGGCCCCCCACGGGGTGGATGCTACAACACCTCCATTGTACAGATGAACACACTGAGGCCCAGGAGAGCTTCAGCGACATGCTCAAGACCACACGGCCCGTCCATAGCAGAGCTGGGATACGAGCCGGGCGGTGTGACACGTAGCAAGGGACTCTGAAACTCCTGCTGAATGAATGAGAACACATGGCCCCATACAGATGCCCCACACATGTTATCCCCCGATGCCAGGTCCACGTCTCAGCCATCGGTTTAATACCCCTGCCAACAGGGGCCTGTACACAGTGGGCGCTGAGTCATGTCTGTTGACCTGAACACCGAGATTGTCTCCGGTGAGCAGAGGTGGGGCATCTCTGCATCTGCATGGCCTGCAAGGATGTGGGGTGCGTCGTCAAGTTCTCTCACACCCGGACAGCCGGTCCTCAAACACAACAGGGTCCAGTCACTGCTCACCTGCCCTTCTCATCGCCTCGGACAAGACCTCAACTTGGGTGCAGATCCGACAAAAGCCTTGCCACCTGCCTGCCGCTCTCCAGTTTCACTCTCTATCCCACAGCCAGAGTGAAGTTCTAACTGTGCAAACCAGGTCATTATCACAGCCCTGCTCTACACCCTTCCAGAGCTTCCCAACTCACTGAGGATAAAATCCAAAGTCGTCGTCATGGATTTCAAGGCCCCATATAATCCGTATTCTGGCCACCCTGGCCTTAATCTGACACACTGAATTTGCTCCTGCCCCAGGGCCTCTGCACTTACTGTTGCCTCTAACTGCACACCCTTCCCCCAGAAATTTGCCGAAGATCTTTCCTGACCATCTGATAGAAAACACCAGTGTGTGACTCTCTAGCCTCTGACTCTGCACGAACTTTCTTCAAAGACCTTATTATTTAGCAGTGTACACGTTTGTCTATTTTTCCACTCCTCTACGCTGTAAAAGCAGAGAGTGTTGTTTTTTTTTTTTAATCTTCTGTTTTGCTCCCTACTATAAACCCAGGGCTCGCTGAGTACTCAGTAGGTGTTCCATAAATAGTGACCAGATGGAAAAGATGTTTGCTGAATGCAGGCTGAACATTTGACTCTTGATTTCCACTTGATTTCCTGGGGCAGTTCAGGTTCAGCCATGATCTCATGGTTGTAGGACTGAGCCCTGTGTCGGGATTCTCTCTCTCTCTCTCTCTCTTCCTTCTTCCCCTTCAAAATAAATAAACTTTAAGAAAAAAAAGAAAAGAAGAAGAAATAGCCGGGCTTGCCTGGAGGTGATTAGGTGGCATTTAATATTTCATCTTTCCAGGCAGCATGGCAGGGGGCCCCGAGGGGAGGAGCCTCTGGTAGTGAGCTTTCCTGTGGGAAGAACACTGCCCCTGGGCCCAGGCTGGCCTCTCAGTCTCCCCGAAAAGCCAGAGCTGGCTCATGCAGCCCCTTTCCCCAGGGCAGGCCCCAAGTCACAGTCTAGAGCGGGGGTCCTGGTAGAGGAAGGAGGAATAATTCAGAATGATTTTGGACAAATCATTTACGTTTCCTGGGCCTCCCATTTTTCACTTATAGGGATGGATAGATACATGGCTGAAGAGACATACAGAAACATCCTTGGGGTTTTTATAAGGATTCTCTCCTCCTGCTTCTCACGAGTTTCTCACGACCAGCCATCTAAGACACTGTGCTGGGCTCTTTCACGTGCGCTCACCTAACGCTCCAACAGATCGGTGGTCCTGGCCCTGTTCTTCCTGTTTCACACTTTATGACACAAGACACAGAGGCCAAACCCTTGCCCTAGGTCACCTTCCACCTTAGTGGTGGAGCTGGGGAACCTCACAGCCTCCAAACTCCCCACCCTTTCTGTTTGGCCACCGAGGGCCTCAAACTCCTCTGCCTCTGAGAGCCCGGCAGCTGACGTAAATCAACGAGGCAAGGTGGGGTGGTTGGAAAGGTGCCAATTTGGGCATCACTGTCCCATCCAAAGGCACTCACCTTCGTATTTTACTTTAAACACCGTCCACACCGAACCCGTCTCCCATGTCTGGCCACACCTTTGGGATTTCTCACATCGGGTCAGCACTCCTTTGTGGCACCTGGGCCACGCGGTGGACTTGGAGCCTGGAAGGCTCAGGCTAGTCCACGAAAGCACTGCGAATCACAAGTCCCTAGGAAGGAGCTAAGGAATTTCTATCAGCGGCAACTTGCAGAGCGAAAGGTCTCAGCTTGGGATTCAGGTGATCCCTTCGTGGTGCACAGCCTGGAGCAGTTCAGCCTCAGGCCAAAGCCCTGCTCACTAGGAGAAAGGGCGGCTATCTCGGCAAAAATCAGGAGTTCAGAGTAGGTGCAGCAGAAGGGGGTGGTGAGCTGGGAAAACATCGGGAGCGCTTTCTGCTGAAAATTCAGTCGGGAATTTGTGCTGTGGCCTACATTACTCCAGCCGCCACCCCCATAACTTTTTCCCTCCCCTTCACGAACGGCAGACCATGATGCATCTCCTAAGGATGAATTACTCGGCAGAAAACATTTTAATAATGTGCTAAATGACAGCACAACAAATCACGTGAGCCTTCCCCAATTCGCCGTCCAGTTCCACAGAATGAATTCTTGGAATCCAAGCCTCGCTCATTAACGCACTGTCAGAAGAGCACCTGACGTCCCCGCAGGGCCTGCTAACATCTGCCACGTGTCACGTCTTGGCGCCCACCTTGCCCTGAAATTCTGGGGCTGCCCTTCACCTGCTCACCATCTTGGGGCAGGGGCGGGGAGGGGCAGACTCCGGTCCCCATCTGACACGCAGAGTTCAAAATGGAAAAGAAAGGGTCTGCTTCCTCCTGCCCTGTTGCTGGTACTGGTGAGGACTGCGGTGGGAGGCGGGGAGATGTGGAGAACAGATCCAACCGGCCGATTCCTCAACCCCCAGATCTGAGCAGATGCCAGATTACTTGGAAGTCAGAGTGCCCCTTGCGGAACACAGCAAGATATGGACACCCGAGAGAGAAAAAACAGAGTGGAAATGTGCGTGCAAAAGCGGGTCCTGTTGGATACTGGACTCCAGGGCGCGCAAGCCTAAAGGTGTTAAGGAAGATTTATGAAGAATAACGAGCAAATTCTACCCACCAGCTTTGAGTCCCCTGCCCTCCACCTCGCCCCCACCCCAAATCAGAATGGGACCACCTTTAGGAAGTTTGGCAGGGAGCAGCTCACGGAACACGCATGGGAGCAGAGTGCGAGCGGAACGCGTCGTGGGCAACGCCGGGTCGGGTCCCATCCGGCCTGTGTGCATAAGAGGCAGGACTGAAACTCGAGCATCTGCTGGGGGCCAGGCAGGTAACGCAAGCGAGCGCAGGAGAAAAGCCACGACCACTAACAGGAAGGGCAGGGCAGGCTGGGCTCAGGGTGCAGGAGACCCCAGGGCGGGGGTCTCGGTGAGGGCAGGCAGCACTGTTCCACTACATCCAAAGGTGGCCGGGTGGGAATGGGGGCGTACGCGTGTGCCCCGCCGCCGGGACAAAATCCCACTCACTGACTGCGTGGCTTGAGCAACAGACACTGATTGCTCACGGTTCTGGAGGCTAAGAGCCAAAGGGCTGGCAGATTTGGTTTGGGGGGGGCAGGGGGGAAGGCTCTCTTCCTGGCTTGTAGGTGGCTGCCTTTCATGGCGTCCTCACACGGCAGAGCGAGCGAGCGAGTGAACTCCAGGCCTCTTCCTCTTCTCATAAGGGCACGAATCCCATCATGTCGGCCCTTATAACTTCCTGCCAACCTCACGACCTCCCCAAAGCCCCACTTCCCGATACCATCACATTGGGGTTAGGGCTTCCACATGTGAATTTGGGGAGGACACGAACGTTCAGTCCACAACAGGAGAGGACCGATTGTCATTCTTCCAGAGAAGCTTGATGCCTGATTTGACACTGCGATTCTGAGATTGGCAACATTTCAGTTAAACAAAAAACAAAGCTCTACTGGACTGGTCAAATAAAACAGATTGGGGGATGTGGGGGGGGGGTGGGCAGGCTCAAATCACAGGCTGCAGGTTTGCCCTGAAATATGGGATATGGCACCAAACACCAGGGGCTCCCCATGAATTTGCTGGGTAATCCTGGGGTCAGCAGGTAATTTCTCTGGGCCTTACTTTCCTCAGCAGTTCTGACTGGAACCTTAGGAAATTGCCATTTTATTGGCAGATTGATAGGGTTCCACCTGATAGGTTCTTAGGAAGACTGGGAAGATGAGGTCAAGGAAGGGAACCCCTGAGCCAGGGCCTACAGTCCGTGCTCAGCAAATGGAAGGGGGCCAGAGGCACCATTCTGTTCAGTAGCTAAAAGGGGCTTTTAGAATCCTGAGTCAGCATTTGAAAGAACTGAGGAAATCTGTCAAGATTTGTAAGAATAATTATGCTTTGTAGGGTTTTTTTCCTTAACCAAGAGAGATTTTTTTTTTTTATAAATCAGAAATTTCTTAGGGGGAGATCTGAGCTGACCACCAGACACGCTGCTTTCTGCAGGCACACACGCGCAGGGGAGCATCGCGCGGAGGTTTACCAGCGCGGACAAATCTTCCCCCTCCCCAAAATGAACCAGTCTGCAGGCTCCAACCCAGAACCCCTACCTCACTCACAGAAGACAGACGGGCCGGGCAATGTCATCTGGACTCTGGGGAAAGCCAAAGGGAGAAAGTGGTTTACCTCCAGCAGGGGTCTAGGCTAGTGCTTACTTCCAAGTCTGGTGTCAATACTGTGTCACCTGTCACGCGTTGTACTGAAATCCTTTGTATTTTTCAAAGCCCAGGACACTGAACCTTATGCTCTCCGTGCTCATTAGGCACAAAAGGTTTCTCCCTCAGCTCTGATGAACGGCAGGCGCACGGCTGAGCTCGCCCAGCACACCGAGCTGCTCAGGGAACACACAGTTTCCACAATCCTGCAGGCGGATGTTTGGTAAACGGCCAATCAGAGACGCCGGGCGGCCCGCGGCAGGCAGGAAGGATGCCAGCTTGCGAGTGAGCAGTCTCTTCTCCCGACTGGGGCAGGAGGCCTGGCTTGGCATCAGGGTCTTAGGACCAACTCTCTACCTCGGTTTTTGCCAAGGAACTTAGCCCAAACTCACAGGACTTGGGGACAGGTTAATTTCCAACACATATCACAGGCCAGGGGGCTGCCTGGAAAACACTGGGAACTCCCCTCACGAACTATTATGGTGCTTTCAGAACAGCGAGGCTAAGCCCCAGCATCACCAGGGAACGAAGGCAAAACGTGGTTTTCCGTAGGGCACGGTCGGAAAGGAAGGTGCCTTGTGGGGCACCGAGGTGGCTCCGTCGGTTGAGTGTCCGACTTTGGCTGAGGTCATGATCTCGTGGTTCGGGAGTTCGAGCCCCGCATCTATAGACGCTTAAAAAAATAAAAGGCAGAATACAAATTGTGTCTTCTTACAAAGGCCCTGAAAAACTTAGGAAAACATGAGCAAGCCGCAAGTAAGTGAGAGGGGCAGCCTGGCCAGTGTCGGTCTGGTCGGAAGTTCAAGCTGGAAAGGACGGAAAGTGGGGCCCAAGGCGCCCCACTCCCGCCCAGACACAAACAGAGTAAGCCTGTCTGAGGTTAGAGCATCACTGGGAATGAGGACAGACCCCCAGACCCTCAGTGTACTTTTCTTGAGAGCTACACTGAAAAGAAACTCTTATTTTACCCCAGCACGCCACAAGCCCCAACCAGAGCGTCTCAACTAACGGGTCCCAATCCCATTTTTGGGGCTCTACAGGTTTGCCACATGGGGTTTTACGTTTTTTGTTTCCGTATGATGGTATGTTCCAGAAATGGTACAGTTATGTTCTATAGCATCTGAAGGCTCTATAAAATATCAACTACTGCTCCATCGTCTCGGGCCCAATTCTATGGTAGAGCAGACCCCTCACTGATCAAGTAGTGACGCCAAGGGACGGCCACTTGCCCCAAGGTGCTGCGCAGACAGGTTCCCCAGCAATGTGGTCAGAGAAGAGTGGGGGGCATGGAGTCAGCACCAGACACACGGGAGCAGAACGGGACAAAGGAAGGCGTGTGTTCCGCGCCAGTGCAAGCAAAGCTGCGGTTTCAGAGCAGCGTCAACATCCATTGTGTTGACAATTTGAAACTGTGATGATTGTGGAACCACTTGACGCATCAACAAACATCTCTCAATTCCTGTTCACTTTTATGAGATATAAAAATGAGAAATTTATACCTGATTTTAAGTTAGTTCACACTTAAAAGTTACTTTCATATTAGTATTACTTAAGTCAGTAGCACTGGGAGTCTGAGAATTTTCCCTTGCATCCATTATCCACTGAAGTGACAGTGGCAGGCTGATTTGTTTCTAGAATGTTCTGTGAGCTGTAGAGGAAATTACTCTCTCCCTTGATCCAAAGGCGCAAAGCATAAAGCCACACAGGCCTGCGTGTATTTGCACACCTCAGCTCAACCGCGCTCACGGGCTGACCTGCTGTCCGGAAGCCCTTTCGGAAGTGGGCGGAGCCGCAAGCCAAGAGTGGGCGGCGCCTCGGCTCTGGCGCCGGTAACACTTGGGCCCCAGCAAGTCGACCATGGACACGCACTTTGCCAGCCAACGTCGGAGGAGGGGGAGGAGGGGGAGGAGGAGGTGCGGGGCGGAGCGCCCAGGGGAACAGCACTTACACAAAGAAGGGCATCAGCTGCACCAGGGTCTCCTTCTTGGGGCTGGCGGCGAACTCGGGGACCACCTGGATGACCTTGTTCATGACGCTGCGCAGGTAGCTCTGGAGCTGCTTCCTCCGCTCCTCCACAAACTTGGCATCCTGGGAAAACAGACACACGGGGCTGCTCAGCGGCGCACTGCTTCCCCTTCTGAAAACAACCCGTAGAAGATACAGCGATGGAGCACCACCGCCCAGACACCTCAGGGCTACCTGAGTGATGGTCGTGTGCAAATGTATCCGAGGCTTTCCACGTGTGATCACGCTCAATCAGCAGAGAAGGTGCTCATGATGTCATTACTAAGAGGGGGACAGCAGGTCCATGGGACCACCCACAGCGTGTTCCCATGAACGAATGAAGTCTTAACAACTGTGTCTGTTATTTAGAGGACCTACAATGTGCCAAGGGTGGTGATGGGGCCTGGGGACCGAACAATGAACACAAACGGTCACTGCTGGTGGAGGCCACAGGCCAGTGTAGGACACACGAATAAATCCAGATGCCACACAGGTCCAAGCTGTTTTCCAGAGACAGTGTTTGATTTACCACCATAGGAATTTTCTAAAATATGAGTCAGTCACCACTATTTAAGAAACATTTTCTTGACGGGGCACTGGGGTGGCTCAGCAGGTTAAGCGTCTGATTCTTGATTTCGGCTGGGGTCATGATCTCACGGTTTGTGAGATCATGGCCCATGTCAGGCTCTGGACTGACACATTGCTTGGGATTCTCTCTCCTTCTCTCTCTCTATCCCTCCCCTACTGGCACGTGCACATTCTCCTCTCTCAAATAAGCACAAAAACAATAAAAAAAAAGAAACATTGTATTGATAAACAAATTCCATCCTCTCTTGAAAAACCAGGATACATGGCAGCATGGGGCCACGCCAGGCTGAGGCTGTGCAGTACGGCTCCAGGCACAGGGCCCCAGGTCCGTGCAGTCTCCACCCCTCGGTGCTCTGGGGCTCCATCCTCTGACTCTCCCTCCACCCTCATGTCTGCTTGGCCCTTGGTGGCAGGGCTGGCTGCCCAGGGCTGCCTGCCAAGAACCAGAACTAGAGCTGTGTGATGATCTGCCGTCCCAGGGTCGAAATCCTTAACGATGTTGAAACAAGGGGCCTCAGAGATTGTGTGGCCTGTCCTGCTCATATGTATCTGCACCGGGCAGCCCTGGCTTATCACAAAGAAACCCTGGCCGGCGTGGGGGGCAGGAGACTCTTTCTCTGTGAAAGTGATGCTGTTTCTAGACTGAAGAACCACGTGAGGTAAGGGAAGGGTAGAGAGGGGGCAGGGGGAGGAATGAGGTCATCCATCCTCACAAGAACATGAGAAGAAATGTGACTAAGCGCACATGACAAATGAGGAAGCAGCGGCCTAGAGAAGGTGCGGGTGGATCGTGCACGAGGTCCCACGGATGGAGCAGGGCACCCGTCCCTGTCCCCTGCCCTGGGGTAGCATAGAGGGAACCTCAAAGAGGGGCTCGGCCAACAGTCCGCTGAATGAGGCGGTGCTCAGAGGCACCCGATCCCAGCGTGTGCCCGGATCTCGAGGGAGGAGTCCCCACAAGGCCCTGCCAAGGATCTGAGCACAGCAGGGAGACTCTTTTAGTGCTGCCTGATTTAGCAAATAAAAACACAGGATGCCCGGCGATATCTGAGTTTCAGATAAACAATGCAAAATTTTTCAGTATTCATAACTCAATATTCAATAATTCATGATTCAACAATTCTTCAGTATTCAACTACGTGCCACACAATAAAACCTTCCCATACAATACCTGGGACGCACTTGAACTAAGAAATTATTCATTGTTTATCTGAAATTTCCATCTCGCCGGGCATCCTGTATTTCATCTGGCAGCCCTCCCGGGGGGCACCAGGTGGGAGAAAGGGTCCCGGAGCTTCTGCTGCCGGCAAGCCCCCCGGGTCCCAGCCAGCAGTGAAGGGTGCCAAGGCCGCTCCAAGTCCAGGGCCAGCGCAGCACGGCGGGAGGCGCACTGGGCCGGGAGAGCAGCAGCTGGTCCTGGGCGCGAGCTGCAGCCACTCGTGCTGCATTCCTGCTGCTCTATGGCTACTGAGTTTCAAACCATCGACAGGCGGTTGGTCGCTCCTCCTGGGGGACGAGGTTCACGTGGCCGGTTAGCGCCGAGCGGAGCTCATCAGGCCTGAGTTCTGAACGGCGCGAGGAGCCCACAGGCCCGCCTGAGAGGCTGCAGAAGGACCACCGAGGAGCCCATCAGCCCCGGAGGTCTCTCGGTTTTTGCAGCGGGGATACTCAGCACCCTCTAAAGCAACAAGGGGAGACGGGAGAAGGCTCTCCACTCCGTGGGACGGGGCTGGGCAACAGGATCCCAGGGAGGCCAGGACGCTCAAAATGAAGGTGGGAGGAAGCTACCAGGGGTCAAAAATGCCCATTTCCCCTGGTCTCAGTGCCTCTTCTCACTAAGGTCCCAGGGGCAGCAGTGATGAGGGGGAAAGGTGATTACCCTGGAGGAATCCCTAATCCTTCCAAGTGCCCATTGGTCCAGAATGCGGGTCCCTTCCAAGTGCCCACTGCTCCAGAGCACGGGTCCAAGTGCCCATTGCTCCAGAGCGCGGGTCCCTTCCAAGTACCCAATGCTCCAGAGCACAGGTCTCTTCCAAGTGCCCAGTGCTCCAGAGCACCGGTCCCTGAAACGCCAGCCGGCCCCTGAGAAAACCCAACACGGAAGCCACCTGAACTTGGCATGTGGGCAAGAACATGCCCTAGGGCTTGGAATCTGGAGACAGAGGAGCAGGATCCCAGGTCTTCAACCCGTGCACAGTGAGAGCCACCCCCAATCCAGAAGACAGTCTTCAACTCATAGAAGAGAAACCTACGGGTCCTCCAAACTGCAGGCTCCCCTAAGACAGAACTCACTTCACAAAAATTCCACTGGGGGTCATTTCTAGCTCAAGCACGTACCGTGCAAAGGGCAGGAAGCCTGTCGCCTCGGCACCAGTGCCTGGCTTCCAACCTCTGCCAGGGACATCGCTCCCCTTGCCCATGACTTGAGAGAGCTCAGTGGGACAGGGAAGATGGCAGAACAATCATGGAAAACTGCTTTTCCCCATGACTGTCCTTTCATTTTTACTTTTTTTTTTTAATTCCAGAAGTTGCATCAGCAGAGAAAATGGTACCACAAATCCCCATAACCCTTCATCTAGTATGGTCTTAGCCCTTTTCCACATTTGCCTCACCGTTGCTACCTTTTGGTGAAGGTATTTTACAGTAAATTATAGTCACCATGACGTTCTACCACTAGGTGCTTTGGTATGATTGCCTAAAATACAAAGAATATGTTCCCACTTACCCCCAATACCATTAGCACCTCTAACAAAACAAATGGTTTGTTGGTGTTATTTCATATGTAGCTTAAACATTTAAGTTTTCAAGTATGCCTATTGCTTCTGGAATTTTTAATTTAAATCCAAGTTAGTTACCATACATGGTTGGGAGCCATTTCTGAACGCAATAAGTTGAGAAAACTCCTTGTGAGGTTAAGGCAGGTTTGGATGGCCTCCCGCTGTCAGATGATGACCGACTCCCACCCCCACTCAATTATTTTTGCTTGAGCACCGACCCCCCAAGGCACCTTGCTGAATGGTATCGTGAGCGACTTGTCCCCTTATTCTGGCCCTAAAATATGCTGATTGCACCCTGTGAAGGAACTTATTATAGAAATTCCTTCTTTTGTGATTATGGGAGCAAATATTGCATTTCCTGAGAAACCTGTTTTTCTTTCCCTCAAGAAAACAGGCTATTGACCCCCGCTCACAAAAAACTGACTTTTGCCTTTGCTATGCTAAAAACATTGTCTCGTATTTGAACGCTGAAGATACCTTCCTTCCCCATATGATGAGCATCTAAATCACCTACATGAATCACTATTGATAAAGATTATGCATGAGTCTTCTACCAATGTATGTTCTGGAAAATTTTTACATAGCAAAGAAATCTGTCATCAGAAATCACTGTCTGAGGCAAATGCCACTTCTGTGCTGGCCCCATACATTTTAACGATAAATAAAGCTGACTCTCAGTCAGTGCAGAGATGCCTGCCTGGCGATCAGAAAGAATCTCGTGGCTCTCTCATCCCTCCCTTTCGCCGACACCGTCCATCCTTCAGGGAGCCCTGGACCTGCTGGAGCTGGATTCCGGCAGTACAGTGTGGTCTTGGCTTCAAGAGTAGACCCCGTGATTCATCTCTTCCATATGACACCCAGTGCCCACCCCTAAAAGTCACGGACTTTCTTTTAAAAGAGGTTATAGCTCACCCCAGGAGGAGGCCAGAGACTCCTCAGTAGGTGGGACGCACCGCTGCTCTGAACAGACTCCCCATGCTTGGGAATCAGCTGGGTTCTGACCTACTGGTGAAGACGGTCCTGCCGTTTACAGAAGCTTCTAGTGGCTTCTATGGTCTGAGAACATTAAGAGCAGGGTATTTCTGCCTAAAATCCAGACTCCTGGCCTCCCTTGAGAGCTGAGCAGTCCTGCCCTCACTGGCTGGAAGCACAGACCAATCCCCTCTGCCAGCCTGCTCCCCCTGGTCCCCTGGCCCCCATGGGGCCCTAGAAAACCGTCCAAGAGACCACACTGCAGGATAATCGCACCAGATGACAGTCCCTCAGGCAGGAAGGGCGACCCACATTGCCATCTACTGTCAGGTGGCTAAACCAGTGGGAGCCTCAGGCTTCGCATCGATAAAATGGGGGTAAGGATGGGCCCACTTCATTCAGGACAGCCTAATCAACATGGTCCGCAGGCTGTGACAGATGATGATCCTCTAGAAACTTCTAGGTGGATGGGGTGATGACAGGCAGGTGGTGAATGTCTGGGCAGGGGGCAAGCGCTATGAGGCTCTGGTCCACAGGTGCTCAGGGAAGCATGAAGGAAGTTTCTTTCAGGGCAAGGGTTTTCGTCAGGGGAAGTCATCCCTGAAGATGCTGCCTCGGCATCTCTTGGAGGAAAGACACGATTGTCAGGGGTCTGGGTGGGCGCCCTCAGGCGGGGAACAAACATGCCAAGAAGAGAGAGGAGAAAACGCTGAGGACACGGTGGGGAGGCTGGCCGGCGAGGCAGAAGGCGGCCCCACCCCAGCTGGAGAGAGGAGACTCGCGGCAGCCGGAGTCGATCGTGCGCAGCCTCAGGGACCACGGGAGGACGCCGGCGGCGGAGGGACGCAGAAGATGTGCTATGTCCTAGGCGTTTAGAAAGACTGCTCTGGGGGAAATCGGCTACGGGCAGCCTTAGGAGGGAAGAGCTTTCAAAACTCTGTCGGACGCTCTCCTATCTCAGAACTCCTCAACGGCTCCCCAAACACTCTGTCCGCCCTCAACATGCACGTCTAAACCCTTAGCACAGCTCACAGGGACCCGCACGGTGTGGCCCCAGCACGCCCTGCCCACCTCGCTTCATGTGTCCCTGTTCCCTCCCCTCAGCACCCACCTGACACTGCCAACAGGTCAGCCCCCTAACTTTCCCCCGTGTCTCACACACACGCATGCGCACACGGTCCTGGTGCCTCAGACCCTTCCTGAGCCGTTCCCTTGGCCTCGATTACCGTGACATTTAGGTCTCTGCTCTTGTGCCCCCACGACCGAGAGGCCCTCCGGGATACCCCAGCTAACGATGTCCCGTTCTCTCTACTTCATGGTCCTCAACGCTGGCTCACCACGTGCTTCTTGCTTCCCCACCTTCCCTAACTGATTCTGCGTCCCAGGGAAGCAGGGACATTACCTGTCTGGTTCCCCTGGTATCACAGAGCCTAATGAAGCCTGGAGATCACAAGAGGCACCATAAGCACTTCCTGTAAGAACGAATAAATGTAAGGGATGAATTCAGGGCAGGAGAAGCAGGCCACCAGGCACAGTGGTTGGAAAGCTGTCACCGAATCCAAGGAGAGAGGACCAAGGCCCCGGAGCGGGAGCGGGATGGAGGAAAGGAGGCTAGCCTCCTAGCGCCCTCGGGCAGGGAGAAGACGCACCCTCCTGTCACGGGCCACCCACCAGGGAGGAGACTGGGAGGAGATGGCTGTCCTGTGGGAGCCTGCCCCAGAGGGTCGGGTCCAGGACAGATTTCTGGGTTCATCGGTTGGGCTCCTGGGGCTGCGGCGTGAGAAGGGACAGCAGGAGACAGAGGCGGAAGACTGGAAGGAACTTGCCAGACTCATCTGGGCCCTGCTGGCTCCCCTCACAACGCTTGGTCTCTTATGGTCTAGAGCCATCTGAGGGGGTCAGTCCTCGCCTCCGAAAAGAACACTCAGGGCCATCTTACTGCGAGTATTTCCTTCCCTCCAGAAAAGGTTAATTTTATTTTGAGCCCTGAGATGACAAGGACACCATCACCTCAAGATCAGCAACTTTAAAAACAAGGGCACGTTGTCAACGAGACAATGAGCCACGCTTCCTAGAAGAAACGCTCGGCCCCCCGCCCCCCTCCCCCCACTTTCTGGCACTGTCTCCCCTGGGTCGGTGCTGATAAGCAGCCTTCTCAGCCCCATGACCCCTCCCTCTGAGGGGACCTGCCCCGGGGCCACACTGCCTGGGAGCTGCCTGCGGGTGGGCAGAGGAGACTGAGTTTCCAGAGTCCGTTTTCATTTCCATCTAAGAACGTCACTGCATTTTATAAAGGAAACTGGAGGTCTGGTTCCATCAGGAGCAGTGAGCAGCTCAGGCCTCGTCGAGAAGCAGCTACTCCAGAGTCAGCTGATCTGAAACTGGGTCCCTGGCTGGAGAATTCTGGAACACTGATGAGACTCGCAGGGCGCCTGCACGAGGATCCTCTGGCTACGAGACTCGCTCCCAGGCCCACTTCTCGGGGGACTGGCTCACCCAGCCTGTGTCTTCCTCCTGGGAACGAGGAAGACAGATTCCCAGCATCCCTGTGGTGAGCACGGGCCAGGCCTGGTGGATGCCACATGAGGCAACCACATGAGGCGACCACGTCCAGGCCTTGCCATGAAAAGGCAAGCACCCTGCGACACTCCCCCACCCCGGTCTTCCTCTGGGAGTGCGGAGGCCACACGGGGAAGTGGCAGGACCACCTGCAGGAAGGAGGGCCACCAGGGCCACCCCCCTGGACTGGGGGTGCCCCGAACGAGAGATTAACTTCGCTGCCAGAAGCCACGGAGTTCCAGGTTTGTGCCACATGCCGGTAGAGGTACTTGTGCTAATCCTGAGGATTCACACATGGCGACCTACCGTGTGCCTGCCTTTGTCCAGGTCAGCGTGCCTGCAAAGAGTGTGCGCTGGTTAACACACAGGGCCCCTGCCCTGGAGGCGCTTCGAGGCTGGTGGGGAAGGAGACCAGAAGCAGGCACACTCAGACATCGCTGTAAGTGCGCTGGGAAAGCTGGGTGTGGGCTGGACGGGAGGAAGGCGGACAGACTGGCCTGGGTGGTGGGGAAAGGCAGGCCCCTGGGAGGAGCCACCTTCAGAGGTGAGACCAGAGGATGGGAGGGCGGATCCAGAGGCAGGGAGGCCGGGGAGGAGGCTGCTGTGGTCTCCCAGGCAAGAGGTGCTGGCGGCGCGGCCCAGGCCACCAACGGGGAGGGGAAGCTCTAGTTCAGACAAGCTAGCGGGTGGGAACCATTCGTAGGCTCCCTTGATGATCCAGTCCCTTATTTTGTTCATCCATTCCTCCAGCAGACATTCGTCAGGGCCCGCTCTGAGTCAGGCACTGGGGACAAGAAGGTGGCCAAGCTGGGTCCTGACTTCACGGAGTGTCCAGGCGGCTGGAGGAGGCAGACGACGCCATGATCACGCAACCGTGGTGAAGCCATGGTGCCCATGTGCCCACGGTGTGCAGTGGGGCACGTGGAGCAGCCCGGTGGCTGTTCCTACGCCCCTGGGGAGCGGCTCTGCACACACCCACACCGTTTCATTGAATTCTGAGAGGCCCCCGGAGACAGGCACTCGGGAGAGAGGAGGCGGCGGCAGAGGGCAAAGTCGGCACCCACGCGCTCACCACTCCTGAGCCTGCTTCCTGGGCCCGGGAGGCATCCATCTGCTCTTGGGCAGAGGGACAGACAGGTGCCCGTCAGGGAGCAGCCAGGGCGTGCCAAGGGCCGCAGCGCGACGGAGCCCAGACGCAGGAACGGTGAGGGGAGCCGGCAGGGGCAGGCCGGGAGGTCACATTAGAGAACGTGGGCTCTACCCTCGAGGCCATGGGTATTTCTAAGCAAGAGAGTGACAATCAGCTACTCCTTCCGTGACACAGAAAAGCAACGTTGACTCTCCAGTCTGTGCAAGCTGGCTGGTCCCTCTCGCTGTGTGTGTCAGGGGTACTGGACACCTGCCTTTCCCCTTTCACATGTGGGGCAGCCGGGAGGTGCGGACGCTGCTGAAGGAAGCCGCAGGCCCAGGCCCGCCCTCCTGGGACATGGGGACAGGCCACAGTGCACCCGGCAACGCTCGTGAGCTGCAAACCCGTGAGCTCTGCTCTGTTACGGGTATGAGGCCCGAGTCCCTGTTTCCAGGGAGACTGTTATGCAACCGCTAATTGGGAAGCGAGAAGAGAAAATTCATGCGATCGCCACTTTCAACACCTTCCGCGAAGGCGACGGAGAGCAGTGAATTGTCAGGGACGACGGACCCTTCCTGAAGGCCACTGAGCCCCCTGTATTGGCCTCTGATGGGGTATTTTTAGCGAAGCTGCACGAAGCATCTTCACTTGATTCCCTCAGGGAAATAATAAGGGTGCAAACTTAGAAAAGGAAACTGTGCTTCTCATCTTTACACTGAGAACGGGCTCCAAGCGGCCACGGTGGCAGGAAGGGGAGGCGGGTCCCGAGGGTCACATTGGGCTGAACAGCTGCACGAGTAGCCGGGCTGGTTCAAACAAGTCTCACTTAACAAGTCTTCTCCCGGCTGCTCACCAGCTGGAAAGCACCAGAAGAGAAGAGGGGAAGGAGCGGCTTTATCTGGAGAGTTCGGGCAGGGGAGGGAGAGGAGGGCTGCGATGTGTCTCCAAGGTGTCCTCGGTGAGAATTCCATGCGCTCAGCCACCACAGACACCCATAAATTCAGGAGTCAGAGTCACTGCCCCTTTGAAGGGACAATGGAAGCAAAGTCCCGCTGATTATAATTACTTCACCCCAGCAGCTCAAGCCCATCACCAATTACCAAGCAAGAAGTCCACGATGGACTGGGAAGGAGAGAGCAATCCGAGAGAGAGGCGTAACCCTGTGGACGTCACAGGCTCCCTCTGTGACGGCCCACAGCAAAGGAGGTGCTCTACGTGTCACTCAAACATCCAAGCAGCCAGCAGGCAGCAGAGAGTAGATTCCCTTCATGGGCCGCACTCCCTGGGGGCCAGGCCACACCGGGGCCTGTGGGAAGAAGATGCCAGAAGAGGCCACCATGACGGTTGCCCTATAGGTACAGTCTAGAATCCCTGTGTCCTTGTAACGTTTCCAGGGGGCCGGTGTGCCCGGCGCTGTGCTGGGGGCACATGACACTGATGACAAGTCACAGCGCCGGCTCTTAGACCCAGCGGTGCCCAACAGGCACGCACACCGTTAACAAAACTCGGTGGCAGAACAGAAGAGCTTCTAGCAGAACGTGGTGCTTCCTTCCAGCCTGGTCGGTGTGGGAGAGGGTTTGGGAAGCGGGAGGCACTCTGGGCCTCCATCTGGGGAGGTGAGTGGGATTTCCACAGATAGAGGCAGGAGGGAGGCCCAGGGGTGAGGGCCCAGGGGCGGGGGGGTGGAGGACAGGACTGAGCGAGCGGAAGACAGGGATGGACAGACTAAAGCAGGGCTGAGCCGGGCTGTTGGGAGGGTCCCAGGTTAAGGCCGGAAGGCACTGAGGTGCGAAGGAGAGAACAGGTGCACACAAGGGCTCGGGAACTCGGGGCGAGGGGGTCGGGGAAGAGGGAGGAGGGGATAGTTTGAGGCTCGCTGGCTCGCACGGGCCACTCGGAGGGCTTTGCATGGATTTATCGCTTACTCCCAGACGCTCCTGTGGGGCTGGAAGGACCTCCCCACTTCACAGCTGGGGAGATGGGGTCATGGAGAGACGCAGCAGCTTGCCAGGCTCACAGAGGGTAAGGGTGGAGCCGGGATTTGAACCTGGACGGTGGGTTGTGGGGCTCTCACCTCACCCGCCAGGTCTCGCTGCCCCGGAGAGTGCCACTTGTGTGTCCCGTGGGGTGACAACGGGCCAGCCATGGAACATGAAGGGCAGATCCCAAACCCCTCTTGGCCTCCAGGATGAACGTCCCAGTGACTGGGCTCTCCCGGGCCGCCGAGAGCAACCTCAAGTTCCCTCTCATGGCCCCAGAGGCCCTTCATCACCCAGCTGCCTGTCGGCCGCCCCCTCTCACCTGGGCAGGGCTCCGGGGCCACACCCCCAGGGAGAGGCTGTCACCCCCACACCGAACCTCTGGTAACCGAAGCATGTCTAACGTAAATGCTTCCCCCAAACCCCCAGGACAGCTAGCTGCCACCTCTCCACCAGGGAGCCCGGACCCAAGCGCACGGTGGCCTCCTTTCACCCCACATGAACTCTCTCCCGTTGCCTACGAGCTCCTCCAGGAAGCAGACCCGTTTGCTCACTGCTGTCTCCACCTGCTCACTGCTGCCTCCACCTGCAGCGCTCACTCCTGTCTCCACCTGCTCACTGCTGCCTCCATCTGCAGCACTCACTGCTGTCTCCACCTGCTCACTCCTGTCTCCACCTGCAGCGCTCACTGCTGTCTCCACCTGCAGCACTCACTGCTGTCTCTACCTGCTCACTGCTGCCTCCACCTGCAGTGCTCACTGCTGTCTCCACCTGCAGTGCTCAGTGCTGTCTCCACCTGCTCACTGCTGTCTCCATCTGCAGTGTTCACTCCTGTCTCCACTTGCAGCGCTCACTCCTGTCTCCACCTGCTCACTGCTGTCTTCATCTGCAGTGCTCACTGCTGTCTCCACCTGCTCACTGCTGTCTCTACCCACAGTGCTCACTGCCATCTCCAGCTGCTCACTGCTGCCTCCACCTGCATCGCTCACTGCTGACTCTACCCACAGTACTCACCGCTATCTCCAGCTGCTCACTGCTGTCTCCACCTGCAGCGCTCACTGCTGTCTCCACCTGCTCACTGCTGTCTTCATCTACAGTGCTCACTGCTGCCTCCACCTGCAGGGCTCACGGCTGTCTCCACCTGCTCACTGCTGCCTCCACCTGCTCACTGCTGCCTCCACCTGCAGTGCTCACGGCTGCCTCCACCTGCAGCGCTCACTGCTGTCTCCACCTGCTCACTGCTGTCTTCATCTGCAGTGCTCACTGCTGCCTCCACCTGCAGCGCTCA
>CM053564.1:9539078-9649130 GCA_028646485.1 Cryptoprocta ferox | reverse complement strand
TAAGGAGTTTGCCTGAGCTCACAGAGCTGGTAAGGGAGTGGTCTGGAAGGGGAGCCCAGGCCTATGTCACGGCTTGGGGGAGAGGCCCACACCACAACCGCCGAGCCAGGCTTTCGGTCCCCGCGGTGGTGCCACCAGAGTCCCTGCTAACGGGCAGGTCTGCTCCTGCCATGTCTATACCACCCCGTCCTCCCACGGCACGGGGCTGGCATGAGCTCTAGTGGGGAGTGCGTGGCAGACCCTCCAAGCTCACCGGCATGGAACACTAGCGTCTAGACCTCTCCAGTTATGAGTGACACCAGAGAGACCACTTTCGTCACCGCAAGCCCGGCGTGAAAACCTATC
This sequence comes from Cryptoprocta ferox, assembly GCA_028646485.1. Classification (NCBI taxonomy): domain Eukaryota; kingdom Metazoa; phylum Chordata; class Mammalia; order Carnivora; family Eupleridae; genus Cryptoprocta; species Cryptoprocta ferox. The sequence goes on along the minus strand of CM053564.1, from coordinate 9,648,785 downwards.
TCGGCTCCTTTTCTCACGCAGCCGTCCAAGGCTCCCTGTGCGAGGGGTCACGTGCTGGGCACCTGGGTCCTGGTCTCATGCCGCCCCCCCCCCCGCCATTGTGCACATCCCTGGGAATGCCAGGTTCCTTTTGAGCCTTAGTTTCCTCACTTGCAAAGGGAGTGGATGGGTCCAGGACCCCACAGCTCCCTTCCCGTGCAGACACGACAGAGACCTTGCTTTGGTCAGGACGCACTGACTTCCCCAGGTAAGGTCTTCTCCACAGCAGGGCAGACAGCATAAACCCGGCCACAAGGGGGGGTGACTCGGCCCAAGTGTTAAGGAAAAGGCAAATTGGCCCAGAACGTCCCTCAGGCCCAGACCTGATGCAATCCTGCATTACTGCAGATCTTCCAAAATGCCCACTACCGTACTCCGTAGCAGGGGCCTCCCCGGGAGAGGCGGAAACCGAGACTCGTCAGCCAGCCCGCTGCCTGTGGATGGCGGAGGGAGAGCAACAGAGAGCCCAAGGTCATCAAGGGTGGCAGATGCCATGGAGCTCATGGGGGGAGAGGGGGTGCCAGGCCCCCTCTCAGTCCTCACGGCCGGTGACGAGGCAGGGTTTACGTCCTCATCACCGCCCCTTACACAGACACGGACGCTAGAGACGTTACTCGCCGCAGCCAAAGGCGACAACTGGGAAGCAGCGGTACTGGGATCTGGATGGAGAAAGAGCATCAGGTCTCAGAGGCAGGGAGCTGGGCACAGTTAGAACCGGGAGCTCGCAGAGCCCCACGGACTGCCGAGCCCCTGCGCAGGCGGTGACAGATGACCCATGAGATCTCCCTTCCCAAGCCGCAGGAAACACGGAAGGCCGCACTGAGAATCTGGACTTTCAGACCCAAACTGTGTGCTGGTGTTCGCGCTCAGTTGTGAAACTGCCCTCAACCGCCTCCCCCTATTTGATGCAGAGCTTGGGTGTGGGGAAGGCAAAGGAAACCATGAACTCTGCTAGTCTAACGAGTAACAGGGACTCCCAAGACCTAAAAACATTTGTGCACCATCGCTCACAGAGTAACAGCAAGAATAATAATATCTAACACTGGAGGACTTACTGCGTGACCGTGTGGTTCAAGTCCTCTGCACCTAAATATCAAGCCAGGTTTCCTCAAAATGCGTTTCCGAGGTAGGTCCTACCATGAGCCCATCTCACAAATGAGGAATCAGAGGTACAGGGGGGAGGGGCCTGCCCAAGCTCTGGGTGAATCACACTGCGAACCAGGTCTTCTGACCTCATCAACAGTGCATGCTGAGACCCCCTGCCCCTTATCTGAGTCAGGACTTTCCACACGACACACAGGCAGATTTAAGACTCTGTCGGCAGCCCAAGGCTGGGTTCTGATGGTCTCGGGGTGAAATATCGCCTGTGGTGGCAAGAACAGGGCTGACTCAATAGGACGTCTCGGACCTGGATCCTCTCCATGCTTCGTTCACAGCAAAGGCCACAGGCTCGACACCCACACCGAATGCAAGCTCGCTCCTCCCCTTGGCCCCAGAGCCCCTGCTGCCCACACCGCTGAGGGGGCTGAGGTGAGCCCCACTGCTGATGAGACCTAACTGTAAACGGGGGGCAGATGAGCCCCCCCGGGGCTGGCCTTGAGCAGGTACAGCGTGGTGGCTGGCAATCAGCACGCACATGCGATCTATCGGTGGATTATGCCAAATGTCGGAGCAAAAAGTAAACCCCGACCCCGCCTGCAGAGAAGATGTACCCACGCCAGACCCTGACTGCACATTTAGGAAGCGAAGCAATTCTCTTTCAGAAAAGCAACGGAAAATCCACACAGGCCCGAGCTATGTCTACACCCTCCTCCCAGCCGCTCCTCACAGCAATAGGAGCAGCAGCAGTTATGACACCGTTTACTGTGAGCTTACTATGTGCCAACCTCTGGGTGAAGCGTTGTCTTGCGTCATCTCACTATGCCCCTGCGAGGGCTTTAGGGAACAGATGCTCAGACCCCCATTTGGCAGATGAGGAAACGGAGGCTGTACGGAGATTAAGTGCCTTCTCTGGGGTGACGGGCTGGTGGGGAGCAGAGCTGGGACTCACAGCCACGTGTCTGGGCCCAGCTCATGGCCACGCGCTGTCCTGCCTGTCGGCGTCAGAGCAGTCACAGCCACAGGCCACCTACAGCCTTGCTCCAAACAGAGGTGCAGAAGAAACCAGTCCTACGGCTCACACAGAGCGAACCCGATACCGTCATTCCACATGCTCCCCCGGCCCCCACCCTGCACAATGCGGAATGGCCGCGGCTGGACGCATTCTCCTCAGCAGAACCCCCATCCGTGGGAGGGACGATTACGTGCACAGACTTCACTGCCACCTCTTTTGCTTGAGACGGGTTGGGTATGGCAGCCTGTCTCCCCCCCATCCCCCCAACCGCCCGGTGCCACACAGGAGAAGGTTCCGCGGCAGTGAAACCCCATTTTCCTCTGTTACTGGCTTTGTAGCCGAGGGACGGTGCGGGCCCAGCAGCTGCAGATGGGGGAAAGGCTGGTTTCTGCATTTAATGGGAAGAATGCAAGGAGGAAAAAAGGGCACTGCCCACACATGAAGATGTCTCCTTCAAAATGACAAACTCAGGCAGGACCATGGGTGACACGAGCCACGGGAGGGGCAGTGGGGACAGGGCCGGCTGGGAAGAAGCGCCACTCCTGTAATTCTGGAAACTCGCCTTGCACAAAAGCGGGCCCACTGTTGCCGGATCGCCTAGATTTTTACATGAAACCTCAGATTTTAAAATATTAAAGAAATATAAAAGTATTTAAAGAGCAGGCGGAGCAAACAAAATGCAAAGCGCAGGCCACACGAAGCCACCAGCGTGGAACGGACGAGCTCATCAGGTGCTCCTGAACTCAGAACGCTCCCCTCAGATTCACAGCTGCCAGCCCCAGGACCTGGGATTCCTTCGGGAAAGCAGCATGATGTGTCCACCAGAGTCACTCAGAGCAGGGCTCAGCTCCTACCACTACTTAGCCGAGGGAGCGTGGCCAAGTCATTAGCCGTCTCTGGACCACGGCTGCACATGCAGACACAGAGAATGCCAGACTCGGAGACTTACTGTGTAACCGAGCGCAGTCATGCCTGTAAAGCAGACCCTGGGGTGCTCTCGGTACCCAGGGGACACTCAACAAGCAATGAACTTCCTTTTTTAGAATGAAGCACAACTCAGGTTCCTTTTGCCTCTAAAACTACATTTTTTTCAGCAACCTGGCGGTACTGGGTCAAATTAAATACAGTAGACAACGCGATGAACCGACTTCATCCTGAGCATCTATCCCAGAGGAATCTCATGCAGGACCAGAGGGGTCACACACAGCAAGATTTCATCGCTGCCTGGGTCTGGAGTCAGAGGCCACTGGGTGGCCCGCATCTCTGGGACACTGGGTGAGTGAGATGTGGCGGACACGCACCTGAAAATACAATCCCCACTTACAGGAGCCAGGTGTGGGTAGACGCAGCCCCTTGGATGGAGCGGAAACAGGATGCTGAGTACGCCACGTAAAGAAACAGAGACTAGCGCACCACACTCGTCAAGGTGAATAAAAAATACAGCAACTGCAACACAGTCTAGAAGGAAACCAACATGTGCGCAGCCACAGCCAAACCCGCTGGAGCAGCTGCCGGTGGCAGGCAGGGAGAACGGGAGGCGGACGGGCTGAGAGAGGAGAAACACAGAGCTGGAGGCCTCTGGGTGACCGTTGGGGTCGGGTTATTGCAGCTGAAGGACAGCACTCACTCACTAGCTTTTTTTTGTGCCTGCAGTCTCGGGAGGAAACACGGAAAGCAGAGCGGCAGTATCTTCCTGGCTGCGCCTGTTTACGGCCAGGCCCTTCCTCCATGAGACCCAAAGGCCCAAGGGGGACTTGGGTACACATGAGCTCTTCCCTGAAAAAGCTCTGAGTCCAGTGACTGCAGACACGGAGACTGAGCCCTAACCATCCAGCTGGCAATTCGGAGTGCTCTCCTGTACTTTGTGTTCCCACGGGGCCCCGTTCTCCTCCTGTCCCCAGTCTGCCAGGCAAGCCTCGGGCAGAGGAGAGGCCATGCACACAGCCGTTCCCTCGTGACCGACAGGCCGGTCCCCTCACGGCGCCCCGGACCATTTCACAGCCGGCTGGCTCCAAGTGTGATCGCACGGGGTCTGGTTTAGAGATTCTCGGGGGTCTGAACAGCAGCGGCGCTGGCATTATGGGGGACCATCTCTGCCTTAATTGTTGCCTATGATGACTATCAGTTCTTAACTGCCCGTGCCACAGGCCGAGATGGCTGGATGGGCTACGAAAGGCATCATGGAGCGAAATCTCTCAATTCTCAAATCAGTTGGCCGCTGATTGAAATGCTGGGAGACCATGGTGCAGACCAAGAAAATGTATCTGCGACCCATCCAGAAACAACAGAAGAAAATTGATAGGTCATCAGAAACAGATCTCTGCAAGACTGGTTCTGTGCCCCAACCCCGCCGGCGCCCATCGAGCTAGGCTTCTGAGGGGCCAGTTCTGGGCTGCTGCAGGCCAAGTGCCTTTCTTCAGAAAGGCTCCAGACACCGCAGCGGGGCTGGGGCTGTAACAGGGCTCTGGACCGTAACTGCTACAGACTCACCAGCAAGCACACCCACCTGAGGCTAGGTGTTCAGAAAAGGGCGTTTCATTAGCCCTCGAAACACACTTCTGTGGTTCGGGGAGGGGGTCTGCATTTCAGGCCATGGAGACAGAGAGAGGAATTAACCTGTCCATGCTCACGCTAGAATGGTCCTTCTGACTCCCAGGCCCAGCCACTCTGCTGTCCCACACTGTCCCCTTGTTTCTACCGTGTTTTTCTATAATGCTTCTGATACCAAACATGGAGGGTTTTGTCCCCCCCCCCCAACCAATTCTCCAGCTTTCCAGATGCTAACTGGTTATCTAATGATTCAAATCCCTTCTGACACTAACTGCCTGAAGTCTGCATCGGACCACACGGGTTACAGGCTCTACTGCTGAGTCTGCCTTCACTTTGGATGCCAATCCCAAGTCCCAGGCTCCCATACTTCTGACCAATTGGCTATATGTCAAGGGTTCCCATGATCCATTCCTCGGGGTCAACAATGAGCTAAAATGACTCACAGAACTCAGGAACCCACTTTACTGGATATCACTTGTTTATTACAAAGCATTCAGCTCAACAACAGCCAAATGGAAGACATGCATAAGGCAAGGTACTGATAGAGGTGGGGGGAAAGGTGTAGAGTGTCCGTGCCCTCCCTGGGTACACTGTCACCTAGAACCTCGAGGTACTCACCTCTGTGAAGCTCTCTGAACCTCGGAGTTGAGGATTTTTAGGGAGATTTCACTGCGGGGGCACGACTGACTAAATCACTGGCTGCTGGTGGCTGATTTAATCTCCAGTCCTCCCTCCTCAGAGGTCAGGGGTGGGGCTGAACATGCTAACCCTCTAACCATGTCTTGGCCCTTCTGGAGGCCAGCCCCACCCCCAAGTCTTCTAGGGGCCCCAGCGACCACTCCTCTCAGTAGCCTCAGGAGATCCCCAGGGTCTTAGAAGCTCTTGGGTCAGGACCCAAGACTGAGTCCAACAGTGGATCACAAGATGCTCCCCTCACCCCATGAGGAAATCCCAAGGGTTTTAGGGGCTCTGTGCGAGGGACCAGGGACATAGACTAAACATATATTCTTTATTATATCACAACATCAAAAAACCAAATGGAGAAGGTAAAGCAGGAAGGATAAAGAGATTATTTTCAAGTTTTACTTGGGAGCTTTATTTACCCTGGATGAGGACCCTGGAGTTCGCTGTAAGAAGTAAGAACAAACTCAGAGTCAAACAAGGACTCAATCTAGCTCGTCAAGACAGGCTCCAAGCTCGAGGTCCTCGCTCCTTTATGTGTAAGAGAGCGGCAGCTGTCATCATGCATAGATTCCACCAATGTGATGTGCCCAGCGGGTGCTGGGAGCTGGGACACAACGGTGCGGGAGATGGTAGTGCAAGAAGCTGGGGCTCACAGCTCTCTGCTCCACACACTGTGCGGGGAGCTGGCAGCCAGGTGACTCACTCTGGCCAATGGGCAGCAAGCAGAAGGGGTACATAGCAGCTGGTGGGGTCCTGGTTCAGGGATGGTGCATCTCTTCCATCTCTCTGCAGGGCATGCTGCAGAGACCTGGGGGCCTTGCTGTCCCTTCCTCTTGCTTCTCTCAAACCTCCTCCCAAATATGCTCCCCTCCAACCTCCAAGGATCTGCTAGTGCCATGACAGCCAGTGTCGACCCCACTGCACACGGGAGCCACCAAAGCACAGACCTGCCTGACAGTCATGACTGAATGCAGGCCCCTTGAGCCCATCCCTTGAAACCAAAGGGACTCCTGACCTCATGCTGTTCAGGAGTTTTCTAAGGAGGTCACTGCAGGGGCGCCTGGCTGGCTCAGTCGGTGGGGCGTGTGACTCTTGATCTCGGGGTTGGGAGCACCGAGCCCCACGTTGGGTGTAGAGATTACTTGAAAAAAAAATCATTTCTAAGGAGGTTCCTGCAGACTTCCCTAGCAGTGTCCTGGGTGGGGGCTTCATCTGGGAGATACAGGGAGGGTCTAATTCAGCAAAGCAGCTCTCCTTCATCTGTTTCAAGTACTGGAGATGGTGACGGTGGTGGCAAAAATTGCAGCCATTTACCGAGAGCTAACTTGGTGTTAGGCTTGGTGCTCCACAGTTTTTCCACTTGTTTAACCCTACCTTGGGTGGTGGGCACTATTACTGAACCCATTTTACAGATGAGGAAACTGAGGCATTGAGGTGAAAAACTCATCTAAGGTCAAACATCCTTAGAACAACGGGAACCAGCAATCACACCTATGCCCCTGTAACTTCCGAATCCGTGTATCTAACCATGCTAAGCTGATCACGTGGGGGATGCCAATGCCAAAACTAAGTGAGTTAAAATAAAACCGTGATGCCCACCCCCAGGCTTACAGAAGAGGAACTGAAATCCTGGTGTGGTTATTCCTCCCAATCTGCAAGCCTGGAATTCCTTCTGCGAGATCACACCGAACACACCTCAGGTGCTGAGTCAGCAGATGTTCAAGGAGCCACTCTACGAAAAGAGCTTTTATTTCCAGTCAGCAAGCAAGTAGGTGATGCAAATATACTTCGAAAAACTCAAGTTATTTAATGAAAACAGGCAAACCTCAAAGCTGGGCCCAGTGATATTCCGAGTCTACTCATGGTCCGTGTATAAACCACTTGCTGAACACAAACATCAGACCACCGTGTCAACAAGGAGCAAACGCAAAGTCTGGGGTTTAAAGTGGGTGCGGCAGCTAGCCCTACCCAGCACGTTCGTGCGGAGAAATGGAGGAGGCAGAGGGCTCCATTCTGCACTGGTCATCGTCCACACCTGGGACCACGGGGCCAAGTACCACCAGCTGTACACCGTAAAGATTCTTCTTCTCTGACTGCAAATAGCAGCTAACATTTATGGAGGGCTCGCCCTGTGCCAGACGCCATGCTCAACGCAGTGATTTGCGGGTAAAGAAACTGAGCTGGGGGTGGTTAGACCACCTGGGTTTGAATCCCAGCTCTACCACTCACTAGGGCTGGGGATTTGGAAAAGGTACTTGGTTTTATCATCTCTGCAAGAGGGCTGGCAGCAGTAGCTGTGGTGCCTGCACAGAGTAAGCACTCGGTCTGTGTTACTGTTACCATTGCTGGTTATCACAGCGCCAGGTCATTTCATTCTCAAAATAACCTGTGGGTTTAGTACAATCATCTCCACCAGCTGATGAGCACATGAGACACGGTGTTCGCTATTTCACAGCTCTGTCAGACAAAAGAATGGAAAAACTGAAGATTAGAAGGAACAGACGTGTGTTGCGTTAAGGAGAAGCTTTCAGGAGAGGAAGGCAGAATGCGGCTTCGGTGAATGCAGTGGGTTGTTTGGGGGGGGGGAGGGGCGGTCAGCCTAGGCAGGGAGATTCCTCGCCGTCCCCCTCCCCAGCCCCAGCTAAGTCTTCACTACCTCCATTCACGGACCAGGGCGGATGTTCCCACACCCACCCTACCTTAAATCCCTAATGTGCTGCCTTTGGTAAACAGAAGACTCCAAAATCTCACTTCTGTATCCTAAGATGCTACAGACCTCAGGGATTTCTCTTCATCTCTTCTTTTATGGAGTAAGCCAAGTGGACAATAGCCTTTTAAGCCCTGGATCTAGTGCTTCTATATCGCTTTAGATGCCTTTACTGAAGCCTCGATTTTAAGATATTATGAGCAACAATGTCTTCTTTCTTATTTTCTGCCTGCCCAGCAACAATCCCCTCTATGCCACTGTTAAGAGCACTGTAATGATCCTTTCAAAGATCTCCTGCACCCCATTTTCAGTCCACATGGTGGGGGAGAGGCTGCCCCTCCCCCCTGCAGCTGCAGAACCAGACACAAAATGAGTCAGGTCCACCTATTAGAATGTTCCATCCCCATGGCCATAGAGATTGGCTCAAGAATGGGCATATGAGCAAAGGAAGCACAAAACTCATACTCTGAAACCTGCAAAACATTGTTGAAAGACTTAAAGATGACCTAAAAAATGAAAAAACATCCTACCTTGTTATAAAAATAACAATATCCCTCAAACTGATCACAGATTCAATGTAATGCCTTACCAAAATCCCAGTTGCTGTTTTTTAAAAACAGATTTGTCAGCTTATTCTAAAATTCATATGGAAATTTAAGGGACTCAGAGTAGCCAGGCTAACCTTGAAAAAAGAACCAAGGTGGAGGACGCACTTTTCAATTCCAAAACCTACTACAAAAGCGACAGTCATTAAGACAGAACGGTACTGGTATCAGAATAGACATTTAGATCAATGGAAAAGAACTTCACATCCAGAAAGCAGCTCTCACATTCATGGTCAACTGATCTTCCACAAGGATGCCAGGACAATGCAATGGGGGAAAGAATGGTCTTTTCAGCAAATAGTGCTGTGACATGTGGATATTCACATGTAAAAAGTGAAGTTGGACCCCATACAGAAAATACCTCCAAATGAGGCCCAGAACTAAATCTAAGCACTGAAACTGTAAAACTGTTAGAAGAAAACAGGAATAAATGTCAGTGACCCTGTTTTAGGCAAAGCTTTCTTAATAGACATCAGAAAGTCTCAGGAAAAAAAGAAAAACTATATACGTTAGACTTCATCAACATGACTGAAACCTTAGGTTCTGCAAAGGACAGCATCAAGAAAGTGAAAAGACAATGCACAGAGTGAGAAAAAATACTTGTTAATCATATACCTGATAAGGGACTTATATCTAGAATATATAAAAAACGCTTATAACTCAACAATAAAAAGACAACCCAATTTTAAAATTGGCAAAGGATCTGAATAGATATTTCCCCAAAGATATACAAGTGGCCAATAAACACACACAAAGGTGTTCAGTCATTATCATTTGTCATTAGGGAAACACAAATGGAAACCACCATGTGACATCACTTCACACACACACACACACACACACACACACACACAGGCAATAACAGACATTGATAAGAATGTGGCGAACTTAGAATCCTCATATCTTGCTGATGGGAATAGAAAATGGCGCAGCTACTTTGGAAAACAAAGTACTTCAAAACGCTCAACTGACTGAGCCACCCAGGAGCCCACAAAGTACTTCAAAATGCTAAACAGAGTTGCCCCATGACCGTACTTCGCTCCTAGATGGAATGAAATCAACAAAAGAACGAAATTAAAGGAAAAGAGAAGCATGTGTCCACGCAGAAGAGTGCACACGAATGTCCATGGCAGAATGACTAACAGCCAAAATGTGCAAAGAACCTAAATCCCCATCAACAGACAACCGGATAAACTACCTGTGGTCTACCTCTGTCATGGAATAGCGCTTGGCAGGAAAAAGAAACGCGGTTCTGACGCATACTGCAACACGGACAAGACGCACACTGCAACACGGATGCAACAGTATGCTTTTGTGAGGTCACAAAAGACTAGTCTATGAATCCATTTATATGAAGTTTTCAGAATAGGCAAATCTTTGGATACAAAATGTAGATGACAGCTGTTGAAAACACCAACAACAAGGCACATAACCCAGGCAGACCAGTGAAATCTACTCCCAGGCTCTGCTGGAACTACCAGGAAAGGTAGTGCTTTCTCTCCGAGCTGCCATCGGGTTAAATAAACCTGGAACTGCCAGAGGCTCTAGCTTGGAGAAAGCCTGTCTCAGAAAGAAGCCAGCACGGAGGAAAACAAAGGAGAAAGGGAAGGAGAGAGAGATCAAGTTGGGACGAGATCACGTGAGCCCTGGAACCAGCTATGCCTGAAGCTGCAATCCATTCCTGCTCTTTTCAAGCACGTAAATCAAATTCCTCCCATGACTTCAGTGTGGGAGGATTTTAGTTCAGTTCCTCACTGAAATTTTGATCCTTCCTTGGCATCCAACACTTACCATCGGGTCACAGACCACCCCCGTCAACCTTCACTGGACTTCCCACCCTGGAGCCCTCCTGCCCAATACTCCACCTTTCCCAGGGCACAGGCTTTTCTGAAAATCCTCTCCCTCCTGCCGGCATCGGCCTCCCACCCACCGCATAGAACCTCCTTTTCAGCCAGAGACACTTACCCCCCCACCCCGGAACGCACCTGGAGCAGGGCTCTGTAACTCAGCTGCTTAAAAATAAACACGAGCTGTGTTATTTCCAAGTTTTCCCACCCTATTAATTATTTATCTAGCACCTGCTTCACAAAAAAGGAACTTGGCAGAGAAAGAATAGGGAGAAGAGTCTGGAAAGAGCAAGGCAGCCAAAAACAGCGGTGGTGCCCTGGCTGGGAGCCACGTGATGTTGGGGGCGGGGGGAGAGGGGTCCCCAGGGAGGGTCACCAGCAGGGTTCTCTGTACGGCCTTGATGAAGCCTACTGGCCTCTAATCAGAAGTGTGTTTTTAAATGCATGAAACAAGACGCACAGGTTTAGAAAGAAAAGCACTTATAAAACGGTGATAAAGCAACACAAGTACTTCCTTGCTGAGGCCTCAGATAACAGCATCTAGCGGCAGGTCTGATCACCCCTGAAATTTCAAAGGAGTGATGATCATGGACTATATTTGGAGCCATCTGTGGCAACTGTCGTGTGACGTAAAAATACATAAGATTGATTTCTACTGCGGAAAAAGTCACAGGTATTAGGAGTACTGTTACGGTTTGTGGCCCAAGTTCATGTTTGAAGTTCATGTTTTAATTAAAGGTTAGGGAACATAAAAGTGTAATTCTTGTCTGAGGATTTATCCTCAGACCCTAGAATGAGAACTCGCGGTGGGATCAGGCTGAGCCCCCAGGCCGGCCTCACTGGAATGCTGCACTGCCCCTGTGGAGAGGCGAGAGGGATGGCATTAACAGGGAAGTGTGGCCAGGAGAGCCAGGGCATGGCCCAGTTACCACCAACAGTGGCTTCTGAGCACTCGGTGTGGACCAGGCTGTGTTCTTGGCCTGTCCCCTGAACTTCCTCACTGAACCCTCAGAGCAGCCTCATGCAGGAGCCGCCAGAATTATATGTAAATTATATTTACATAAGAGGGCACCGAGGCATAGCAACATGACATGCTGGGATACACTGGTGTCAGGATTCAAACCCAAGTACTCTGACCCCAGGACCCATGTCCTTGTCCGTTGCCTCTCACTCCCTGCTCCCCTACCCCTGCCAGAGTCCTACAGGAGGTCAAAGCCCAGAGGAGGCAAAGAAAAGCTGAGTCAGACTTAATTTTGAACGAGAGGCCTCTGTTCCAAGCCTTGCACATCTGTGTGGAGCATGTGTTCTGCCTGGGTCAGAGGCAGTCCTGAGCCCAGAGACAAAGCTGACTCTGAGTTTGCACCAAGAACACTGTTCCATTCCAACAAGATGAAAGGCTGTATGAACCAGGCAGAGAGAGAGCATGGGTCTGGCCCCATATCCAGTGTGGAACTGCCTGCAGGCCTCCTTTTGTCTGGAACGCACTTTCCAGGTTGTTGGCTAGCCCAACGCTGCACAGCCTCCACATTTCAGTTTAAATGTCCCTGCCCGGATTCCTCCACTATGTCAGGTCTTTGCACTCTTCCTGCATAGAAACTTGGCACCATGTAAAGGTTACTTATGGTTTATTTGTTTAATGTCTGTCTCTGCTAAATCAGAAGTTCCCAAGAGGGCAGGCCCCACATCTGTCTTTCCCCACCATCTTAAACACAACTGTGCGAATTGAATACATAGGAGTGAATATCATACAGGAAGAAAAGAAAAGAAAGCAACAGGAGACTGAGCCAGCCGGCTGCCGAGAACTTCCTGCTCCAGCCCGGGAGGTTGAGACTGGACACGGGCACATCCTGATGTACCAACTTAACACAGGGTGACTCTGCTCACGAACAGGTGTGGCTCCAAGCCTGACTGCCTGATGATCTGAGCAGTGAGGCGACGGGGGAGAGCAGGACAGGAAGGAGATGGACAAGTGTGTTGTCCCAAAGGTCTGGTCAGTTATGAAAACAAACATAACAGAGAGCAGTGCTCCTAGAACTTCCGGGTGTACAAAACTCACCTGCATGTGAAACACGCAGATTCTGATTCAGTAGAACAGGGGTGGGGGGGCTGAGATACTGCATTCCTAAAACGCTCTCAAGGGAGACTGATGCTGCCCATCCAAAGACAAGATCTTTGAAAAGAATAGACAAGAGACAGACATGTAAAAGATTTCTTGGAGGTCCTATTTGATACGGTTCATCTCAAGCCAGATTCGGGATGGAAAGCCTGGCACCAACTCATAAAAACATCCACCACTGTGTTCTTTGCTCCTCTGCCTACGAGCACAAGATTCGGAGCAAATGAGCCTGTGAAGGTAATAAAGAAGTGGACTCATCAGAGTTCCAGTCCCGACTTTCTGAACGCCTCACCATGCCATTCCAGACATGTCATTTCCCCCTCCTGGGCCTCTGGTCAGCATTCCCCACTCGCTGGTCTGCAGACTGGCTGTGCCAGCACCATCCAAGAATTTTTTTTAAAAAATACAGACCCCGGGGCTTCACCCGTAGAGATTCTAGTTTGCCCGGGGTGTGGTCTGAGCATCTCAATTTGTTTAAATCCTTCGATTCAGATCTGCAGTCATAGTGGGAACCCATGAGACGAACGGCAGCTGAGGTGCAACTGTCCGTGGTGCTGACCAGTGACTTGTAGTGTAGCCTAAATACAGACTTCGAGAACCTGGGAGGCGATAATTTACCGTATTGTTTGAGAATCTAGAAAAGATGCAGACATTTCGCTCTGCTTAGGTACTGGCATTATTGGCATATCCATCAGTCACCTGTAGCCCAGCGGTGAAGCCTAACCCATTGGAAAAGGGAAAACAGTTATGTCCAATTATTTCCAAAATCAATGCATCAGAGGCAGCTGCAATGGTCCCTGAAGCCATGGTGAAAGGCTTGACTAACAGATCTCCAGACCTGCTTGCACACTAATGGTATGACTGAGGGGGAAGGCCCCAAAGAGCAAAACCATTTCTTATTTGTTGCTCTAGTTTGAAGAATGCCTACACGAAACTCCAGTTTGTGCGTTCTGTGGGGATTTCCCACCGTGGGAGGGAGGAATGAACAGAGGATGGGGGGGGGGTGGTGGCGATAAAAGGTGGAAATGAAGATTAAGCAGAATGCCAGGTCTGCCTGGCTAGCTCATTTTTCTAGCTTCCCACAAAGATTTATGCACCTGTCCACAACACACTACAGATCCATTACCCAGCACACAGAGCCGCTTCCAACACCAAGCAGCAGAAGGTCAGGCACAAATGATAGTTCAGTGCTAGCTGAAAACCCATCACCTCTCTATCTTTACCCTTGTCTTGCAGAAGGAGCTGAGTAATTTTACTTTGGTTGGCAGGAGTGAGGAAAAAAATTTTTTTTTAATAAATTTGGACGTCAAAGAAATTCCATACTGTTCGCTTCATAACTTAAAACACCTCATGATCTGGGTAACCCTTTTGGGACAGTTCTAGGGTCAAATCTCTTACCCAGTTTATGTTACTTAGAGATTGTTAGAAATTGTCTCTATGTCTGCTTAAGTATACATTGTCTGCCTTCCCGTAGCAAACACTGAGCCCTAAATGTGATAGATAGATAGATAGATAAATATAGATGAGGCCTAGATGCAACCAGGTCATTAACTATTTAGCTTCCTGCTGTCTTCTCAGTGGCTGGCACATAGTAGGTATTCAAGGAACATTTCTTGAATGAATGGAGGTGTGAGTGAATGATGTTCGTCTTGGAATGTTTGTAGCCCTCTGGGGACTTCTCTGGGCTATTGTCTCCTACTGACATTTATCCTCCATACTGCTTTCCAAGTGAGCTTTTTTAAAAACTGCAAAACCATCTTTTAACACCAGGTAATTTGCTTTCAGGATAAACATCTGAACTCCTCAGCTGAGCATGCAAGGTAACTGTCCCTGCCTAGCTCTTTGGAGGGACCCCCTCACACGCCACACACTGTGTCACATACATCCAGTACATGTAGTGCCTGCCATTTGCTCAGGAGGCATCACGGGCCTGAGGGGGTAGAGCTGCCCCTCAGAGTGCGGTTTCCTTTGCCTGAAATTCCCCATCTCACTCAGCAGCTGGATCCTGCTCAGCCTTCAAGGCTCACTTCAGGTATTACCTCCACCCTGAAGATTCTCTGTGTCTCTCCTTCCCTCTCCACCCCTCCCAGCCCCCGCTCCCACCCCAGGCTGGTCCCCCCAACCCCCGTTTCTCCTCAGCACCCATGCCCTTTTTCTCTTGGTGGCGGCACCATAATCTTTCCCTCGAAGAATCAATCTTTCTCACTCTCAAACCATGGCTTTGGGATGAGACTGACTCCACCCCTTTGCCCAGGGCTCAGCACATGACCTGGCCAATCACAGTCATCATTATTGGTATTAAGACAGGCACAGGACTCAAGCTGGGCCAGTGAGCATCAGCAGTGAGACTGGAACTCCTGGGAAAGGGATTTACTCTTTCTGCCAGAGCTGCCGCAGTAAATATGGAGAAAGCCAAAAGGTACGTGACTGTTTCTGCCATGAAAGGGGTGCCTGCCTGAGAACGCAGCTAGGTCACGGAAAAAGGCAAGTAGAGAGACGAAGAGATAGGCAGACAAGTAAGAAGCAAGAGAGTATGTCAGCAAAGGAGAAAGAGAGTGGCTGAGCTAATGACATCATATGATATCATTGAACTCCTGGGTCCAGCCATTCCTGAAGTGAGACCTAAACTTCTCAGTTACACAAGACAATTAATTTTCTTTTTAGAGTACACATAGTTTGATTCTGGTTTTTGTATTTGCAGTGGAAAGCATCCTAGATGATATACTGCTCCCGCAGATTCCTGATTTAATCTCCCCCAAGTACCTACTGGGAGTGATCTACCAATCGCCCTACTGGACTGTGAGCTCCCAAAGGGCAAGAAACATCTCATTTGCCTCAGTAGCCCCAAGACTTCTTGTATCATAAATCTGCAAAAAGATTTTTAAAATTAAAAAAAAATAAAGGTATGTCTATCTGGAAAGAAACATTTACCTGAGAATTAACGGAGATTTCCATTTACTTCATAAAACTTTCATGGCCCTCCTGCTAAGAGCTCTTAGACTCCTCAGGTTCTTGGCCATTGCTAGTATTCTCTACTCCCCTGAATGCTTGTGTTTCAGTTCTCCAAAGCTGGAGATCCTGGATGTAACAGGAGGTGGCAGGTCTAGGGTTTTGAGAAAGCACAAAGCCCAGGGTCTGCCGCACCTTGCTCACCTGGACGTCAACCGAGGCCAAAGTCAGGGCTGCACCCCTACATGTCCCTGGTGAGGGGGTGGAGCACTGGGGCTTAAAGAATCCAACACACACGGGAGCTCATCAGTTTATCATGCTTCTGTACCTCTGCTGATGCTGGCCCTCTAATGAGAACATCCTTCCCTGTCTTCTCTACTCATTCTTCAAAGCTCAGATGAAAAACCCTCCCCTCCGGTGAGTCTACCCTCAACTTCAGGGGTGACAAATTCAAAAGCCTTCAGGGAAGAGGAGGTGAGAGAAGCAGGGTAGACTGGGTCAGCCCTGTGTTAAGGGCCAGCCCCCAGTCAGCTTTAGCCAGCCGCGGCCACAAGGAAATCGGAGACCAAGAGAAAAACCGGTGTCCCCTTGCTAGGGAATGCGTGGACTCCAAGCTGCAGTCAGGGGCCTATTGTTATTGCTATTGTCACTGTCATCATCATTCAGCACCTATCTCAGGTGGCATATGATCTGTGGACTGCCAGCTGACCACCTCTGAGCTGGGGCTTTGCCCGTGGCCTGAGTTCAGGACCAGCACCGCACAGGTTACAGTCACCTGTGCATGTATCTGTCTTTTCTGCAGGCCCCTGTCTCTGGTAAGATCCCCCATCTCCAGGTCTGCTAATTACTCTCTCTCAGTCCTCAGAGGCTCTAACACTAACCCAAACCTGTCTTCGGGACCAGGTACAGACATTCTGCCCATGCCCCGGCAAGGGCACTCCTGCTTACCCCCATCAGGCCATCCTCCATAGGGCAGCAAGGTCTCCAAAACACATATCAAATCCTGTCATTCCTCTGCTTCAAATCCTTCCATGGCTCCCACTCCACCTGCCATGTTTAAAGGAATAACTATAGCTGATGCTACAAAGGGAAGAAACAAGGGGCCAGGGAAGTCCACTGTGGGGGTGGGTGGGGCTGGGGGGGTCATTTATGCTGGACGGTTGGGAAAGGGCTCTCTGAGGAGGTAGAGTTTAAGCTTAAGCCTGACAGATGAGAAAAATCCCGCCACAGGACAGGTGGAGGATGCACTATTCTAGAGAGAATTGTATGAGCAAAGCCTCAGAGGTAGGAAAGAGCTTGAGGGCTCAAGATCTAAGAGGGCGACAGGCACAGTGGCAGGAGTGGAGGCAGGGATGATAACTCCGCAGCCACCGGGATGCTGGCGGGATGAAATGAGTGTGCAAAGTCCTTGGCGCCCCGCCTGGCATGTAGTTAGCACTCAATAAATAGTCACCGTTCTCAGGAAGATGGCAGTGCTGATGTGAAGAAGGGTTTGTTTATTCCCCGCTGCTGGGAAGAAGGCTGCCCAGTTCATGAGGGAGAGCTAAAAGCCAGTATCAAGGGCTCCTTTATAATACAAAATCGTTCCTTTTCCATGAGCTTATGAGGATCAGGCACTTAACTCAAAAAAGCTTCTAAACTCATTACGAAAAAGAACTTCACTTTCCCTCCGAAGGGGGAAGAGCTGAGAAATTGAACAATGACGAAGTTCCAAGGGGGCGGCAAAGCTTAATGGAGTTGGCAACGGGCGGGAAGAGCGGCTCTCCGAAGCAGCAGAGGAAATTGTGCCCAACACTCCATGGATGCTCAAAGCTTTCGGGACCTCATCTGAGAGAGAGGAGCCGGGGAGTGGGTTTACTCCGGGTTCACATTAAAGAACACAATCCAGGGCCTACTGCTCTCTCATGCAAATACCCACTGACGTCGCCCCCCCAATCACGAGACCACGCCAGTATCTTGCTGTGTGCAGGACGATGACAGATTGTCGCTCCTCTGGAAAATCAGTCCAGCAAGGAAAGGCAGCATTTAGCGTACACGCTGAAGCATTACTGCGGGGGGTGGGGGGTGTGGAGGTAGGGGGAGGCAGGACAGCAAGAGGGGTTTCTTGGAGGCGGCGGCAAACGTTATATCTTTTTAAAAGGCATGCACAAAGGCTGGCATCAGGAAAACATAAGGAGATGCTAAAACCAGTATGACAGAAAGTCCAGCGGAGTAATACCCCCAAAATACAAATAGGCAAGAAAGGGAAGGGGACATCTGAATGGCCAGGACACATGGAGGGATCGTCAACCTCATCGGCAATCAGACAAGTGGGCATTACAACCTCAAGGTGTTGACACTCTGCATACACTGTGTTACCAAAACGTAAATAAGTTGTGAGTCTAATGATGCCAAGTGTTGCTGAGAACGTGAAACAATGGAATCGCGTCCCCGTGGTTGGGAGTGAACAACTGGCACCACCCCCTTGGAGAGCAACTTGCCAACAGCCAGGAAAGGTGAAGGCAAGCAGGCGCAATGAGTCAGCCGCCGCATTCATCGGTGCGTAACCAGGAGAAACCGAGTACAAGCATGCGCGCCAGGGGATGGGTACGGGGTGGGTGGGGGAGGAGGGGGCTCATGGCAACACTGGCAGAACAGAAGACAACTGTGAACGGTCCAATTGCCCATCGAAGGGAGAGTAAATAAACACAACACTGAATATTCACACAACAGAATGTCAGTAACTATAGCAGTTACAGTTAACGAATTAGAATGCTGCGCATCTGAATGTATCCATCCCAAAAAGGTAGTTTTGGTGAAAAAGACAAGGGATGTATTTTTCATACAGGAGGGATACAAAGACACGAAACACACACAACAACTCCACAGGACCGTTCCCTCTGCCGGGGGGAGGGTTCTGAGAGGATTCAGCTACATCTGCAATGTTTAATTTCTAAACGCTAGCTTTATTAAATCAGGATGACGATACGTGTGTGTTCCTTGTATTTTTCTATGCATTCTGGGACACACCTGAAATACTGAATGTAGTTGAAAATACATTTTTAACAGCTTAGAAGCAAACTGGACAAAATGGGAACAGCTGTCAATTCTAGGTGGTGGGGATACGGGGGCCTGGTACCGTATTCTTTGCATCCCCCCCACCCCGCTTTAAGAAACCACCCACCGTGTGACCCCTTTGGGCAACTCTTTAGCACTCTCTACTGAAGTCGGCGTACACGTCCTGTGATCCAGCAACTCCGTTCCTGTGTGTGGACCTGCAGAAACCAGCACTTTCTGCCACAAGACGACATATACAAAGGTGTTAATGACAGCAGTATGTGTCACTGCCAACGCGGAAGCCACCCAACATCCAACGAAGGAGAGAATAAACCGTGCTCTATCCACACAATGGAACTCTACACGGCAATGAAAAAAGCAGAACAGTTGCTACCTGGAACAACGTGGTTGGATCTCACAGATGTAACGCGGACAGAAGCCAGACACAAAGGAGTCCATGCTCTATGATGCCATTTGCATGAAGTCCTACAATGGGCCAAACCAATCTATGGACTAGATAGGAGGATGGTGGCTGTGCCGGTGGGGTAATGGGAGGAGGCTCGGAGTCCTCCCAGGGATGTATCTCCCGGTGTCTGTGCTGTTCGCGTAGGTACGCTCATTTTGTGCAAATCCGTCATCTATACATGTAAGATCGGAGGCATTCACAACTCAATTTTTAAAATTATTTTAAAAAAGAGAAGAAAGAAAACACCCCCCCCCCCATATCCAGAAGAATGAAGAGGGGAGGAAGCAGAGGGGAAGAAAGAAGAGGCAAGCCTGGTCAGGTCAGAGCACAAATTACACAAGAATGGAAAGCAAATTAGCGAGCCTCCTCTGAGACATATTTTTTGAAGCTGGCAGTTGAGGGTTCGGGATGTGGCGGGTGGATGATGACAAGATCCCATGATGCAATCACCCACAACCCATACGATGGCCGAGACAGCTGTGTACTGTGGAGGCCGGGTGGCACGCGGAGGTCACGCAGCCCTCGTGTACCAGAGACCGGGTCTGACGCGAGGCTGCTGAGATGCCAAAGCCCAACCTCTCAACCTCTGTACCGCAGGCCTTCTAGAAATGCAAATGGCCTGTGAGAACGTCGAGGGGAAGGGTGCAACGTCGTCCACGCACAAGGGATTCTGGAACCCCGCAGACCAACGGGGGCGACTTGAGAAACTAAAAAATGTTTTTCTCTGGCTTGCTGAGGATGAACCGAGACTGCAACACACAGTTCCCAAATGTTAATGGCAGTACTTAGAGGGGAGGTGGCAATTATTCTCAATTATTCAAGAAGCAAGTAAGAGCCGACAAGGACTCTTCTAGGTTTGATTTTAATCAGTTGTCCAAAACCGTGAGGGAAAATAACAGATAGAACGCGGGCTAAGTACATTCTAAAGGCCTCCAGAGCTAGGAGGAGGGCTTAAATAATGATCTCCGAGTAATTTAACAGCCCCAGAAATATTTTGGACAACACTTCATGCCCAGCGGAGAATCAAGTGCCTTGTAATTCACGTCAGTTTCCAAACCGGTGGGTTCATCGCTGCTGCGTCAGAGGCCTTGAGCTCAGCCTGAGATGGGCCAAGTTCAGGGAGGCGGCGAAGTCGGGCTGGTGAACTGGGAAGGCGCGACCCCGGATGTGTCATGTGACTCACGTTCGTCACCAGGCACGGAGAATGCAAACACTGGCAGTGCTGTGTCCACACCCAGCGGGCCGGCGAGGCCTGAGCACCCTTCTCTGAATAATGACCGGAGACCTCTAAGTTCAGGGGAAGGAGGAGGGATCGGGGGAGAAGGGGAACCAGTTAACTGCACAACACTGGTGTCACTCACCAACTCCGACGTGGCTTTGGTTCTTTTGTTCATCAACCACGTCTCACTCAGTGTCTACCGTGTGCCACTTATGGCGTGAGATGCTGAAAGGACCGAGACCCAACAAGCCTGGTGCTGCTCTGCTTCCCTGGGGTTGGTGGAGAGTGAGAAGAGTGCATCAGGCAGGCAGCCGTGAGGGAGTCTGAGAAAGGGACCTGAGGAAGGGCAGCTAACACTGTGAGTTTGGGAGAGGCTTCTGGGATGGGGGGGGGGGGACCTGCAATGTGTGTGGCCCGTGATCACCAAAAAGCCCAGCTCTCCACGTGCTACACGCAGAAAATATGCAGGAGGCAAGCAGACCAGCAAAGAGACTTCTAGATGCTGCCTCTGGATTTTTGGTTTGTAAACTGACCTTGATTTTTTTATTGGATTTTAAATGGATAATACAGAGAAGTACTCCCCAGGAACCCTCCCCCCTTATTAAATACATATGCATATCTGCCTATGTGGGCGTACACACACTCCAAGCCTGAGGCTCCTCGATGTCTCTCTCCCGAGACCGTTTCTCTGGCAAGATGGTTTTAGCAACTGCTCTCCTGGAAAATATCTTAAGAGGCTTTTACTGTATTAAAGAGTAACACAAATGTGGGGTGTATAATGAGCCCAGTGTCACCCTTCTTCTCACTTAATGCATTAAGTACCAGGACTATTTACACAGTGGCTGGCAGAATGTCAAATGAGAAACAAGCTGGAGTTTATGGCTTCATTCAACTGGGGCTTCTTTTTTCTCCCAAATGTGCACGGTCTTCCGGATCGTCTCACACAGGACGGGAGTTCTGGCAGAATCCCCTGAGATTCTGTGTCTCCGCACAGAGAGTGACAGTCACGTGTTCTTTCTGCATTACCGCCTCCCGGAGCTGGGGGTGGTCTGACGGGGCTTCTTCATAGAGCTGCGCGGGGGCTACAGTGGCATCAGCAGGCATCTGACTCAGTCTCCAATGGTGGCCACAAGACCTTGGGCAGGATGCTTACAGCCTCTGAGCCTGGCTCCCTCAACTCTTAGACATCTTCCGTGGGATTCGACAAGAGCTACACAGTGAAGGAATGAAGACAGTGCCCACTGTGCACATGGTTGGCACGCGGTGGCTGGCATTACTGCACCCAGAAACCCGGGTTGTGAGGGTTCTGGAAGGAGCACCTGTGTCAGGCTCACCCACTGCAGACTCTGCGAGGAGGGGACGTGCTTATGGGTCAGCTTCTGCCTCCCTGCCAGCCTGCACACCCCTTTAACAGACGCCGGTACATGGCACTGACCCCGTGTGGACGCTGTTGGGAGTACTTTACCAACGGTACCACTGTTAAGTCCTTACCCCACCCTAGAGAGAAGTGGTTTGTAGAGGAGACACCGAGGCAGAGACGGATCAAGTACCTGGCCCAATGCCACTTGTCTCTTTTGGTGTTTGACGGTCAGAATTGGCAAAGTCCTGGTGAGTGGAAAAAATGGGCCAACGACTGCCCCTCTGGACGCTTCGGTTTGCGAGGAAAGTTTATACAAGCCTGCGGATCAACCGTGAGGGCAGCAGTTCCTAGTTGTACTGAGGGCCCTGGAGGCGGGCAGAGTGGGGTGTGGGTGAGGGAGGTGGGTCCACAGAGGGAGGGGCAGATGTCTACATCGCTGGGTTGGGGAAGTGACATGAGAGTCAATGTCCATCTATGTCCGTCCACCCTCCGCCGTGCTCTGCAGACGCCTGTGTGTGGTGGCTTGGGAGACTGCCTGCCTGGAACCACGTATCACCTTGACGCCGCTGAGGGAGATGGCCTTGGCTGTCACTTCACCTCCCTGTGCCTCCCTCTCCCCATCTGTAATCACCTATACCCCAGGCAAGGAACGAGAGCCGTAAGGTTGGCAGAAAAATGTACCCCCCCCAAATTTCCACACCCTGATCCCTGTGAATATGCTATCTTACAGGGCAAAGGGGTCTCTGCAGAGGTGACTAAGGTGATTAGGAGGCAACAAATTAAGATGGGGAGATTATCCTGGGTTAGCTGGGTGTGCCCAATCCCATCACACTCCTTCAAAGCAGAGAAGCTTTCCCCACTGCGGTCAAAAAATGTTACTACGCAAGAATGGGCACAGAGATGGAGCACTGAAGAGGGAGGGAGAGCCAAGGGAGCTGGGAAGCCTCCAGAAGCTGGAAAAGGCGCGGAAAGGGATTCTCCTCTAGAGCCTGGAGAAACAGACGCCGCCCTTGCTGACACCATGACTTCAACCCACGAATACCTGTGTCTACTCCTGACCTCCTCAACATGAAGGTAAATACAATACAGGCGTATTGTTTCAAGCCACTAGATTTCTGGTAACTTCTTAGGGCAGCAATGTGAAGCTAACATGGGGCACATGGAAAGAAAGGATACCCCTGAATGGAGCCGCTTTCCCGCTGGTAAGATCTGTCACCAAGACGCTACCTGCCCCGTGCAGTAGGCAGCCCTGCTCACCGCCCCTCTCTGGAGCGCACTAGGGACCCTCGTTTCCCCCGGTTTGCAGGACCCGTCCCCAAGGACCAATTTACTAGTCTTTCTTCCCACAAGGTCTTGAACTTTGTGAGGGCAGAGACCTTACTCTGGACGATCTTTGTCCCCCTGGCACCTAGCATGGTAGCCCTACATTCCAGAAGTGTTTCTAAGTGGAAAAATTGAGCACCTTCAACACTGCTCGAGACATCCCCTGGTTCCCACCACTGCAAGTACCTTCTTGGGGCCGGACACGCTCAGGGCTGCATTTAAATCTGCACCTCGCGGCTGCAAAGGTGCTTTCCGTGGCTCAGTGAGTGCCGGCTGGTTTCTCCAGCACACACTGCTCTATGCGTTTTTAATGAGGATTTTGACGCATAATGCGTCCAACAAGTTGAATTATCTGCAGCTCCGGGGAAAGCGATTTGCCTTGCCTTAATGCCAAATCAACTTTCAGAGCCTGACTCCATTACCCTAAGAAAGAATGACAGCCTCTCAAATCTATTTCTTACTGAGCAAAAACACAGACTTGCAGTAGCATCATCAAAAACGAGTCCTTTTCTTAACCCCTCATGCTGGCCGAGTCCATCTGGATAGGGAGACTTGACAGCCACCTCCCCTGGACTGTTAGACAGCCACCTTTCTGCTCTGCAAAGGCTCACCAGCCTCTGGCCCATTCTGAAAAAGCACCTCCCCAGTCACCACCACCCCCCTCCAAAGTTAGTTTACCCTCTTGGGCAATTCAGATTTTTTTAAATCTGTGCTGAGACCCAGCAACGTGAACAAGAAAATAACAGGGTAACTTTTCCATTTAGTGTCTGTTCACTTATTCCTTAATTCAGGCCACGAGTGTCTCCGGGGGGCCAGGAGTTATTCTAGGAGCTGGGGAGAGAGCAGGGAACAGACCAAGGCCCTGTTGTCATGGGCTTCCATTCCAGGGCAGAGAAACAATACTGCTCAAGGTCACAAATCAATCACTTCGAGTGATGGTACGTGCTAGGGGACAATTAAAGCAGACTAATGGACAGGAGAGTGACTCAGGGGGCAGCAGTGTTGAGGGCACTCGGAAGTGAGGTCTAGTGACCTGCAGGGTCTGTCCATGCAGAGATGGGGGGAGCCAATTCGTGCAGAGGGAACCACAGATGCAAAGGCCACAAGGCAAGAACAGCATGGAAGTCTCAGGAGGTAAGTGTGGCTGGGTGTAGAGAGGGAGGATGGGGCATGAGATAAGCTAGGGGAGGAGAAAGGGGACAGGTCAGGGGACATCTCGAAGGCCATGAGGAGTCCTGAATTTAACTGCCATAGGTGCGACTGGGACGGGGGTTGAAGCACCAACGACGTCATCTGACTTACGTCATACAACCCTCACTGTGGCTCGGCTTGGGGGGTGGATGGGAGGGGGCAAGAGTGGAAAAGGGCGACCGGTTGCAAAGGCCCACACCAGAGAGGACCCAGCTTCGGTGAGGATAACTGAAGCGGGGGTGGAGTGAGGCATCTTGACTGGGACTCTGTGGAAGGAGACCCACAGGACCTGGCATGCCCGTCTCGGGCTGGTGGGGTCGTGCTCACCTCTTATCCCCACCCTGCTCAGAAATGTGGCTCGAGACAAGTGCCCCCCTTGTAGGGGTCATGAGAGCTGATGGTAGAAATTTGAATTCTCCTGGGCCCGTGGGAGGACTGGACTCCTTAGCCTCCTAGGCATTACACACGGCTGAGTAACTGGCTTCGGCCAATGACACAAGGAGTGGAATTGACACGTACCACGTCTGGGCAGAAGCTTTAAGGGCCAGTGTATGATCTGCCCTTGTCTGTAGTTTCCTGATGTCATGAGGCGCAGGGCTCCCAGCCAACCCACGATGGGCACAAAACATGACCCAAAAATAAATCCTGGTTGGCTCAGGCTGCCAAGATCAGGAAGTCATTACTTCAGCCTACCCAAGACTATCTCACGATGGATACAAGCCCCATGCCTGTGATAGTTCGGATTTAATGAGTAACTTTAATATACGACTACTGTGGCTTGTCTGACTCAGCAACGAAGGAATACACATCAAGCGGTGGACTGATGTTCAGGAAGGTAGCTCAACACAATTCAAGTTTGATGTTGTACCTACAGGCATGGGTAGCCCTAGTGAGTGCTGGGTATCTACGATGAAACACATGCATGGCACACTAAGGCAAAAAAAATTCTTTGCTAAAGACAAATCCTGCATCCACAAACTATACAATGGGCTATTTTATCAATTTGAAAAAGTTCAAACTGGGGGGCCTGGGTGGCTCAGGCGGTTAAGTGTCCGAGGTTCATTTCGGCTCAGGTCACGATCTCACGGTTCACGAGTTCGAGCCCCACACTGAGCTCTGTGATGACGGCATGGAGCCTGCTTGGGATTCTCGCTCTCCTTTTCTTTCTGCCCCACCTCCTGCTTTCTCTCTCTCAAAAACTAAATGTACAAAAAAGGTCCAACTTAGGTTCAGATGACATTTTAATTCTATAACTGGCAGATGGTCAACAATGGTGGCACTGGTGGGGAAATACCAGGCTAGGAAGACACTCATATAACGAACTTGAAAAAAGCTATAGTTAGTATTTCCTTAAATGCGGTCCAGGTCCACGGATTCCAGACTGCATCTCTTAATGGGTCCAAGACCTAACAGTCGCAAGCTCCGTGTAACTCAGTCCACACAAAGAAGTCACGTCTGAGTAGCCTCATGGTACAGGGCAAGTGAGACCTTCGTAAAGTGACCTAATCAAGGGAAAGATTCTGCCGGGCTTGACTTTTCCGGAGCAATTTAGAACGAAAACTCGCTAGAAAGCTCACACTCAGGGTATCAAGGCAGGTGTCTTGAGCCTGTAGGCCCCTGGTGGGCCAGCGCAGGCTCTGTCTCGTACCAGGATTCTTCAGGAGCCTCTGTTGGACGTTGAGGTCCTGCCTGCTGACTCAATCTGCACTTGACAATCAGATAAACCCTCAGATCTGTCCTGGGCAGCAGCCCAAGGGTACTTTAGGGAAGTGGGTGAGTCTCAGCCACATGTGTAGGGGGACAGAGAAGCAAAGGCCAACCAGCCAACTCGAAGGCAAAGGGCCGCACAGACCAGACAAGAGGCAGAGGGCCCGTGACTGCTCCCAAGCTGTCAGGTCTACCCCAGACCATGGGGAGCAGGACCAAAAATCTAGTGAAGAACCAGGCCAGGCTCAGCAAAGTGGTGTCTTTAATTCCCAAGCTCCTTTATTTGCAAATAGGGTTGCCCTGGGGGCAGGGGTGGAGGGTGGACAGTGCCCTACTGACACCGATCTCACAGGGCAAAAGCCCCGTGCAGCTGAGTCAGTCCCAGGATTGACAAGGATGGGAGAGCGTGAAGCCAGCCTGGGGAGGGTGGGCCCAGAGGGCATGGTCACTGCGTCCCTGCTCCTGGCTGCTGGTGTTGGTAGGTTTGTCTGGTCTTAAGCAAGTTTTGCGTAACTATGAGGCTTGCCTCGAGATCCAAGGTGGGAGGGGTCGCTCTGTTCGGCAGGAAAAACATGTGGCACCGTGTGGCCCCCACAGATGCCCAATCCCAGAACCCGAGAATACTTCATAACTCACGTGGCAGAAGGGACTCTGCAGATGTGATTAAGGATCCTGAGACTGATTATGGTGGCTCATCTGGGTGGACCCACTGTCATCTCACGGGTCCTTGTAAGAGGGACACGAGTCAGAAGAGGAGATGGGACTGTGTGACTGAAGCTGAGGTCAGAGTCACATGGTTACTGGCTTTGAAGACAAGGAGGCCACAAGCTGAGGAATGCGGACAGGCTCTGGGAGCTAGGCAAGGAAAGGATTCTCCTCAGGAGCCTCCAGAAACAACCAGCCCCACTGCCTCCTTGATTTTAGCCCCATGAGATGGATACTGGACCTCACCTCCAGGGGCAGAAGAAAATACATCTGTGTTTTTTAGACCACTAAGCAGGTGCCACCTTGGTACAGCAGCCACGGGAGGCAAAAACACAATGTGACACATCGCAACATCCCTGGCTCAGCCTTGTCCTAATTCCCCGTAGGGAGATACAGCCAGGCCGAGCTCCCCGAAGGGGTCATGGAGCGCCTGCCGCAGCAGAACGCTTCCTGCAAATGACAGTATCTTATGCTGATACTATGTTCCTTAGGCTGAGTTTTGTTTTATGACACTCTAAGGCGTTCTGGATGGGTCCCAAGATTTGTATGAGCCTGCAAGTCATTAGATTAAATCAGTAGATAATTTCCCCCCTCTTTTCCTAAGAATTACTGTCTGCCTTGCTATGAACAAGGGTAGACTTTCTAAGTCTTCTGTTTTTATGGGCTCAACTCCACTTATCTTCAGGAAAAAAACAATGGAATGACGCATTTATTCTAGGCCTCAGATAAACTTGCTTTCTAACTGTTTAAATTAAGATCGAACGGACCCTGGTGTGATCAGGTTTCTAATCTAAAAGCACAGAAATCCATGAACATGTAAATCTCACAGGCAGTAATAAGTTTTCCCGGCAGAATTCCCAAGTGTTCGGAGTGGTTATCAAAACTTTTGCTCTGGTTTTCTACGCGAGGAAGATCCAAAGAAAACTCTAGTGAGGTGCCTCTTCAAGAGAGAAACTAAGACACTCATCACATACGGCATCTGCGACATGGCTGTGTCAAGGTGACAGCACCGCCATTCTCACACGGCTGATACATAAGCACCACACAGCTCTAAACCCAGATTTCCGGGCCGCAGCCCCAGAGCCAGTATTTCAGCAGGTCTGCGGTGGGGCCTGGGAATTGGTATTTCTTTTTTAAATGTTTATTTTTGACAGTGAGCAAGCAAGTCAAGGGCAGAGAAAGAGGGAAGAGAGAGAGACAAAGAGAGAATCCTAAGCAGACTCTACACTGTCAGCACAGAGCCCAACGTGGGGCTTAACCCACAAACCATGAGATCATGAGCCAAAATCAAGAGTTAGACTCTTAACTGAATGAGCCACCCAGGAGCCCCAGGGAATCGATATTTCTAACAAGTTCCCAGGTGACGCTGATGGTCAGGGGCCACGCTCGGAGAACCACGGTAGGAGACGGTCCCTTCTATGAGGCCCAGATTCTCACCTGTCCTCACCACAGTCATGAGCTTACCTCCTCTGACTGAAGTGTCCCTGCCCAGCTCGCCAGCATCCTGCGACTGCACAAGTGTCACCGTCCCCTACCAGACTGGAAGCCAGGCGTCCTCCAGCACGGCTGGGTGCTGGAATCCTCCGTGCCCCTGCCTCACTCCAGACCCCAACTGCAAATGCAAGTGAGGGACTAAGGTCTTAGAAGATTTTAAAACTCCCCATGTGACTCCGAGTGTGGCCCAGATGGAGAACTGCTGCTCTAAGCAAACATGAATGATGACAAAATGACACCAAGTAGCTGAAGCAGGGAACGGGAGGCCCCCATGCGAGGCCCTGGCCCATCTTCCCCGCCGTGATGCAGAACGGTGCCCAGGAGACACTTCCACACGAACGAGCGCCCGTCAGGTGGCAAAGCGCGTGGAGGGCGAGCACCTCCTTTCTCCAGCGCACCTGGATGAACACCCGGAAACAGGTGACATCATTGAATTGCTGACCTTCATAAGGCAAGAAACCCTATACCGAAACAAGTATTTGGGGAACCCCACCTACATGCCTGTGTCCAAGTAAGTATGGCTAAAAGCCAGAAAACACTTTTTTGGGCAAGAACAGACATAAGAGAACAGACCCATCAGCTACATCAAGCTGCTACCTTCTCTTATGCATAAAGTTTTATTGGCACACGGCCACACCCATCCGTGTCCAGACTGCCAGTGGCTGCTTTCACACTCCAGTGGCACAGCTGCATATTCTTAGCCGTGTCCAGACTGCCAGTGGCTGCTTTCACACTCCAGTGGCACAGCTGCATATTCTTAGCCAAGGTAGTTTAGTCTGCAAAGCCGAAACCAATTCCCCTCTGGCCCTTTAGCAGAACAGGCTTGCGGACCCTGCCCCAGAGAAATCAGAGAGTGTACACAAACACAACACAAAGTGCTGTGCAATCAGAGGTGTTTCCTTTGCCCCCATTTCTTCTTAGATTTGCCAACTTCCGAGCCCTGTGTCTACAGGGGCGCGCGCATGTCGATCGGGCACTGGTGCGTGAGCTGCCCGGTTCCCCAAGGTGACAGTACCTTGTTTCCAATGGCCTTCTTGGGTGGGAAGTTGTAGCCCCTCACCTGAGGGAACTTGTTCTGTAACTTGTGGTGCAAACCCCTGAACTCCGTGTACCGCCGATACACATTCCACTCGTCGTCTCTGATCCGGATGTAGACCTGCCGAGAAAGGCAGAGAAGGGAAAGGTCAATCTCTCTTCAAGCTCTACAAAGCTGGGGGGCGGGGGGTGGGGTTGGTGATGCTCCACCCATAAAAGCCAGCTCTGAGAGAAGCAGGGGCCACAGCCGTCTCTCAGGCCACTGGACGCCCAGAACCTTACAGAGTAGGGCCTCAGTGGTGCCAGGTCAACAGAGGGGCACACATAAGAACACAGCAGGCAGGTGATGGGAAGAACGCGCGGTGTATCATTTCCCAGCATCGGCAGGGATGAGCAGTCCTGCTGACCTCCAGGATGGTCACACGCATACTGTAACGTGACTGCTGCTGAAAACCCACCTCCTCCCAGGCTGCGCACGTCATCATCTGTGAGATGGAGCTAACAGCACCGTGTCCCAAGGAGCATTTGGACACACAAGCAGAGCAGCTGCGCCTGGGATGGCACAGACCCTCCCAGAGAGGGGCCAGAGTTGACATCAACCCAACTGGATGAAAAGTCACATCCAGATGGGACAGGCTCAACCGGAACATAAAACTTATTTTCATTCAAGATGGGACTCTCAAGAGAACAGTCTGTGGGGGGGGGGGGGAACACAATGTAAGGGCTGTTCCTTGAGCTTTTTATAGGCCCTACCACCTTCCAGGGACACACACCAATTACATTTTGAGGGACAACGGAAGTGGGAGAGAGGGCAATGCATTTAAAAATACTACACAAGAACATCCCACAGAGTGAAGTTCCCAATGATAAACAGCTATTGTGATTGATCGCCAATCAGCGAAGGTCAATACACATCTCCAAACCTCTCACGTCATAAGAAGCACAGGCATCTCTCATGTGAGCAATAAATTCTGCCCCTGCATGGAAACCCCCCGGTATTCCCAAATCAGACATCATACGTCTGAACTTGGGTATGCCGACCATCAAGGCATGTGAACAAGACGAAGGACAGATGATTTAAGCCAAAAAACTCCAACTAATGGACGGAAGTTTCCAGTGGAATCAGACAGAGAAACGGAGCCCTGTCAAATTTGTTAGACGCCCCCAAGCTGAGAGAGACAGTAAATACACTGGATGGCAGACAAAGTGATCTCACCTGGCCTGAGGGATGAGTCTAATCCAATGCGATGAAATTCAAAAAGATCAGTGTCAGGTTGTGCACTAAAATTCCAAAAACCAGCAACGTAAGTAAAAGATAGGGAAACACGGTACAGGAGTGGCCTGTGGGACAAAGACTTAGAGGTTTCAGTAAATTTGAGCTAAGTAAATAATGTGGGAGGGCCACCAAAATATCGAGGTGATCTTTAGGCCTCGTTAAAAAAGGTGTACGATAACTTCTGGGATAAGTGAGTTGAGAGTCTTTGCTCTACGTCAACCAAAGCAACTTTGGTTTTGGTTGCCACCTATATTAAAAGATGAACTGTGTTCAGAAAGGCCCAGGTCGCTTGTCACTCAAAGGGCTGTCCGTGGGCCGGCAGCATCGGCGTCACGTGGGAGACGTTAGAAACAGGATCTCAGGCTCCACGCCAGATGTGCTGCTCAGAACCAGAGCCCAGGCGGTTCATACCACTCACTCTAAACCTGAGAAGCACGGGCCCTAGGGGAGGATGTGCAGCCAAATTATAACAAAGAAGGCAGGCAGTGGAGGGCGACAACCTGAGTCTCAGGGTGGAGGGAGCAGAGATCTCACAACTCCTGGAAAGGCTGTTAGGGGAAAGAGGAAAGCCCAGGACGATGTGCTCTGATGACCCACAGAAGCCAAACGCGAGCAGATACCAGCTAGAGGAAGACTGACTTCCGTAGGGACAAAGAGCTGCCGAGAGGAAAGGCTTCTTGGGACCAAGTGCCCCAGCAGTGGTATGACAGTCACCCTGATCAGGCAGGTGTTTGATTTACAGGAGTCAAGTATATACACGAGATGCCAAAAGTATCTGGAACGGCCGGGCTAGTTGGAGGAGAAAAGGGACTTCAGGTTTTCCCAATCTCTATAAACGGGGACATGATGAATCAGCAAATAAACCCAGCGGAGCTCAGGGGAATTTCACATAGGACATTTGGGGCACTTGTTGGGTTCTCCCAGGTCACAGCAAGTGACAATTGCCCACCCAGTATCCATTTCCCCCCACTATTTGGGAGGATAGCAATGTGTTAGGAGAGAAACAAATCTTGACTACATTTTCGCGTCTGCCGCTCAGGTAAGAGTAGCTAATGAGATGTAAGCAAACACCACTGGGGCTTCTAAGCAAGTGCTGAAGAGAGATCCCCTTCAGCCCGCAGTGCCTTTTTACCTTCCCCCTCTTTTTTTCTTTCTTTCCTACAGATGTGATGACTGGAGCGCCAGCAGTCATTGTAGGATCACGAGATCATCTTGATTATGGAAGCAGACAGAAGGCACTGGGGGGGGGGGGTCTCTCATGACATTATGGAGCCGCCACACCAATTACGAGACTATCCTAGTACTCGAAATTTTTTTTCTCTTTTTAACAAAAGAGAAATATTCATCTTGAATTTTTACTCAAGCTTAATGTTTTAGAGGCCCTTGTCCTGGTGGCTGAATGTAGTTCCCACCTGCCACATCTAAAATGGACTGTATCTGCTTGTAGTCTATTGTTACACAAATCCAAGTATCCCCTAGAGAGTGTCAAGTTCAACTGCTTGCCTTAATCATGCACAAGGTTAATTATCTAGAGCAGGAGAGGTAAACTATGGCCCATGAGCCAAATCCAGCCACATCCATTTGTTTACCTATTGTTTACAGCTGCTTTTGAAATAGAATGGCAGAATGGAGAGGTTCCAACAAGGACCATATGGCCTACAAAGCTGAAAATATTTATTTTCTGGCCCTTTCCAAAAAACACTTGCCAACCCTCTGATCTAGATACTCAATACTCATTACTGTCTTTTTTCCACGGACACACCCAAGATCTGGTGTGGAAAAGGGGCAGGACCTTCCAAATATTCCCAGCCCCCGGGTGGGATGCATTAACCATCTGACACCCAGGAATCCTTAGTGTCCCAAAGCTTCCCTAGTGGTTCTGATGTGTAGACGGTCTGATGCTTGTGTCCTCCCCAAATTCCTATGTTGAGATCCTAACCCCCCATGCGATGGTGTTAGGAGGTGGGGCCTTGTGGAGGTCATGAGGTCATGCGGTCATGAGGGTGGAGCCCTCACAAACGGGATCAACGCCCTATAAAGGGCGATCCCATGAGCTCCCTCACCCCTCCTGCCATGGGAAGGCACAGTGAGAAGATGCTGTCTATGAACCAGAGAGTGGGTTCTCACCAGACACCACACCTGCTCAACGCCTTGACCTTGGACTCCCCAGCATCCAGACCGTAAGAAACAAATGTCGTCTAAGGCCCTCAGTCTATAGAAGATTGAATGGACTAAGGCACTGGGCAATGTGGGGAACCTCTGAGGTCAAGCACAAGCAGAGACTTAGGTGTCAGGCAAACCATGCCTCCTCTCTATGGATTTCCTCGTCTGTAAAATGGAATTTACCGACAGCACCTCCTCCTGGTGATGTGGGGAACACTTGAGACACAAAACAGTGCATCTGCGCCTAGGATTGCAGAGCCCCCCACCCCCTGCCCCGAGGAGGTGGAAGCCCATCTGGGGAAGGAGGGAGAGGCCTGGGTTGACATCAGCCCAACCAGATGGAAGGTCACATCCAGATGGGACAGGCGCAAGTGGGGCATAAAATTTATTTGCATCAGAATGGGACTCTCAAGGGGACATTCCGGGAGTACACAATGTCAGGGCTGTTTCTTCAGCTTTTCACAGACCTTAACACCTTCCAGAAACACAGCAACCATACCGCAAGGGAAAAAAGTAGGAGAGAGATCCGTGCATGTTTAAACATTCCATGAGCTAAGAAGAGCCTAGAGTAAAACCTCCAACGCCAAACGGTGAGTACATACACTAAAAAAAACCAAACAAACAAACAAACAAACAAAAAAACCCCCAAACCTCTAACGTAATGATAAAAACAGGCATCTTTAACATGAGGGACAAACTATGACTCTAAGTTTTTCGGAACACGTTCAAGAACCAACTGCCTCATTCCACGTCAGGGCAGAGTCCCTCCCTTTTCGCCGACAGCCCGTTCTCGGCCTTCCACGTGGGCGCCTCCTCTTCGGTCCATGGGCCAGAAGCGGAGGTGCACTCGCCGCCCTCTCTCCCCACACGAGCACACAACTCGCTGGTTTGCACACTGCATTCTTAGGTCAAGTCTGGAGCTCTAGTCTGGACTTCCGCTACCACTTCCAGACCCAGGCGTGGTAAAGCTCATCACGCCTGCATCTGATGCCCCGATCTGCACTGCAAATCCGCTCCTCCCTCTTCCTGGGACCTCGCTCTCTCGGTGAACGGACCACCTTTGAACCCTTCTCCTCTTTCCTCCCCCTGTTCAAGGACTGAACAACAGGGCCTGCCCACCCACCCCGGAGTTGTCCCTGCCTGTGCCTGGTCCACTGCGACAGGCCGTTAGATGGTCTTCCGGCCACGCGTCTTCCCCTATGCAATTGGTTTTCATCTCGCTGATCCCACTCCCTCAGGGACTGTCCGTGAGGGATGGTCATGCGCCACAGACAGGTCTGGAGCAGGCGTGGCAGGCAGCCTCTCTGGGCTCGCGCATCACCTGCTTCACGGCACTCTTACTTCACGCTCCACCACAGGCTGTGGCAAAGCCGGATGGTGCCCCTTTGCCGGCATTATTTAAATGTTCGGACGAAGGGGCACCTGGGTGGCTAAGTTGGTTAAGCGTCCAACTTCGGCTCGGGTCATGATCTCACAGGTTCAAGCCCCACAATGGGCTCTGTGCTGACTGCTCGGAGCCTGGAGCCTGATTCAGATTCTGGGTCTCCCTCTCTCTCTGCCCCTCCCCTGCTCATGTGCTGTCTCAAAAATAAATAAAACATTAAAAAAAAAAAGTTCCGATGAAAGGAAATGCCCTGTCTAGAAAGCATGCCCTGACCTTCCAACCTTCTCCTGGTTGTGTCCCCTGCCATGGTGGCAGGAAGCGTCCAACAACTAAGAATGCCAGCGTTAGAAAGGATCCTTCCTTGCACAGGTCATAGGATTTGTAGGACAAATACCCCATCCCATCCAACAGCTTGTGGGGAACCACCTGGCCTGAGGAGAGACTCCCAAGGAGAGGGAAAACCGTGCGCGTGATGACCGGGGAAGGGAGGGCATGTGACATCATAATCATGTGGTCAGTGAGGACATGCAGCTTCTCGGGGGGCTTAAGAGCACAGACTGCAGCCAAGCTCCCCGAAACGCATCCTGACTCAGCCATATACTAGCTGTGTGTCCTGAGAAAGCCCTGAATGCCTCTGTGCCTGGCTTCCTCCCTTGAGGAATGAAGATGGTAACATTGCCACCCTCACTGGGTCTGAGGAGCATCAGGTATGTTCACACATGTAACAGGCTTAGAAGAGAACCAGCTACACAGAAGATGCCAGCTGAGTGTACAACAAACAAAAACAAACTTACTGGTGAGGTTGCCACTGGGAAATGACAAACATTTGGATTGCGAAACTCTCTGATCTTGGAATCGGCTGTAACATTACCCTTGCTCGAAGTCGGACGGATGGAGACTGGGC
The DNA here is from genome assembly GCA_028646485.1 of Cryptoprocta ferox. Classification (NCBI taxonomy): domain Eukaryota; kingdom Metazoa; phylum Chordata; class Mammalia; order Carnivora; family Eupleridae; genus Cryptoprocta; species Cryptoprocta ferox. Next base: position 9,613,912 of record CM053564.1, on the reverse strand, counting down.
TGCAGTGACACATCAGCTCATCTGTGCCTGGCCCAGAAACCATGGCAGCCCCCACAAGTGCCGTACCTCCTCCACTCCCCAGAAAATAGTTTCTTTCTGGGTCTCAGTTTACTCATCTGAGAAGTGGATATCATAATAGTAATAAAAAGATGCTTAAAACCATGCATAAAAAAGCATGGCATCCCCAAATGTCAACTATAGCTGTTGTTGTCATCATCATCATCATCATCATCAAAAGTATGACATTCTGCAAACTTTAAGAAGCACTGCTGGGGGTGCCTGGGGGCTCAGTCAGTTAAGCATCTGACCTCGGCTCATGATCTCGTGGTTCGTGGGTTCAAGCCCCACGTCAGGCTCTGTGCTGACAGCTCAGAGCCTGAAGCTTGTCTTCGGATTCTGTGTCTCCCTCTCTCTCTGACCCTCCCCTGCTCACGCTGTCTCTCTCTCTCAAAAATAAATTAAAAAAAAATTTAAAAAAAAAAAGGAGCACTGGTGTTGAAGTCACACCTGTCTTAGCTGTAGGCTCTGTACTGTAAGGTTTTTGAGCAGCAAATAACTATGTAGATTACCACTAAGCCTTAGACCCAGGGCTTAGAACAAATTATTCCGTGGGTCACTGAAAGTTTTAAGTAGAAATACAAATCATGGTGTCCGTGCCCTAAAGAGCTCCACAAATACACAAGGCAAAGCCTATTTCCTGTGAGTACAAGTGAGACCAGACGTGGCCCCTCCTGGCCAGCGTGTGCGTTCCGGGAGCACCCCTGCTTTTTCTGGGCCTGGTTTCCCTGTGCGCAAAATGCGGGGGTGGGACCAGATGGTCCTTTTACTCTACAGTCCTCAAGTTCCTACCCTCTGAGTTCTCAGGTGATTTACAAACTCCCAGTACGTCAACCGGCCTCTTCCCAGCCACATCCCACACCCATCTCACACTGGAGAGCACGGGCCTCCCAGAGCCAGGCAGGGGGCCTGATCGGAGCTCGACTCAGGAGGATCCCCTACTCAAGGGGAAAGGCAAATGCACAGCTATCCTCGGAGCCTCTTTCTTCAAAGCTCACTTGTGTGAGAGTCACCCCACCAAGCCAAGAGCGTGCCGCCTGGGAACGCTGGGCGGTGAGAACACTCAACCACGGGAGAGCCACCTGCGGAGGAGGTTCTAGATGCTTCCATCAAGACTGGTGACTGTCCTCAGCCCTGCCTCTGCCAGCATCAGCAAAGGTGGAAAATGGCCCCTGGGTACTTTCAGCACCACCTTTACGATCTGGAGGCCACCACAGGATAAGGGGAGAGGAGACAAGCACCCATTCTCAGTTTCTGCTGTCGTCTGGACGCTGGTCACATCCTAACCTCCCCGGTTGGCAGCCAAAGTTAGGAAGCTCCAGGAGAAATTCAGCAGGAGCGGAGCTGCCCAAGGCCAGACCCGAAAGAGTGACGTAGTTTTCAGAACTCCAGTAACGTCGAACGATCTTCGACACTCCCGCCCGGCTTGCCATTCAGGAGGCACCTGCTGTGTGGCGGGCACGGCACCGGCCACTCCCCTGCCTTACCTGCCATCCTCATCTCAATCCGCAAGGCAGCTGGAGTGAATGGGCCGCCTGCCACGGACCGAGTCACGGACTCAGAGATGGTAGGTCACTTGCACTGGGAGACGGAGAGGTAAAAGGTCTGGACTTGGGTCTGCCTGGCACCTGCAAAGGCCTGGCACCTTCTGTTGCAGCGGGTTGCTGCGGCACTCACGGCTCCTGAAAATCCCAGGAACCCCAAGTCAGGCATGCCGGCAGCTGGGAACAGCAGGTGGCAAGGAAGGTCCCTGCTCCATACCTCTGTGGCCCAAATGCCCCTTTCGTGGGCAGATCACATGTCCTCAGAACGGTCCCCTTGACACCAGATGGTCTCCTCATGCCTTCTCACTCACGCCTCCTCCCTTTAGCAATCTAATGCCACCAGAATTATCTCAACGGTCCATCCTCAATAGCAAGGCTCTTAGCATCTACAACTGGGAAACTTTCTCTGTAAATTACGTTGTCCTCGAATTACACTTAACCAAACTGTGCATTTATTTCACTGAAGAATTCAAACTGCTTAGGTCTGAAATTGTTGGGATTTTAATTTTAATTTTAAGGGCTCCCCCCTCCGAATTAGGTTTGATAGGCCTCAATTCCTTCTGCGTGAGTCATAAAGATAATTCCTCAGAGGAATAACGAGAACTGACCTCTTCCAGCAAAGGCAAGTTCCCTTTTAAAACAAGCAATAAAAAGCTACTTTAAGTCCAATCTCCTCCACTCAGCAAACGAAAATAAAATAGGAGGGTGATATCTGTGATCAGGAATCAGTGCTCTTCTCTGCTTTAAAACGAAGTTTGAACCTTGAGGTTTCTCTTCCACTGGGAAGAATTACTAGCGATGCCTGTAATAATGTGGGATACAGGGGTAGGGGTGAGACCTCAGTCCCTCAATGAACTGAATCCAGAACAAACACTGTCTACACAGGGCCTCCTGAAACACTTTATTTAGAAGATGAGCAGCATCCTATGGAGCATTCCTCTCTGTCCTCTCTGTGCCCCTCTCATCAGTCAATGCCGCTCGCCTTCTCTGCTGGGCACCCTCCGCCCTCTGTCCTCTGCGTTCTTCACCTATTTTTGAACTGCATCTAAATGGACTCATACAGTACTCCTTTCTGTCTGGTTTCTTCCACTCCACACTGTGTGTGTGTGTGTGTGTGTGTGTGTGTGTGTGTGTGTGAGATACCTCCCCCGCTATGGTGTACGGTGCCCTCGTGTTCTTGCTCATGGCCATTGAGTATTTTCCCCTGTAGGAACACACCCCAGTCTGTTTACCTGCTCGGCTGGAACGAGGCTGTGGGTTATCGGAGTTGGGGGTGTTCTAGCTGAGGCGGCCATGGGCACTCACGTACGTGCCTGGCTTCTACACTCAGGTCTCATGGTATCACAGATCTCAATGTGAGAAGCAAAATAATAAAACTATGAACGAGAACATACGAGAGTATCTTCGTGACGTTAAGGGTAGGCAAGGTTTCTTATACACAGCCCCAAAAAAAGGCATGAAGAACCTGCTGGGTACTGGAAATTCCCTGTGTCTCTGTGCAGTAGTCACACAGATATATGAAGAAGTAAAGATTAACTGAACTACACACTTAAGGCTTATGCACCTGACTTTACAGTAAACTTGGATTTAAAAGCCAAAGCTCCCCACCCCTCAAAAAAGCCAGGCCTTACCTATTCTCAGGAGATTGCGTTTTTACCCTAATTTATGTTCTCAGCGGGTCTTGACGAGATCGTAGCAGGCAAGTATCCATGAGGACCTGACATGCAATCAGATGTCAGGGTCGGGGGATGGGGTCCGGAGACCAGATCTCGGCCTCAGGCAGATGTGGGTCTGAATTCCAGTCCCACCTCTTGCTAGCCAAGTGACCCTGGGTAAGTTAATTCACCTCTTCAAGCCTCGATTATACACGGAAAGTCATACACACACATGCATACACAGATATACACACACACACACACATATATTACATATACATATTTATTACAGGATATATAAAAGAGGACTAGGTAAGAGGGAGAGTGAAGATTTAAATACTTCTATTCAGTGGCCTGAAGCTGCAGATCTACTTTAAGGGTCTGTCAAGCAGAGGCCCACGTTTGATCTTAGGCACACCTGAGACCCGCCCCCCCAACGCCACTGCTAGAGGCAGAAGAATACAGCAAAGGGCCTGGGCCATGCAAGGAGACGGGCCTGGGTTCAAATTCCAGCTCTTTCCCCTTGCTAGCTGTGACCCTGAGGGTGATACTCCACCTCAAGACTCAGCTTCTCCATCTGTAAAATGGGGACACCACCAACCTTGATGGGTGGTTGTGAGACGCTGGGCCTGGCAGGCAGTAAGCAATGGCAGCTGCTCACACTCTAACACCATCACCTCCATCGTCGTTTGCCTTTGTGTACATGAACTTCCCCATTACAGAATTAGGGGTAATTATAGGATGTGCAATCACAAAATTACAGCAGGTAATTACCATGCCTAATTAATTGTCAAATGCTAGGCAGGCGAGGAAACACAAACATAATGCACAGTCTGTGGGTTGGGCAGTTAAGCCTTCCCTTTGCTTCCAAAAATCTGTCAACAGAAGCAGCAGAGTTCAGTGTGTGACCTTCCTGGGTGGGTTTCCAAGTACTGAAACAAAACCTGCGACGTGGTCTTGGGGCCTCTGACTCACAACGAGCTCAGGATACCTCTCTGCTGGCTGCAGGCTGGCCTGGCGTTTACACAGCCCTGCCACACCAGCACCCAGGATCCTGGACGCGAGTGCCATTTTAGGAGGAAGACCTCACAGGAGATACTTGATGGTCACAGCGAGGATCAGACCCCACAGATAAAGCGCTGACGGGAAGGCAGCAAGAACTCGGGGATGAATGCTCACTGACGCACAGCTGGTTTTGCAAACAGAATGCCAGGCTGCCCTGCTTTCCTCCCAGCCTGAGTCAGATGCATGCCTCTCCATTTCAAACTCCAGGCCACTCTTTAGTTATCCCAACTCCTCCACCAGGGCACCGGACACTTCTTCATGGGCGTTGTGGTATTCAAGAGTGAAAGCTGGCAGCAGCGGTGAGAATTCCTTGCACTTCCACGAAATGATGTGACATTCAGTGGCACCTGTCATGTGCCAGATATCTTCCCTACAGTTTTCACCAAAGCCCTCCAATTTTATATGCGCTCGGAGACTCGAAACAAGAAACGAGCCCAAGAGGACCCAGGGAGGGGGGAGTCGAACAGGTGCTTAAATCAATGTTACACCCCAAGAGCAGCAGCGTCTGCAACTGAAAGAAGAGCTATGACCTCCCAGTTCCGATGCCCTGTCTGCACATGGCTGAATGCAAAGACAGTCTGATGACATCAGGATGACAAAGATTCTTTTAAAAATGGCTTTAGGTTCCTAATTCATTTTGCTTCCTTAATATCCGAGGAATGATTTGTGTTTTGGTTGGTGGCCTGTGTTAATGTGTCCTAACAAAACTTCCCTTTTAATGAAATGGCTTCATGTGTTATTAACTCTAAGTGTCCTCAGTGCTAGAACAAAACGCCTGAATTACCGTATGACCACACTGATGGAGCGGGATTATAGCAGCCCAATGCCAAGAATAAGATGAATAACTTAGCTGGAAAAAAACGACTGTTCAGTTCACTGGGTTATGTGAATGCAGCAGGCTGGTAAAGCAGGAAACGCATTATTTACCAAGAATTGCCTGCACAACCCCCGTGTATCTTTTCAAGGAGGAGAGAGAATGGACCCAGCCCAGTCTCCGCTCTGCCTGGGGCAGTCACCCCACGATCACGGACACTGGCTGACCAGTGGATGGCTTCTTTCAGGGAGAGGATCGTGGCACACAGAGGGTGCCCACCACGCTCGGGGCCAAGCTCCGTTGTCTCTGACACTTGGACGGCACTCTCAGTACTTCCGCCAGAGATCAGTCCGCCCACCAGACCCCACCCAAGGGCTTTCTGTGGTGAGGAGAACTGCACCCAGAGTTCAGGGCATTCACTCTTCCTTTGAGACCCTGTCTCCCCCAAGACCAAGGGACGCTGACAAAAAAGGTGGGGACTCCGGTCCCGTTGACTCTTGAGTTCCTAACCCACACCCCTTCACACTGTGTCTGGCAAATAAAACCCGGCACTAGATAAAAGCATAGGCAAGACCATCTCCGATGATGGTCAGATGCAGATGGGCTCTCACAGGGCACTGGCGGGCCCAGTCTCCATTCCCTGCCACACCTGCTAAGTTAATGGACCCTCTGATCCCCTCGGAGCCTGCCAAGGACGCTCCGCTCAGCAAGATGTCCACATCAGCCCCTTGCAGTTGCAGCCGCTGCTAACAGCAGCTTCTGCCAGAGGGTGAAGGAGGAGACCAGTGTGAAGCTGCCCGTGCCCTGCATTCTCGGGCCCGGCCCTGGGCTCCAGACAGGCCCTCTCAAGGAAGTTGGACACCAGGAGACCCTGCATTCTCGGGCCCGGCCCTGGGCTCCAGACAGGCCCTCTCAAGGAAGTTGGACACCGGGAGACAGACTTGAGAGAGCCCAGAACACGGGTCTGGACTTGCGGAGAGCGACGTCTCGGAGCAGTAACTCAGAGATGCCCCCCAATGCTGTATTTCTTGGCCACGATCCCTACACTGTTGGCACAGATTTAATCGAAGTCCTTGCCTGGCCCTGGCTGTGCTGAAGGAGCACAAGGAACAGTCGCAGAGGTCATAGCTGGGTTGGAACAGCAGAGACGAAATAGCACTATAATCCCTCCCCCACCCTAAGCTGGAGCAGCAAGACCACTGGTGGGCAGCTGGGCCCAGGGGCCCGGCCGCCTCACGACGGTCATCTTCAGCACGGGCCGCAACATCGGGGGCCACGGAGAAAATCTCAAGGAGCCAGTCTGTAAGTGTGCAGGAGCAGTCCCTGGGGAGCTCAGAAATAGCTGGAGCCATTTTGATGGGAGCTAGCTTCCGGCATGCAGCTGCTGGGGGCTCCAGTGATCACGTTTAGGGAATTTTAAAAGGAAATATGACTTCATCCGGTGGTCACATGTTTCAGTCTCAATATTTGAGTCATGTACATCATACCCCCTTGGCCATGTGCTCTGTAAGAGCCATTCTCTTGTTGAAAGCTGGTTACCCTGTAGCACAGAAATGACCAAATAGCCTTTCAGGCTCCCTCAGAAAGTAGAAAAGTCTTCTGGTTCTTTCTTCCCAGATACTAATACTAGCTGAGTCTTCCTGGGGTAGGGGAAAGGGGGAAGCAGGAACTGGGTATCTGTTTATTCTGAAATAATTCAGGGCCTACTTACGATGTCCCGAAATGGAAGATTCCAATCACATGTACGAATGTGTGCAATTATACTGCTGAAAATAAGACCAGAAGGATTCAAATCAAAACATTTACAGTGGTTATTTCTTAATGCTGATGGGCTTTTTTATTATCTTTATGGTTTCTTTAATGTTTTCTGAGTTTTCCGAATCCTTTCCTCTACAGAAGATCGACTTTGGTAACAGAAAACTTAAAGTGCCATTTTTCAAGTAAGTGGGACTTCTGGTTGACCCTAAAGACACAGCTGAGCTTCCTTCTTTCCTCCAAATACAGTTGGGCAAATTTTCAAACAGAGAGACCCTGTGAAACGCACGGTCCCGTCCAGACCAAGAGGACCGTCTCGGTCATTTAGGAGCAAAGAGGAGACCTCCCCCCGAGGGAGCTGGGCAAGGGGGCCAGGCCGTGAGCGCTCGCCGGCCGTGCCAGGACACCAGGCTGAGCAGCCCGCGTGGAGCCGCAGCCCGGCCGCGGTCTGCTCTACCCACCTTCACAGGCACCTGAATGCAGTACAGGGCAACTGAACGTGAAACCCTCTGCGGAGAGCTGAGGCTCCAAGCTCGTTTTCGGCCCCCAAACAGCCGTGATAGATAGGAAGTTGCTTCTCACTCTGTAGGCTCACAACTAGAGCCTTTCAGAAAGCTGCCGGCGTGGGAAAGAAGTTTTAAAAACAGAGTCTCTTTGCCTTGCTGAGGGGGAGGGCCGGGGTGAGAACGTGCTCTCGCACGGCAGGCACGCGCGTCCCGAAGCGGGCTCCTGACCCGTAACTCCCGGTAACAAAAGCAGCAAAGCCCCTCGGACGCGGTCCTTCCCCGCCGAGCAGGACATGCACGGCCCAGCCAGCGCGGCGCCTGTCCCATCTCCTTCTGGTCACCCCGTGCTGACTGACCACCTACTACGTGCGAGGACCTTCACTGGCTGTGGGCACAGAGAGAGGTGGCCCGACAGCTGGAGTGAAGATGCTGAGCACAGCCTGGGGACAAGGACTGCCTGGACTCAAATATTGACTTCACTTTCTCTATTTAGTGACGTGACCTTATGTGATTCAGGAAGCCTCTCCGTGCGCCCTGACTTCTTAATGTAAAATGTGGACGATTTTAGCACCCACCTTCTAGGATTGTGTCCAAGATCAATCACTCTGCTTGGAATGTAAACATTTCACACAAGTTAGCTATTATTAGCAAAAGCTAGGTGGCTGCTCTCAAGAAGGTCACACATTTGTGAGGCAGAGAAAAAGACAACCACTACAGTCTAGTGGAATCGGTGTCAAGACAGAGGGAAGCACAGGAGGCCAGGAGACAAGAAGTGGCAGATGATTTGGTGTGGAAGGCATTAAGGAAGGCTTCCTGGAGGAGGTGGTGTCTAAGCAAAGCCCTGAAGGAAGAGGAAAAGCTGGCCGGAAGGAGGAGGAGGTGGGAGGGGCTGTCCAGGCCAAAGCTACAGAAGGAATTTTCTACTTCGCTTGATTATACTATGACCTTCCACACCAAATATTTTGGAGAACAGGAAATTAGTAAGAATGAAACCGTTATAAAAGAACCCGGTGTCAGAAAAAGCAGTGCCTTCAACCCTGGAGGCAGCAGAGAAATGGCTCCCCCCCTCCCCGCCCCGCAAAGATGGTTTCAGGGTCTCTGAATGAAGACCTTCACCCATGCTAGGACTCTTCAACTGCATTTGGCCTCCAAGATGGGGGCCATGTGATCAGGCGTCGTGCAGGCAAGTAGCTCTTTTATCAACGAATGGGGAAGGGAGGCCATAATTCAGCAAGGAAGGGACTCAGCAAGGAAAACATGGCCATTTTCTAACATGATTAGGAACAACCCTTTTTCTCCTACTGCTGCTAAGTATCCTTTAAGGAACAGAGGACTTTCTTCACACACGCCCATGCCACGCTCTGCTTGGTCTCATCGTTTCTGGCCGTGGACACCTCAAACCCCACCAGGGCCAGGAGCCTCTCTCCTGCAGAGAAACCCAGGAACTGGTCTCACAGCGTCCCTGGCCCTTGTCTTCCTCATCATGGGCTCTAGATCGCCAGGAAGAGAAACCAGTGCATGATGCCCTCGAGGAAACGCAGACTTCCTGGGAGGACACAAGGGCACCTCGGAGAGCCAAGGGCCGGAGAAGCTGCTGGGCCCTCCGAGGGGCAGGGCCAGGAGCCACAAAACCCTGCAGAACGGGGGCAGGGGGCTGCACAGCCCACGCTCTGCTGCTCTCTGTGCACCCACTCAGCTCGCTCTCTCTCCACGCGGATTGCTTTTACTACTTCCGAGCTCATCATGGTCCAGACGTGACACCTCTCAAACCCCAGCCCCACATATGTTCAGCCCAGCCCAGTCAAGCCTGCCCGATCTCAAAGGTCCAGGAGAGAGCGCCTGCCGTGAACACGGCCGTATCTCTCTGCCTGGCATCAGCAACTCTGTTCTCCAGGGACCCGCTCTCCAGCCGACCTCAGTCTCTGTGCTTCCTGTGAATCCCAGGCCAGCTCTGACCCTTCAGGTGGGCATGGTATCAAGTCTTGGCCAGTTAAAGTCCCGTGGGCACCACAGAGCAGGCGTTTCGTCTAAGCAAGGCCAATCTGCAGCTTGGGTGACTGGGGAGGAGAGAGAGATTTTCCTTCTTCTTGGCCTGTGAGGATATACGCTCAGAACTGCTGATGACCACAAGAAGGGGAACTTACCCCAGAATAAAGCCATTGCAGAGGAAAGCAGAACTGTGGGCTGGGGGGGGGGGGGCGGAAACAGCACCTGGATCAAGCCACGCCTGAACCCTTTCGCTACCAAAGCCTCTAAACTAACTGTTCTGTTTAGGCCAGTTTAAGATGAAGTTTTTGTCACTTACACTCAAAAGAATTCAGACCAAAAGAGAATGTGATTAGACCAGTATCCAGATCGTTTTCCCCTGGTTGGGTGTCCACTGTGAGCCGATGAGTGTGGGAGATGTCTCCTCTGCATTTGCTCGGCGTGTCTGCAGAAGGGAGGGGCAGTTCTCAGAGAAGTGGGGAGTAAAGCATTCTGAAGGTCGCTTTGTCCTTTTCCCCAAGAGTATTCCCTTTTCTAAGTTGAATGGGCCCTTTAACGAGTTTGCCCAACAACACAAAGCCATTTCACGCCCCCTCCTAGGGACCCTGGCTACCAAGACTGGGATCACCTGACAGCCAACACCAGGGGTCCAAACACCTCCCTCCTCACTCCACACACTGGACGAGCAGAGACTTTCTAACCACCACCATGATATGTGGATAATGACTCTCTAATTAGAAGTCATCCTTGGGGCGCCCGCGTGGGTCAGTCAGCTGAGTGTCAAAACTCTTATTTTTTTAATGTTTTTTTATTTATTTTTGAGAGAGAGAGAGAGAGAGAGAGAGAGACAGTGCGAGCAGGGGAGGGTCAGAGAGAGAGGAAGACACAGAATCAGAAGCAGGCTCCAGGCTCCGAGCTGTCAGCACAGAGCCCAACATGGGGCTCGAACCCACGAACTGTGGGATCATGACCCGAGCTGAAGCCGGACGCTTAACCAAATGAGCCACCCGGGCGCCCTGAGCATCAAAACTCTTGATTTAGGCTCAGGTCATGTCCTTAGGGTCCATGGGTTCCAGCCCTGCATCGGGCTCTATGATGACAGTGTGGAGCCCGGTTGGGATTCTGTGTCTCCTTCTCTTTCTGCCCCTCCCCCACTCATGCCCGCTCGCACTCTCTCAAATGAATAAACAAACGTTAAAAACAATTACCAAAAACAGAAAAAAGAAAAAAAGGAACTGATCCTTAATCAAACAGCTACAGATTCTTGGGCAGGTGCTGAATCAAGAGTACATTTCAGCCTCCTGGTCTTGGCACCGCGGGCGGGGGGGGGGGGCCCATCCCCACTGAAAGACACTCAGGAGCCTGTGGTTAAATCATGCCCTAAGGACGGCTGGGTGAAATGCCACAAGATGCCAACTTAGCTCCACGCAGGCTGCCGGAGGGAGCAGGGCAGCTGCACGGCCTGCGCCGGGGTGAGAGGCCAAGGTGCGGCTGCCGCAGCTCTACGCGGAGCGCCCAAAGGACCACAGATGCGCGCGCCTTTTCACACAGCTGCAAGCCTGTGCGTATGGTCTTTAATCGTCTTCTCTGAAAAGCATCCAATTTAGGAATTTTTCCAGTAATCATTTCAGAGTAATGAAAAACAAACAGAACAATAGAACATTCCCGACGTGACGCGAGAACTCTGTGCACCTCTCTCTAATGGACGCTCAAGGAGACACAGTAGTCATTAGCGAGAGCCTCTTTTATTTCCGCAACAACCAAATTTTGCTGGCGTGCAGACCACAGACGTCAAAACACAGTTAATTTGCCCCACGTACTCATTTCTTCCTCATCGTGACACCCAGAAGAGAGCATTTGTTCCTTTAAAAAAAGTTCCTGATATGCAAGACGGGGCCTCGATGAACAGTTCTTCACGTCTCGGGCTCGAAACAATGGCTGAGCCCAGAGTGCGGAGGGCCCTCTCCAGGGAACAACAGTTTCCACCCAGCTGGGGCACTCAGGCTAAGCTGCTTACTAACTTTTCTGAACCTTGGTGTTAGCATCTGTACGAAGGGGACAGGCTAGCATCTACTTCACAGGATGTTGTCACAGCCCAGTGACACATTGCGTGACACATCTTTCATGTTATTAGTAATCCAACGAGAGACTGAATTCTTGTTCAACGTGAGACAGACACAGGCAGGACTGGACTCTCCACGACGGCACTGGAGCTGGGGAGGGAAGAAAAGGGAACACGGCCTTGTCTGAGATCTATGCTTCCTGCCCAGAGAAGGCGGCGCGGGGGCAAAGGATTTGTCACACTCAACTCCGGCAACCTGAATCAAGCAGTCCTTTGGCCTGGAGACACCCAAAGCATTTTCTGGAGGCCTCCATCACCCAGATGGTGAAGGCTCCCAAGCAGCTCTCGTGTCCTGCCGTGGGTCCCGGCAGGCACCATTTGGAACCTTTCCACGCTTCCTGGGGACAGACCCCCCCAAAGACACTCACACACACATCCCCGCTAGGTGCACGCACACATTCACCCCACCAGGCACACACACGCCTACAAACCACCACACAGCATCTCAGAGTCCTGGGGCCCAGCTGGCCACCACCGTGAGGAAGTCCTGACAGCTAGGCCACGTCTGACAACCAGAGTTCGTGCTCAAACTCCCACAGCTGGAAGGTGGCCGAGCACAGATCCTTCCTCTCTCTGTCCGACCTTCAGAACCTGAGCTCTTTAGCCCCCGTGTTAAGCTGACTTTCCTCTGGCCTCTGTTATGCTGGCTGCGAAGGAGGAAGGGAGATGATGCCTACAGTCACCACGGGATCCTGGGCGGGAAAGACGAGAGATGACAACCAACACGAACTTTCCGAGGGCTGACTCTGTATCCAGAGCCACATGAGGCGCTGGAGAACCAGCCGGAGAGTCACGCTCGGGGGAACGAAGCCGCCGCCGACTAGCATTTGTTGAGCACGGACCCTGGAACAGGTTCTGGTGCTAGTAAGCACCTCACCATACACGTATCCACCCGATTTAATCCTCACAAAAACTCCAAAAGGCAGCACTCTTGTTCTCTCTCTTTTACAGACAAACAGAGGCCCAGAAAGTCAGATCTGAGAGCAAAAGCCCAGATGGCTAACAACGACACTCAACCTAGAAACCTTCACGGGTCCCTCCTCGGTCCCACTCTTTGTTTGCAAGCATCCTTCGAACCACACACTACGTGTACACCTGGCTGATTAAGGGATGGAGACGGAACGGCTATGGCGAGAGCAAGGACGGAGTTAGGCAGCCCCGCCTTGTCCCTCTTCACCCAGGGTGCGTCTGAGGCATCTCCGTGTGGCACTCGGCCACCACAAGCCCAACGAAAGCCCCCTGGGTCTCTAAGATCAAGTCCACGCCCCTTGACAAAGCAAGTGAGACCCCATCCCCATTCATATTCCAAACTGCAGCCTGGGCCTCCTCCACGCTGAGCTGTCACCAGAGACCCCTGAATTGTCCCCTCCCCACGTGGGTGCTCCACTCCAGGTGGCCTTTTCTGTGCCAGGCCCTCTGCCTGCAATGCCTTTCCCTCTACGGTGTGCCTGGCAAACCCCACATATCGGCCAAGACTCAGTTCACACAACTCTGCTACCTTCTCCCCAGCTGGTTCCCCCTCTGGACTCTACAGGTTTTATCATCTACATGCCCCCAGTTCATCTACCACCGTATTCTGTTTCTTCCTAGCATGTGGCATAATTAGCAATCATTTCGCACGTTTGTTTACTGACTGCTCTCTGTCTCCTCTCAACTAGCGTATAAGTTCCTAAGTCTTACTCACTACCCCCCAGTACCTAGTACCCAGACCCAGTTCCCAGTGCCTGGAAAAGAGCTGCCCAATCAACACCGTTCAGGGACTGAAGGGACAAATGAATGTCACCTGAATGTTTACCTGCATTTGTACCTGTACAAGTCTTTCTAGCTTTACCAGGTGATACATTTTCTTGAGGTCAAGAATCCATGATTCAGACGCTCCTAGGAATTCTCAGGGCCTCAAGGTACTCAAAGGCCTTAAGAGCACAGGAGTGCATGGAGAGCTGACTGGATGTTTGGATGCACGGATGAAGGGAAGGAAAAAGAGACAAGAAGAAAGGCGGCAGGCACAGGGTTGACCCTCTGCACGCAGCCACCCACCTACACATAAAAACGCCCATCTTCGTTGGTGATTGTCTGACAGTGAGCCGGGGGTGGAGGTCTTCAATAGGAAGGACCAAACTCCACATATGCAGACTTCGTGTGATGCCCCGTCCAGTCCAAGGTACAAATAAAGACTTTGTAAAGAAGATGTGTGACATTACAGCAGTGAAAATTGCCAAATCAAAAGGGATAGCCTTTAAGACAGAGAGAAATAGGTGTCTGCATCCAAAATTCACGGAGGAAAGCGACAAGACTGGCTAATGGTGGGGAAGGAGGACTTTCGGAGAGCCGGAGTGGCAGCAGGCAGCCACTGCCACCTACAGGTCACGTACAGACACAGCGGATGCTGGGCAAACGTCCATTGTTTGCCTGGCCTGGGGCTGACCAGGAAAATACAAGGTTCTCAATTAAACTGCCTTTGACAGGGGCAGACCGGGGATCGGGAAGGCCCAGCCCACAAGGCCAAGAGCTGTGGGAATTTTAGAAAATGCCAGAAATACACCCAGGTCTGACTGGTCACCCAGGTGAGATGTAAGACTCAGGGCTCTGGTGTGGAAGGTGGGTGGGTGGGGGGTCTCATAGATGGCTGGCAGGCTCACGTCTTCTAGGACGGAGAAGGAACCCTTGTCAGCATGGATCAAGTCAGCTCTCTCCCTTCCTGCCCCTGATGCCACAGCCAGAACAGAGGTTCCAAACCATGTGTTTCAGTCCTCTCGTCACTCTCCATGCACACGCCTTCAAGGGCGCAGCAAGATACTGCCTTGCCCACCTCTCTTCTTGGATTCCTCTGTTTTCCTTCGTAAACCCAGCAATGAGCCATCCTGCCCAGCAGCACCTGCTGCACGTAGGGGCTCAGAGAGCTGTCAAATTAATTAAACCCCAGATCCCTAAACATTCTGTGCCTAGCATCTCTAGGACACTCGGCATGCCATTCTCTCAACCTCTGTTGGAGTAATCTTTGTAGCTGTTAGGAATTGCATTTGGTTCCAAAACAGCAGAGGCCTATCATGTGGGGTATGTTTTCTCAGGTCTGGAAGGAGGCAGGCCAGGATTGGTACGGCCCCTGAGATCAAGTGCCTTCTATCCTGCTCTGCCACCTGGGAAGGTCATCTCACGGGCCAAGACGGCTGCTGGAGCTCCAGCCATCATGTCTGCGTTTTCAGCAGCAGGAAAAAGAAGAGAAGGGCAAGGCACGTACCACCCAGATGAGGCTCCTCCCTTTGAGCAAGTCTCCTGAGCAAGACCCACCACGGGTGTCTCTATCCGGTTGGCCAGGTTTTGGTCACCTGGTCACCTGTGAGGGAGGCAAGGAAACTTAGGGTCTTCCACTTGGGCACATTGCCCAGGGCTCTGTGACCAAGACATAAGTGAGAAATGGGTGTTTTGGACAAGCCAATATCAGCCAATGTACATTCCTATACACTCAACTACCATATCATAAGGGAAGCCTGGAAGAGAAAAAGAATCCTAAGGAGGCAGCGTCCCTACCCAGGCCCACAGTCTGAGAGAAATGCAGCGGAGAAGATGAATGACAGGCTCAGGTGGGAAGACGACGAACCACAAGCCCTGCTGCAGTCTAGGAAGGGGAAGCTGGATGCAAACAGGAAGGCAGCTGACAATCACTGGGCATTTACTGTATACTGGGGGGCTACGCTAGGCACTTTAGCTTTACCGCTCCAGTGTTTGTAACAACCGTGCAAAGGAGGTAGTATGATCCTCAATTTGCAGGAGAAAAAACACACTTGGAGGGGTCATGCGATGTGCCCAGGGCCACAGGGTCAGGAAGGATCTAGAACAAAGTTGGCAGATCTGCCCAGTCCAGAGCTGCCCGCCCACTCCAACCCATTAGTGCGGCTGCCTGGGGCAGGCAGTGGCAGTGTGGAGGAGGACCCGCTCTCTGAACAAGGTCCTGATTGATTAGCTACGCCTGCCACAGACACAGTGGTGGGGTGTGCAGTGCCGTGTGGGGGGCACCCCCGTCTGGGAGACTATTGGTGGTGGCTTTGCCTGTGTAGACATCGCATCTGAACTCTCGTGTCTCTGTCTGCGGAGGGCGGGAGGGGAGGTGCACGGTGCCACGCCGTGAGACGGCCCCAGGTCTTGCTGCTAGAAATCCTTTCTCCATGTAGGGCCCCTGTGCCTTCAGAAAGTGGGTGCTTAACAACTTGCCAAAATCAAGGCCACCTCCATGCCCTAAATTATGCCTCTAATTAACAAACAGCCTCCAAAGTAACAAAAGCAGTGACAGCTACGGTCAGAACAAGATGTTATTTTATTTTAAAACCTGACCTTGCGAGGACAGAGCTGTGACCTTAGACCAGAAAAGAGGTCACAGTTTCTGTCCTGGAGTGCCAGGCCTGCCAACACCCTCACCTTCTGGCCCCTCCCCCATGGGCCCATGTGACGGACACGCAGAGGGGTCCAGGAGACACACAGGAAAGCCACCTGCCTCTACACCTCAGTGCCTGGGGCGGTGCCCCTCCTCTGACATCAACGAGGCCAAACGGAGAAGAGAAAAGGATTCATGCCAAGTTCGAGTGCCCTTCCTCCAACAAGTGACCTGTCACTCCCCAGGCCTCATGCTGGGTCAGGTGAGTCCTCTCTGCGCTCTGGCACTTTCATCCCCACCATCCAGGGGACGACTGTCTTTGATCTCTGCCTGTCTAAATTCAGCGCAGTCGCTGACACTTGGCACCCACCACTGGATAGATACACGCCACCGAACTACTTGGCACCAAGCATCTTACGACGTGACGTATTTTCTGAGTGTGTGTGTATGTGTGTGTGCGCGCGCGCGCATCGGAGCTTCTCAGCCTCAGCCTTACCGACATGTTGGGCCAGATGATTCTTTGTTGCTGGAGCCATCCCATGTACTATAGGATATGCAGCATCTCCGTCCTCTACCCCCTGGAGGCCAGCAGCAGCCCCCAAGTCCTGACACCCAGAGGTGCCCCCAGGCAATGCCAAACGTTGCCTCGGGAACAAGATCGTTCCTCGTTGAGAATCCCTGAAGGACTTCATCTCAGAGCAGCCTGGCAACTCGCCCGAGTCAGACAACGAGTACGTGGGCCAAGCACCTTACAGCTGTGCTTATGTCTCTTTAAAGCCTCACGATAGTTTGACGGAGTGGGTACGGCTGCCCCTGGCCTGCAGATGACGAAATTGAGGTTCAGAGAGGCTCACCAGCTTGCCCACATGGCTGGAAACTGCCTTTTTGCAGAACTGGAACCGAAAGACATGCGTGGTCAGACAGACTGTCCCGTCTTAGGACAGGGAGGCTAGGGGTGCTCAGCAAAGCAGTTTGGGTTGGAAGCCACCTGTTTGCTGAAGCGAGGCCATCACTGCATCAGGGCCTTTTGTTTGCCTCTGAGGGCCCAAAAGCTGCTGCAGGGGATAGCTTTTTGTTGGTAAATAAAACAGAGATGGTCACGGGTCACCCTGCACACTGGGCCACCGCCCGATCGTTAAATGGTGGCTTACGGAGGCGGCTACCACTTGGCAATTAGTTACTAATACTTCGAATCCGAGGGCGCCTGTCTGCCCACCACCAGGAACACTGCCGTCAAAGGAAATGAAATCGCAAGCCGCCGGACCTGGCAGGGAAGCTCATTTTCTGTTACAGTGCCTCCCCCTTTCCTCACAGAGCCCTGAAACTGTGTTTATGAACCTAATGTGTACTTTGGAGCAATGTGCTCGGTAGTAATGAGAACATAAATCTCAAGAGTTTGGGGGCCACTGGGAAGAGCACCGTTGACTAAATAAAAATAGCAGTAAGCACCTCAGGAGATCCTTTGATGCTAGGAGCACGCGGCCGCCGTTCGGGCAGCGCGTGGACCCTCCTCCTTGCTTGCAGAAGGTAAGCGTTCGGTTTAAATTCATGATCAAAAGCCTTGCCTCCCAGGGCTAGGTCCTCAGTGGGACTGCTCAGGGCAGCTTGGCTCTGTCTCCTCCCCGGCAGATGAGTACACGGAGTGTGGCCACCGTTACCTCCTCATGCGTTTCGGGTTTGCTCCCTCTTCCCCCCTCCTGAGCTCAGCCCTTCATCAACTCCTGCCAGGACCCTCAAGAATGGCCCGCAAATTGACCCCACTTGTCCACTGCCACGGTGACTGGCCTCAGTCACCAATCCCATGTGTCGCTCCCCTCAGACACACTCACCAGGGGCCTCATCACGTGTCGCATAATGCCCATGCTGCTGGGCGCAGCAGACGAGGCCCCCGTGCCAGCCTGCACCGGACGTTTGCGGCTTTGGGCCACCTGGTCTGTCTGGGGCCCGCCTGCTCCCCCGGAAGCTGCCATCCTCAGCCCTTAGGATGCCTGCTCCGGGTGGCATCCGTGACCCAGGCAGGAGCCCGGCGGCTCAGGCCCTCATTCCCCCGGCCACGGCAGTTGGTTCAAGAATGGACAGATGACCTATGATGATGTGGTGAGGCGCTTGCTGGAGTGAATGGGAAAGAGATTTTCTTTTCTCACTGACTTGAAGTAGAGTGCATTTAGAGCTGCTATTGTTGACTTTTGCAGATGAGAACAAAGCCTGAGAAGGTGCCCACAGAGAACACAGGAGACGCTGAGAGCAGGTCCACCTTGTTTGTGCCCTGGTCAACCTGTGCCTGAAGCCAGCCCTGCACCAAGGCTATTCACTTGCAGGGATTAATACATTCTCTTTCTGCTTAAGCCAATTGGGGTTGAGCTTTCTGCCATTTCCAGGTAAAAGGGCCAGATAGAAACGTCGTTGTTGCTGACTCTGCACTGCGTCATCTGGCCGAACCGACTCATTTCAAGCTCCCCATGTGCGCCCTGTTCCCTTTCCTGTCTAGGCCTCTTCTCAGCCTGAGCTCTCTGCCTGTCCCCACCTGGCCTTCTTTGCCTGGTGAAGTCCTACTCACCTTGCAGGGTTTGCCTCAGGCGGCATCTCCTTGGAATACCCTTCCCTGCTGGCTCCTCCTCCCAGGTATTTGCATTTCCCCATGGGGCCCTAAGCCAACCTCCATCGAGTGCTGCTGGGCCTGTCTTCTCTGTCTTCCCCGCTGGACTGAGCACCACACCACCACAAGGAGCTGTGTGTCCTCATCTCTCTAGCCCGTGTTTTGAGCACCACACTCAGCAGTAAGTGGGTCACTTAGACAATGTTTTTTGAATCGGAACTGAGTTTTGCTCCATTGGAAACCTCAGGGCAGCCAGTAAGCATTTCAGTACCTTGGATAATCAATCGCTGCGAATCAAACTCTGGGTAGAGTCCAGAGAACGTGAAAGCCAAGAAATTACTACTGTCTAAACAGGAAAGGAAGATACTTTATTAAGTAAGGAAATGGATAGGGCTGGATACAAGGGGCTAATATTCAAAGCAACTCATCAGAATGGCCTACTGTGTTGGAGAAAGACAGACAGACATGACTCTGAACCAGACACGTGGAAGGTCTCAGCTGTGTCTCTGGGCGTCAGGCAGCCACTGCTATAATTAGCACCCAATACCAACATCGGAATGAACGGGAGGACATCCCATGATGGAGTCAGGCTTTTCTAGGCAACAATGTGGGCCAGGGGATTATCTGAAAAAACTGCCTGCTTTCTCCCCACCATTGGCTTAGAACCTAGAGTATTTCCCAGATGTGGAGCTGCACATACACAAGACATGTCCCAGTCAAAGATGATCATAAGTCAAGTGGGATCACTGGCTGGTGGTTTAAGGAAAAAAAATGCCCAACTGCCTTGAACAGTTTTAACAATCTGCACTTTAAAAAAGATGTTCTGCAGCAATTGAAGAATCACATAAAAACATGGTCAAATGCTCAGCTGGTGTCTGCCACAGTCGCTGTCACCTCTAAGATGGGATTTCAGGAACAGGAACTGTGGGGGGGCAGTTTGCAGGAAATGCACAAGCTTTGAAGTAAGGTTGGATTCAAGCCTTGGTTCTGTCACTTCCAAGGGGCTTTGGTCAGCTCGTTTAATCTCTCTAACCCTCAGTGCTCTCCTCGGAACTGGATGATATGTCCTTACTGCCGTTGGCCTGCAGGGCTGTTACAAGGCAGAGGCACATACACTCGCGATGACCAGAACACTCTCAGGAATAACATGGTAGTCATCCCTCACCTCTCCTGAGCCCCGGGCTACGTGAGGGCAGTCTCAGCGACTGTAAGAGGACTTGGAGGGATTTTTATCTCAGGGAACCATGTGAAGCACGTTCTCTGCAAGCCCTCCCCTCATCTCTTCCCGACAACTGTGTCACCACTAACTCTGTCGAGTGGGGCAGGAAGGCAGGGCTCTGTGAGAGGCAGGGCTATTTTAGCTTTTGTGCAGTACAATGAAGCACTGTAATTAGTCACATCACAAAAACAATCTCCGGAATGAGCTCTGAAAAACAACACATGACTTGACAGCCTCGTCTGTTAACCTGCATTTCAACTCAGAACAGGGAATTTCCAAAACACATCCAATTAGGCCTCCTGACCAACCAGTTTTCATTTTTGATTTTTAGATTTTGCTAACAATAACACCCACTAACGGGTACTTCTGTCCATTTATAGAAAAAGGCCAGGTAGAAAGGTACCTGAGGTTCATGCTAATGCCCTGTGGGCCTCTTCACCTACCTGAATACTTTAGGAATCACAGTTGTTATTTGAAGGAATGGCCCTAGTCTGTGGAACTTACCATGTTTATATCCTGCTCTGTTAAAATAAAGAACTTAAGGCAACATGTAGTGATACATTTCATAAAGCAGTATGTAACAAATAGCCATTTGATACGGAAAGTTTGGTACATACGGGCATCAATTCGAAGTGCTTTTCCTGAGTTAACTCACTGAATCCTCACAACATGAGGTACAGAGAGGTGACCTCACTTGTCCAAGGCTACACAGCAATGAACCCAGGCAGCCAGGACCCACAGCCTCAACTCTGGCCCTGGCACACACCCTAACCAGTGCCATTTAAGACTGACTGTGGGTATGCTACAAGGGAGGTCCAAACAGTGCCATGGGGATGGAGAAGAGGGCAAGGTGACATGTAGCCAGGCCAGAAGATTCTAGAGGAGTCTTAGAGGGCAGGCGGGGGACAGAGAGGGAGAGGCGGAGAGAAAATGCAGGCAGAGAGATCATCATCTGAATTCTATGGAGACCAGAAGACCGAGAGAATGAACAACAGTGTGGCTACGATGCAGGGGAATGAGCCACCAATGTCTCAGACCTAAGCTGGGAAGGGTGTGTTCTGTGATCTGCTTCACATCAAGTTCAAGTACACGGGGCCACCATGAATACCTGGCCTCTCAAATGTCCATGAAGTCTCTTTACATGGCAGGTAAAGGTCACATGAGACATTTCCCCCAAGAACCCAGACAGCTGGAGGAGGTGGTTGTCCCCAGATTGTAAGATCAGCCTGGCACCTACCGACAAGCCTACATCAGGCTGGGCCACATTTTGTAGGTGTGACACAAAACCAGAATTATCATGTAATTCAACCTAATACTTTTCTACGAAGTAGTGTGTCGAGCTTAAGGAAGTGGGCAAGGGCACTGCCCACGTCACCGATGTCCCAGGGAGAAAGAATTTCAGACTGCACTGGGAAGACCTTCCCTACAACGAGGTCAAACATCCATCCATCCTAGCTCAGTCCTATCAAAAGGCAATTCATCTAACAGCACCTGGCGTCTGAAATGTGCAGCTACCTTCAAACCAGTGTCCAACTACCTGGGTCACAACCAGGTTTCCCATAAAAGCAAAGGACGGGAGTGTTCCGCTCGTTAGTGTACACTCAGCGCCTAATGCCATGATCGGCGTATTTACGGAATGAGAGCATGAACGGACAGAAGATGACTGCACCCAGATCCTGTCCCACTAACAACGGGAGCCAACTTTCTCGTTTGTGTGGTTTCGATTTTTCTTTCCAGGGTGTCCGTGGTCTTGTGGTCACAACATCCTGAACTTGCTTTAAGGGTTCTGTCCCTTAACCTTACTTCCAGCCAGGCTGTTACTACACCTCCAGGAAGGGGAAACCAGAGCTCCTGGAGAAGCCATGAATGCCGCTCTGCTGCACAGCCCTGCAAGGACCGTTCTCCGCAGGGCCAGCTCCTTTTCCTTCAGAGGAAAACGTGTACTGCTTGCTCCTATTTCGAGAAATGTTCTTGACAAGCTCTTTCAACTCTCTCTTGTGTTCATCGAGCACATAATGGGTGCCTCTTGGAGTGCTAGATCAATCCCGAATTACTCATTCAATTAAAGAAGGTTAATGCATTAAATATGCCACCAGATGATAAAGAACAATTACCGACTGTGCTAAGCGTTTAAGATTTGAAGGGGAGAAGCTGAAAGCAGCTTCCTGGTCTTAAAACAAATGGAACAAGAAGCTACTGTTTCCACCGTACATCCGGGCGGGGGTGGGGGTGGTGGCTGCACAAGAGGCAGGATGTGTACTGCAAGGAGTGTGTACTTGAACCTTACCATGTGGGTGTGAACGCAGCCCCCTCCGCTCACACACGCATTGACTAGCTGGCTACCCGGGGGAAAGGGCTTGGCCTCCCCAGTGTTTGGCTTCCTTATTGTAGAAGAAAAGCAGTACTAATACCTCCTTCCTGGGAGGGTCCTGAAGCTGGTGCTCGTTACCATCCGTGAGGCTCTCAGCAGAGGGCCAGGTGCACAGTATGTACCGTGGTGAGTGCCAGCCACTCTCGTTGGTGACACCTACTCCTTCTGAGGGTTTGTGGTGGGGGGCGGGGGTAGGTGATGGACCGCAGATGGACAATTTCTGGGCCAAGTCTACATGGAGGCCATGATTCTGTAGATGAGAACACGGAGCTTCGGTTCACCCAGGAAGCCTCCAGCTAAGGCATCATCTCTTCTCTGGGCCCTTCCGAGGTTGACGTCACCTTAGGCAACCATATAGTTAGCCTGTTTCAGTCGTTCATTCATTCAGCCAGGCATCCATCCGTCTCACAGGCACTGAACATCTCATAGGCTACGTGTCCGTGTTATGAGAGACGCGGCCTGGGAAGAAAGTGCCGCCGCCCTCAAGGATCTCCCACTTGATCGGGAGGCATACACAGAACCAGCCCAGGAGCGCACAGCATGTCAAGGGCAGAGCAGAGGAAGCCCCCGTGTGTGAGCGCCCTGAAGGGGGACATCTAGCAGGGAGCGGCAAGTGTTTTCTGTGAAGGACCCAATAGTAATTATCAGGCTTTCTGGCATATACGGGCCCGGTCACCAAGACTCGACTCTGCCGCTGTGGCACAGGTGTCAGGAAGGGACAGGGTGAAGCCTTCTAGGAAACGTGCTTCAAATGGTTACTGGAGATAAACACCACAGACCAGCAGTTCCCTGTAAAATAGAGTCTGGGATTCCCAAAGCATTTGGGTACTTCAAGGAGGCCCACGGGGCATCTGCATGACCTTCAGGTACCTTTCTACCTGGCTTTTTTCTGCAAATGGGCAGAAGGACGCATTAGTGGGTGCTGGTTGTTAGCGGAATTCTAAAAATCGAAAACAAAGGCCTTCCCGGCGCGCACCCTAGTCTTGGATGCCCTGAAGACTCGATCAATACTTTATGAATCAATTCTTACCTGCAAGAACAACAGAAGAAAAAGAAACAGATAAACTGGATGTCCTGAAAATGAAGAATTTTTGTGCTTCAAAGGACACCATTGGCAAAGTGAACAGACAACCACAGAATGGAGAAAACGTCTGCAAAGCATGTATCTGATAAGGGTCTTGCATCCAGGATATACAAGAGAACTCTTACAACTCAACAATCAAATTAAAATATAGGCCAGTTTGCAAGTGAGCAAAGGACTGGAAGACACCTTCCTCCAAAGAAATTAAACAAACACCCAATATGCACGTGAGAAGATACTCCACCCCATTAGCCAGCAGGGAAAAGAAAATCCAAAGCACAGGGAGGTGCTACTTGATACTGGCTGGGTGGCTGCGACCGGCCAAAGTGATCCACGACCCAGCAAGTCCAGCCCTGGGTGTAAACCCAAGAGAACAGAAACTCAACACCCACGCAAACACAGCCCTGTTACTCACGGCACCCAAAAAGTAGAAACCCACAAGTCCGTCAGGAGATGAATGGAAACACAAAACATGCCATTGATCCACACAATGTTTTCAGCTAGAAAACCGAACAAAGTGCTGACACAGTGAAAGCATCATATTGAGTGAAAGAAGCCAGACACAAAAGGCACGTGATGTAGGATTTAGATGATTCCATGGACATGCAATGTCACAAAAAAGGGAAAGCTGTAAAGAAAGTCGATTGCTGGTTTCTAGGAGTTCGGGGAAGAGGGTGGGGGATGGGGAGTGACATCTAATGTGTCCAGTGTTTCTTCTGAGGCTGATGAAAATGTTGTGAGATCAGATTATAGGACTTTTTTAGGTTTATTTGAGAGAGAGAGCGAGCGAGTGAGAAGGGTGCATGAGAGAAAGCACACACATGAGGGAAGGATGGGCAGAGAGGGAGGGAGGGAGGGAGAATCCCAAGCAGGCTCTGCGCAGTCAGTGTGGAGTCCAACTCAGGGCTCAAGCCCATGAACCTTGAGATCATAACCTGAGCTGAAATCAAGAGTCAGATGCTTAACTGACTTAGCCACCCAGGTACCCCAGACAGTGGGATAGTTTTACACAATCTTGTGAATCTACTAAAAAGTGACCTCACACGTGACAAAGGTGAATTTTATCATATGCGATTTATACCTCAGGTTTTCAGGAGGGACAGAGAAGAGACATGGTCAGAGGCAAGGAGGACACCATAGGAAACCGGCCCTGCTTGCCGAGTTCTGACTCTGGCCTTCATGATCATCAGCTTGCTCAGCCTCGTAACAGTCCAGGGAGGTGCGGACAGGCCCATTCTACATCTTGGGCTCCGAGAGGTGGAGCCGCAGGGCTGTGCAAGCAGGGAGTCAAGCCGAGACACAGGCGCATGCCCCCTGCACCGCTTTCCCCCCGGGCTCTGTGCAGTCTGCTGGCCAGGCCCCGGGACAGAGCCGGAGCACCAGGGCCGGGTGCCAGGGGGGTGCCAGCCACGCCTCGGACGTTTTAGCACTCTGCCTCCCTGCAACGCTGGGGACTTCACCACAGCCTCTGGGTGAAAGGGGAAACTGAGGCTCAGAGAGGTAAAGCGACTATAGTCAGCCAACCAGACTTGAGGACCCAGCCAATAGGGAACCACACCGCGACCACACCCCTGCACGCTGGGTGCGGCCACTCCCTGCAGAAGACTTCAGGCGGGGGTGGGGGCTTTAGATGGTGCTCAGGCTGAGACCGTCTCAGCAGGTCAGACCCGCCTGCTCCAGGCCCACGCCAGCTCCCAGCCTCTTCCCAAGGCGGCTCCCCGCCTCCCACAGCTTGCTGCCCCCGGAAAGACTGGCCTCGTTGATGAGAGCGCAGGGGAAGACTTGCTCCGAACCTGACCTCCGCCCTGGAGGCTGGGGCTGCCGGCCTGCAGCCACGAGGGAAGACAGGGTCTTCGTGGCCGGCCAGGAGGCCCTACCGCCCTCTCCAGCCACACGGGCCTCCACTCAGCACCCCTGCACCTTCCAGGAGTCTAGAGCGCCCCTCGCACCCCTCACCTGGTGACCCGCCTGGCCTCTGCTGCGAAGGTGCTTGTGGGGCTGGGTCCTGGAGCTTGGAGCAGCCCCTCTGCTCCCTGATGGTGCGCACTGACCGTGAGCACCTGTGCAGAGACTGGCTCTCTGCCCACCTCCCCCCGCAGAAGCTCCCAGAGGTCCGTGAGAACAGGAACCGTGTCTGTGTTTCCTCTCTCCCACACACCTGGCACCCAGCACACCCAGCACTCGGGGAGTCTGTGCCGAATGAAGGCCCCAGTCTGCGCTACCTCCACCTGGGAGCTCCTGGGGGCACACAGCTAACTGGCTCTAAGTAGGGATCAATCTACCACCTAAAATACAGAGTCTGTGGGAGCAGCCAGGCCAGATTACAGTGCGAGCGGTTAATGGGAGGTAGAGACAAAGTGCTGGTGATGAGAAAAGGGGAAGGAACGACAGGAGGACAAGGGGGCACGGGATCCAGCTGAGCTTACGAAGCAGGGGCAAGGCCCAGAGGAGAGACGATGCCTTAGCTGGAAGCCAGGTGGGGACACTGGCAGGTCCCCACTGAGCCTGGCGGCCTTGCCGTGCTGGTAGCTGCCTTGGTCACCTGATGCCACTGAGTAGGTTAAGAAAGAGCACAGCCCAAAGCGGAGCCCCTGGGGCTGCAGGAAAGGTCAGCAGTAAGCTCTGTTGTCCCGGCAGCCCCAGGCTCAGAGCCTGTCATGTGCTCCTGCGCACAGGCTCTGTGTCTGCCCCCCACGCACCCCCAGAGGGCATGCTTCACGTCTCCTCCTGTAAGGGGAAGCAGGGTGGGGAGACCCAGGGTGCTGGTGTGCTCCTGTCATCTCCTGGAGCCTTCGGGCCTGGGCTGGTCAGGAGAAGCAGGCAAGGAGCCAGGCTGAGTTGGGAAAGAATGGGATCAGTGCAGGGCAACAGATGTCAGCCTCGTTGCCAGCCCCACTCTTCCTTTTTTTTTTTTTTGCCAGCCTATTTCAGACATGTGGCTCCAAACCGGGCTCAGGGAACAAATGCCCTCCACAAAGACCCCCCTGACTCCTAGGCCTGGCAGAGGCCACCTACCCCTGCACTCCCACTGCCCGGGGACCCCTCTCTCCCTCCACGCCTGACCCAGCACATCACAACGACCTGATCCTGTGTTCTCTCCCCTGCAAGAAGGGGGACGCAATGCAGCAGGCCTGGGCCCATCTGCCCCCTCCTCAGCACCGAGCATAGCAGGGGCCTGCCGCCAGTACTCGGACGCTACAGAGAACAAATGAATGAATGAATGAATGAAGAGAGGAGGAGGAAGGCAGGAGAGAGAGAAGAACAGAACAGGAAGAATGGGAGGGAGAAAGAAGTGCATCTCATGACACCTGGCAGGGTGAAACAATACAGGGTCTCAGTAACACTGTCCAGAACACAGGTCTTTGCAGACACAGTGTGTCATTCTAAGCTGGACACAAGAGGTCTTCCAGAATCTCTGGTCCGGTAACTTCCATTCATATATTCCCAGATGCCCCCCCGGGCCAACCCTCAAGTTCACAGACCAGGAAAGCAAAGTGAGGCCTGCAGAAGCAAAAGGGCCAGGCCAAGGTCACCCAGGCAGGAAGCTGCCTGGGCCTGCCACGGCGGCCAGGGGCCCAGGATCCACCAGAGTCCCCTCCCAGGCCCAAGTGGGGTCAGAGAGGCCCCCTCGGCCTCCCAGAATCCTCAGCCAGGCCAGCGCCTGAGCAGCCAGGGGTGTGAGCGCCTGTCTGAGCAACACAGGCGCCGTCCCAGAACGGCAGCTGGCAGGGCGGGAAGCAGCAGGTGCTCTCTCCGCACTCCAGCAGGCAGCCGCACACCTTACACGCTCAGACGGCACGCATCGTGCTGACGCCAAGCTGTCACATCTCCTTGTGCTAAAAATGGTGCCGAGTTCCTGTCTTCATTCCTTTCCCGCTCTCTGAATAAAATCGTGTGTCCATGAGCTTCCCTACCCTGCTGCCTCCCATGCTGAGCCTGAGGCCCGGGCCCAGACAGGTGACGTGGCCCTCGACTGGGCCTGCACCACACTCGCAGGCCTTTCCCGGGAAACGGATCTGGCTCCTCTGGAAAACCTATCTTGAGAGATGGCTGCACCTCAGTATAGGACTCCTGGGGTTGTGTGTGGGCCCAGACTGAACACCACGGACCCCTTTTTCACCTGATCCTAGTAGCTGTCCAGTGAATGAAGCCAATCTGAAACCCAGAGACCAGCCCAGGGGCCTTGACTGCCCTGTCCCCACTACCAGGTAGCTGGCTCCGCGTAGGGAGCCCCAGGACCAGGCGATGCTCCCACCCAGCGTCTCCGGGGAACAAAGTTAGAGTGAAGCTCACAGCAGAGGATGCAAGGCAACGTGCCCAAGTGGAAACACTGAATTTCTCTGCTTCCCTTGCTTCTAGATGCAGCCACCAGCAGGAACCGTGTTACTCAAGGCGGGGGGGGGCAGGGGAACCTGTGCCCCAACTAGTCTCTTCTCCACAGCGTGCCCTGAAGCAGTATGTCACAGAAGTCTCCGGGTATTCACCAAAAAGGAAGGAATCCAAGGCATGCTCAGAGCCCGGGCGATGCCCCTGGCCTCCAGAGTCCCCAGGAGGGTCATCTGGGAATAGGTGGTCCCAAATGCACTCGATCAGGTCAATTCTTGGATCATCACCTTGCCAGTCATCAGTTTCATAAAGATGATCTTTCTCTAAGTTAGAGAGAAAACAGTTTGGAGTTTTCAGAAACAGATACAAGGTAGACTATCTTCCTGAAAGGTCCCTCTATTCTCGGCACCAGCTAACACAAGGTGGGGGGGGTCCCACTGGGTGTTACTTGAACTGATCTTCAGGCGAAGAGGCTGGCGGGCTAACTGAGGAACCCCACAGGTCCTCATGCAGACCTGATCCCTCCGACCCTACTCCGGACCTCGAATGGAACCCAGTCACACACAGCCTCTCTCCCTTGAAAGGTTCACCCCTATCCCCCTTCTACACCCAATAAGATGGGCGGAAAAGACACCCAGGGATGGTTCCCTTCTCTGGGGGACAGCGAGGGCCTGACTTAATTCTCCAGCAGGGAGGTCACAAGGTAGCAACATGGAGGAATGTCCCCACATGACGGAAAAGTCGAGCTTGGAGAACATCCTGTGCTAGCCCTTTCTTACAGGTTAATACAAATGTTCTCACGGGCCTGGAGCAAATGGAACAGCCTGCTCCCGTGGGGTCAGTCACACAGGGCCAGATGCAGCGAGCACGGTCACAGGGCAAAAGACCCAGCAGGCCTCCAGCGCACTGTGGGGCTGTTCGAGGGTACACAGCACGGGGGACAAGCTCGGTGAGGATCATCACAAGGTGTGGGGTGGGAGGCCCATCAGGGCTCGCTGCTCCAGCTCAAGGACAGGGCAGAAAAGAATGAGCAAATAACAGTGACAGCAACCCCCCCGCCCCTGCCCGCACCCTGGTCCTACCTCCTCCTGCCACCAAACACCCTGCTCTGGGGGTCTCAACGTACAGGGCCGTTCCCAGGGCCCAGGTCTCTGATCCTGGGGCTCAACAATTCTTACTGTGGACAAAAAAGGCAGCCCCTGAGAACTTACCACTTTGCAAACACGGTGTCACCTTGCATAAAGATATGTCACCTTACTCAAGCTTTATACAATCTTACAAAATTGTCCTTATTATCCCCAAAACAGAAAGAGTCAAAGCCGTGAGCTATTTTACAGAGAGGGGAGTGGAGGCCTATAGCAGTCAAATAAGTTGCCCAAGGCCACTCAGGAAAAGTCAGTGGGATGGAACTAGGAAGGTGTCTGCCTCTGCTGCCCCGGCACCTGGGAGACTTGCCCCCCACCCCTGACCTGGGGAGTGGCGGGGAGAGGCGTCACGAAGCATGCCCAACAGGGGAACCTCAAAACGGGGTGGGGGACACGCACCGTAGCAGGCAAGGCAGGCAGAGGAGACAGTCCTCACAAAGGAAGCTATGGTTGGAATCAAAGTCCAGAGAGAGTGCGTAGAAGGGGCGGCCTATTTATTGTCGGTTTCTGTCCTGGCATCTGGGAACGTTCTCTTGCAAACACCAGGAAGCCGGACGGGACCTCTGAGTGCTACAATTCTCATGACTCTCCTGCTAAAAGACTCACTAAAGGCTGCATTCCCATTAGAGGACATTACAGCAGAGGGCGAAGGCTCATCACATAGACTATTTTCGCTCAAGGCATCCACCCCACACTTTTTCTGTTCTTAACTGACAAGAGCCGCCCGAAACCGCGGCTAACCCGGATGAGACACTGGGCATCCCACATGGCGGGAGCAGACCCCTGCAATGGCCCAAAAGGAATGGGACACACACGTTTTTCAGGAAAGCACGGTGGGTTCTGTCTGCTCGGCACCCCTTCCTCCGAGAACCCCCTCAACGCCATTCCGTGTCACCCTGGTGGCACTGTCAGAGCCCACCTCCACTCGCACGAGGGCTCCAGGACACGGCCTCAGACCCAGCCAAGCCTATCACCCCCTGCGCTGTGTCCACAGCTTGGCCAAGTTCACGCAAGAGGCCCCCTAAGTCCCTCCCAAAAGTAAAACAGTCATTTCATAGGAAAAAGTTCTCTGCCGCTGGCCTTGCTAACAGGGAAGAACAAAAACAGAAACATGCAAGGATCAGTAAGTAACAATACCATCCGCTCAACTTCAGAATAGAGAGGACCGATTCACTCAGCGGCCAGGAAGCTTAAGGGAGGTCCTCCACGCCAACCAGTGACGAAAGCCTTCTGGGGTGAGCCCATGAACACAGCCTCGAGCGGCCCGCACCACAGTGCTCCCCCCACGGCACCCATTTTACCTGCTTCCTAGCACTAATTGCTGAGTAGGACCATAGTGCTTATTTACTAGATGTGCCTCTTCACTGTGGGCTCTGTGGGCACAGGGATCTTTCTGGGTTGGGCTCGTGAGGGTATGCCCAGGGCATAGGAGAGAGTCTAGCACGGAAGGTACTCAATAAACATTACTGGTGGGTTTCTTGGTTAATTCAAAGAATGAAAGAACAATGAATGAACTTCAGAAAGGAGCTTGCGAGCCATCGCTACGTGGTGAACATTAATTGAGCTCATGGTGCCCACTAAGAGTTTAGGTAACAGCTCAGAAAGGACTGGGCACTAAATTCTCAACACTCTGAAGCAGAAAATATTTATGCCAATATTCTGTGATTTTGGTCAACTGAGGGAGAAAATAAGAGGGCACTTTATATAACGTAGATGGGATTCCTTTTCTGAAATTCTTTGCAAACTATCAGATTTCTTTTTTGACTTTAATATATTTATTTTAGTATTATTTTCTTAATACACCCAAGTTAGTTAACACATAGTGTAATAGGAATAGAATTTAGTGATTCGTTACATGTAACACCCAGTGCTCATCCCAGCAAGTGCCCTCCTTAATGCCCCTCACCCACGTAGCCCATTCCACTACCTGACACCAACAGTAGGGCCAGGATTAGAATCTGTATTCAGTGAACTACTCCCGAAGTCCTATGTTCCTCCTCTAACCACACACCTATTTAGAAAAAAGAACCTAAAATACCTAATAGGCCTGAAGGATAACGTGGTTCTTTGTGACTGTTTATGGACAGTGAGAAATTGGAAAAAGCCTGTATGTTGAACAAGAGGAATTGTTCAGTTAACGGAACAAGGGGCCAGGACACCGAGGCGGCCATAGTGCCTCGGGAGCCCATGTGAGGAAACTGAAAACCTATGCCAGAGCCCATCCTTGTAAACGCTGCGAGGCTAAGAACCACCACCAATCCCCAGCAGCCAACGAGGCGTCCCCAAGGACGCAGCCACGGAAGCCACCGCCATTCAGATACTCCCCTGCTGGGCCTCTGCATCCTTCCATGAAAACTACCCTGGGTCCTGTCTGCTGAGTGTTCCTAGAACCAGTTCTGGTCGGGCGTTGCTCGGCGGGCATCCATGTTCACACAGATAAAGTCTGGAAACTTTTTTACAGGACACGGTTTGCCTTTTAACAGAGGGATCCAAGAAAGCGTGTGACATCCCTGCGGTGGAATATTACACGGCTGTGAAAGAGGATTCTGCCGTTAAGTGTACAGGAATGTGGGAAAAACTTACATTAAAAAGCAGGATACAGAAGTTCGTACATGGGATGATCTAGAGAGAAAATGGAAGAAAGACTAAAAAGACATTAATTGTAATTGTAACTATATAATGGAGTCATGAGTCAGTTGTTTTCCTTCTAACTATTTTCCAATTTTTCCATAATGAGCATGTACTACTTTTAGCATTTTTTAAAAGTTTTTTTTTTTTTAAGCAACTGGCTATTATCAACTAGGGCTGAGTCCTAGCTTATTTTAATCCTTGAAATGGATGCCTTTCTGAGTTCTGATTAAGGGTAATTCAGTCCTTTCAAATGTCCAAATTGTGTCTGATTTTTTTTGAGGCGAATAATCGCGTTTTATACTAAACTTATTTGCAGCTCCAATACAGCTGAAAACCTTGTTTTGATTACTTGTTTAGGGAAAGAGTAACATGAACAAATGCACAAGAATCATATTTGCATGATGGGTGGTGAGGCAGGGAATTACAGTTGGGGGAAAAGAGAAATGAAAACCAGCCCTGAATATTCAGCAGCCCGAACCTCCAGCCTTCTCCCACACTCACATCCACACCCAACCCATCTCCCTTCCCCACTCCCCGCCATCTCCTGCGTCCCTGAAGGTGCCGGGTGCGTCTGGTAAATGGAGCCACTGCAGGGGGCCATGCAGGGGGCCATGCTCCTCCAGACAGGAGTCCAAGGATGTCACCCAAGTTTCTTCAGCAAGTGCTCTGGGAGCTGGTCCTCACAACGACTCTCCTTTCTTCCCACTAAGACAGCTGGCATCTGTATGGGGCTCCCCAAACTCGGTGTCACCTTCAGCAAGACACACGGGACTGGGTCAACAGAGGCCAGATGGAAACACGTGATGCTGGAGGTCAGGGAGACACCAAGAAGGACGCCACGCCTTTCTTCCCTGTGACCTCCTCCACCCTGAGAAAATCATTTTCGGGTCATATCGGAGGCTCCAAAATGGGTAGCCCGTGCAGGTTAAACATTTTAATTACTTGCCAACATTTCAGAATAAGAGTTTTTCACATCTACATCCAGATTTCCATGAAAAATAAATAGCCTGGAAGATGGGGAGAAACAAGGCCCAAATCCCTGCATAGTGACCATCAGTTGCTGATGAAAAGCAGCTGACCGCATTCAGTTCCTGCCTAGGCTCTGCAGACATGAAGGTTTCCTGCAAACGGTCTAGATCTTTCCACTTTATGCTCCCAAGCTAATGTACACCTTTTTGATTTCATTTTTAAAAATTTTTAATGTTTATTCATTTTAGAGACAGAGCCTGAGGGGGGAGGGGCAGAGAGAGAGGGAGACACAGAGTCTGCAGCAGGCTCCAGGCTCTGAGCTGTCAGCACAGAGCCTGACGCGGGGCTCAAAACCCACAAACTGTGGGATCATGACCCGAACCGAAGTCAGATGCTTAACAAACTGAGCCACCCAGGTGCCCCTAATGTTTTTTTTAATAGCACTCTATGTTCTACTTAGTTACCTATTTCCCCCTATTTTACAAAAAATAACCTTCCAGACTGACATAAAAAATCGACATCATTTTTAATGGTTATACAGTATTTACGACCTTTCCTGATTCTTCCGTAATGAGGGAGCAGTTACTTTTTGAGGTCTAATGTATTACTCCTGCACAAGACAGTCCAGCTATCCTCTCTGCAGGGCCTTTTCCTGTAAGAGGATTATTCTTCCTGTCCGTTACCATCAAGCTTGACCACGTGTCTTGTGGGAGTGATGCCTGCCACTTGTGAGCACAAGCTTTCAGGAGCAAGCGTGGTCTGCTCCTCTCTTCTCCCTCTGCCCTGAGAAAAGGATGCCCCAACTGAGGGCTGCTCCTTGGTTTTGGGTCCTGGCACGGAGGCAACGTGGGGCAGAACCCCAGCTGACCAGCAGTCATGGAGCACGAATGGCATAGAGAGATCCTCCTCGACTTACGATAGGGTTATGTCCCGACCAGCCCATTCGAGGTTGAAAACATCATAGGTGGAAAATGCATTTACTACACCTCACCTGCTGGGCATCATCGGTTAGCCCAGCCTACGTTAAATGTATTCAGAACCGTTCTATCAGCCTACAGTTGGGCAGAACCATCTAACACAAAGCTGGTCTTATAATTGTTGAACGTGTCCTGTGATTTGTTGAATACTGTACTGAAAGTGAAAAACACAACAGTTATACGGCAACAGAACGATCTTTGGCTTGTGGGTCGTTCACCCTCATGATTGCAGGGCTGACTGGGAGCTGTGGCTTGGTGCCACCACCCTGCACGGCCAGAGAGGCCTCTGCCGCCTCCCACCAAGAAGAGATCCAACTACAAAATGCAAAGTACGGTTTCTACTGAATTAATTACTGACATGCCTATCACCTTCCTGCCATCATAAAGTTAAAAAATGCTAAGTCAAACCATCATAAATCAGTAACCCTCTGCAGACAAGTAATAAACTAGGTAACCGAAGCTGCTGAGATTTGGGGATTGTTTCCTAGGACAGCATAATAAGTTAGCCTCAGCTGACTGATACACTAAAGTATTAAAGCATTCTTTAAAAGAACTTCAAATAAACCATTTACAAAGGTCTCTGGGGGTGGCTGGGTGGTTCAGTGAGTATCCGACTCTTGCCAGCACAGAGTCTGCCTAGGATTCGCCCTCTCTCTCCCTCTCTCTCCAAATAAACCTAAAAACTCAAAACACAAAGGTCTCTGGCCAGCGCCCAAGCCTGGCCCTGACGGCCTTGGCTGGGATGAGGCTGGGAGCAGTGGCTCTGTGTGGCCTGCTGGCTGCAGGATGGGACGGTCCAACTGGCCTTGCAGAAAAGCACACCGAGTGTCACGGCTGAGACAGAGGTGGCCATCTGTGTCACTGGTCATTCGTTATTGTGTCCAAACGCTGAAGAAGGCATAACCCCAAACAGGTAGCGTTAAGCAGCAAGATGCTCACAAAATGAAAAGAACTCATAAAGGGAGAGGGACCCAGGGAAGAGCAGATCTCCACCCCCACGCCTGTGTGGTTCTTGCACATTCCAGGACACAGGCTCTTTGAGGAGAACAGGCCTCCCTTGCATTCCAGCTAGGCCAGGTATCTGTCTCTCCACTGTATACCTGCTTCCATTTTCCATTCTTTAAAAAATACAAACTATTCTGATCAATGAGGAAGAGTGAACTTAATCTAAGTGAAATTGTGCACGGGGCACTACCTGCGCACCAAGGCTCCTGCTCCTCCTCCTCCACAGGCCCTGTGACCTCAGAACCACAACAATGTGCCGTCCCCTTGATGCAACAATAGATGTAGAGTGATCACGGGGCGGGGGGATTGGAGTCCTCAGGGGGACTCTGTAACCTTATGACATTTGTTGACCTACTAACCATCAACAGGGTCCCTCTGCTTCACCTCTCCGGAATGGGACACGCCCAGGCGCGGTCGTGGTCTCCAGGCGTGTGCTGGGTGATCCAGCTTGCTCCTCTCTCTCCTAGGCTTTCTGCTTTTACCCTGAGCCCCCCACTTAACCTAAGTGACCCATCCCAGCCACACCTTCCCACCAGGACCTCAGTGGTCCTGCTTTGTTTTGTATTTAACATTGACAATTTTTATATTTAGAATTCGCCAGCTGGACTGTTTATAGGTGATCCCAATTTTGTTGGCAACGTCCCAAGCATCACGGTCAGGAAACAAGGGAGCAAAGGCCCCCGTCTCGCCATCAGGCTTGATCCGAGTGCCGACCTCAGCCAGGTCAGTGTCACAGAGCTCCCGCAGAGCCTGTGTGATCTGGTGCTCGCTGGCCTCGACATCCACAGTGAACGCAAGAACCTGGCAGTCTCCCACCCTCTTCACGACCGTCTCCGAGGTCAGGGAGCTTGAGGACGGCACAGGGGCCAAGCTGGCTTCTCCTGTGAGCCACTGTATCGCCACCAGCACGGCATCACCTCGCCTGCGTTCGGATGAACGCCATCACCTGATGCCTGTGTTCTTTACACTCCGGTATCTGGCTTCTTTCCTTCAGCAGTGCTTGTGAGATGTTTCTGCACTGTTGCATGCAAGGATATATCCTCATTCTGCTGTCCGGTGTTTTATCGTGTGAACATGCCACAGTTTACTGACCCATTCTTCTGTGGATGGACAGGTTGTGCTCACTATTTTGCACTTATTTTTGCGGTTGGTATGTTTTCCCCCCACTAGACTGTACGTCCATGATGACCAGAAACTGGTCTATGCTTTCTCGTTACCATAATTCAGCCCTTAGTGCAGGGCCTGATCCCTATCAGGAGAGCAAGAAAGGAACGGACAGGAGGAGGGAAGGAGACAGGAAGGGAACACAAGTTCTGAGTCCGCCCAACAACAGGACCCCACTCCCAGATACAAGGTCTGTTTCAACAATCAAGATAAATAATTTCCCAGTTTCTTCTTGCTATAAAAATTCTTCTCTCCCTACACTTTTCACATTAAATTAAACCCCTAGGCTCTTACATGATTCCTGCCTCTTATTGCCAATAAAGATATTTAGTTGTTATTAATAATAATTTAGAGATACTGGAAGCTCTTAAAATAGGGTGCTTATCAAGATTCGACTGGCCTGAGGGCAGGCCCTGAGACATAACATTATCATCCTCATGTTATCAGGACATTCAAGAGATAAAACCAGTCACAATTCAATTATCTCTTTCATTTTCTTCTAAAATACACACTGGCAGGAAAATAAGAACACAAAACAAAACTCTTCTAACAGGTGGAGGACAG
This sequence comes from Cryptoprocta ferox, assembly GCA_028646485.1. NCBI lineage: Eukaryota > Metazoa > Chordata > Mammalia > Carnivora > Eupleridae > Cryptoprocta > Cryptoprocta ferox. The sequence continues at coordinate 9,577,991 of CM053564.1, read as the reverse complement.
GACGTGCGAGCAAGGCCTCCTCCTGGCCAGGGACTCAAGCCTTGGGCAGCGACCACACCCTAAATGGATTCCACACTCCGATCTGAAAGGGCTCTCACTTTTACCTCTGATAGAGGTTGACAGGAGCAAGTCACTGCTGTGCCAAATGGAAACAGTGGCTTCTGGAATCTGAAGAGTGCATGTCTGTCATCCTCTTAAAACTCATACCCGTGAGGCTCTAAAATTGTGAACAGCCCAGACGCAAGGCCCATGCCCACCTCACTAGCTTTGTCTCTCACCTCCATGCCTTGACTTCTCATGCAAATACTTGTTTCCCCAGGGCGTGTGTTTGCCTATCCATTCATTCTATGAACATTTCCCACAGCACTGGTCTAGGCACCGGATTACAGCAGAAAAAGAAGACAGTGCACATGGACAAAGTGTGACAGACAACAGGCACATACCGATGAGCACTGAAGAGTGACAGCAAGATGGAACACAGGTCTATGAAAGCATCTACCATATGCCAAGAATGGTGGCTGGCACTTTCCCTATAGATCTCACTTCATTTTCATGCCAATCCTGCACATGAGGTAGTTGGCAGCTACCTATTACAGACAAGGGACACATCTGGGAAACACACAACTGGCCAACAACAGAGGTGAGTAAGTAACATTCTGGTCCTCAGGGCTCGAAGGCCCAAGGTGTTTCAAAAATGGACTGATGGAAGCCAAGCCAGCCACAACTTGTTTTCCGTGAAAAGAGCCGGAGGTCCAAAGCGTTTGAGTGCTATTCCTAAAGACCAAGGGGATGGAAGTTAAGAGTATCCTTCTCTGTGGGATTTTAGCCAGTCTGGGCAAAAATGTAGCCAGAGAGGTCTAGAGATGAACCAGGGCTTTTAGCTTCCTGGGCTCTGCTAGGCCCTTGACAAAGATTAGCTGAAAACCAGCTGTAGTGTATAGAAAAATTTCTCTCAGCTGTGAAAAGATCCCAGGATCTTTCTTGATATGCTTTTCCTTAACACAAATAGGGTATTCAGGGAAAACATGGGCCTCTTCTTATTCCTGCCGCTATAATTAGAACTTTGCCATCAGAGTGTTGTGCAAGTTTAAGGAGACAAAACATGGAGAGAACTTGGCACAATGTCTGGTACATGGGAAACACAGCTGCTGCCATGTTACCAACCATCCTCCTCCTCCTCACCAATCACCATCCTCCTCACCATCCTCTTCCTCCTCCTCACCAATCATCATCCTCCTCCTCCTCACCAACCTCCTCACCATCCTCCTCACCAACCACCATCCTCCTCCTCCTCACCAACCACCATCCTCCTCACCATCCTCCTCCTCACCATCCTCCTCACCATCCTCCTCCTCACCAACCACATCACATCCCCCTCACCAACCATCAACCCAACATCCTCACCAACCACCATCCTCCTCACCATCCTCCTCCTCCTCACCATCCTCCTCCTCACCAACCACCATCCTCCTCACCATCCTCCTCCTCCTCCTCACCATCCTCATCACCATCCTCCTCACCATCCTCCTCCTCACCAACCACATCACATCCCCCTCACCAACCATCAACCCAACATCCTCACCAACCACCATCCTCCTCCTCCTCACCAACCTCCTCACCATCCTCCTCACCATCCTCCTCACCATCCTCCTCCTCACCAACCACATCACATCCCCCTCACCGACCATCAACCCAACATCCTCACCAACCACCATCCTCCTCCTCCTCACCAACCTCCTCACCATCCTCCTCACCAACCACCATCCTCCTCACCAACCACCATCCTCCTCACCATCCTCCTCCTCCTCCTCCTCACCATCCTCATCACCATCCTCCTCCTCACCAACCACATCACATCCCCCTCACCAACCATCAACCCAACATCCTCACCAACCACCATCATCCTCCTCCTTGCCAACCATTAACCAGCATCCTCACCAACTGTCACCACATCCCCATCACCAATAAGCATGGATCTTCCTTTTCACCATCACCCCGTCTCCAACAATCACCATCATTCTCCTCACCAACCACCACCACCCCATGAACCATTAGTATCAACAATCAACCACATGATCAACTGATCACATCAGTGAATCACAATCTATCACAACAGATCACAATCACCCACTATCACATCACCAGCATCCTCAACATCTTTATTCCACATTTTCTCTTGGGGAAAGTCAGTCAGTAAGAACACAGCAGCCTTCTTCTCTTCAAGAACGTAGAGCTAGCGGATCATCTAGACCTAGGTTTGCAGTGTAACCCTGAGACCCACCAGCTGTGCTACCTTGGGCAGTTTACTTCACCTCTCCAACCTCCATTCACCCATCTGTAAACAGAGGTGACAATGCTTGCCCTCACAGGGTGGTGGCAAGGATCAGAACTATGTATGGGAAAGGTTCCATAAGTATCAGTGCTTACTATTCAGACTGGCCTTATATGTGTTTTGCCTATTTTGTGTCTCATCCGTAGATTCAGGTACAAGTGGGCAGGGGAGGGGCAGACCTGGTATCAGGACTCACTGACTTGCGCGGTCTAGCAGGCAGCTTCCTCTCCATCCACGATTCTGGCAACTGACATGTTAGAAGCTGGTTTCCCTGTAAGTCTTCGGAGGGCCCTCTGCTGCCACACTGGCCCGGGGTCATCTGGGCCGCAGCAGACCCACAGCAACATAATCCCAGGGTGGGGGGGGAGGACTCCTCCTTCCCCCACCTCCACCATGCTGTGCTCACCTTCCTAAAACCATCCTTGGAGACTTCCCGAGACCCCAATTAGTGCACGACACACTTCTCACAGAGCCCTCCCCACTGGCCCTGACAAGCAGCCTCCACACGGCCGCCAACTCAAGCTGCTCCTTCCGACTCCAGGCAGCCAGAGCAGTCTGTCAGGATTTCACTCTGCTGGGAAGTCTGGCAACAAGCTGGAATTCACAGTCTCTCGGGGATGAGTCTGCCGGCACAAGGAGATAACCTTTAAAGGTTGGATTCAAATGTTTTTCTGTATCTGCAAGGAGCAGAAAAAGATCCAAAGCTTAAAGCAACAGCCCCACCCTTCCTACTACATTATGAGCCCCAGGCTTCTGGAAAGCCCGGCTCAGGGGAAAAACCAACGGCCCTGAGGTGTTGTCGGGTGCATCCATTCAGGTGAACGCGTAAGGGGGTGTGAAAGCCCAACACCAGGACACTCAAGTCCTACAGATCAGAAGGGGGCTCACCCGGGCCAGGAAAAAGCATTTACTCACCGATGCAGAGTTACTGTTTCAAACACAGAAATACAAGAGTTATTATTCCCTGCCCCAGGTCTTGGGAAAACACTCATCACATCAACATAAATCATGACAGCTGACATTTAAGCAGCTGCCTAATTGCTTATCAACTGTTTCCATGTACTGGCTTCCTTCAACCTAGGTGTGTGCATGGGGCAGGGAGGGGAGGGGAGGGGAGGAGAGCACCTCCATTTCCCATGGATTTCCCACGGGGCATCGCCCAGCTTCGAAGCTCCAGGCTGCGGTTCAGGTCTTCTAGCCTGAGTAAGGCAGGGACCGGCCAACCCTGTGTCCACTGGCTCAACTAAGTGGAATCAAAGAGAGGGTTATATGAGCTCTGGATCCCTGCCGGAGGGGAACAGGGCTCTAAGGGTGTGGACCATCGCGTGTCTAGGAGTGCCACGTGTGTGTGTAAAGACTCACACCACATAGATATATCTCAAATCAAAGGTGCACGTAACGTGTGTGCCTGAGCTGCACACCGGTTTGGCTGAGCCAAGAGCGGCTGCACCCTCTGGGCCCTTCCCAGTCACCAAGCAGGCTCGGCACCGTGCAGAGGGCTTCAGAGACGTGCATTCCTTCGGCGCTCTCAAGCAAAGGAAATAGCATCCCAAATGCGGAAGGTGAGAAAATTGTGGCTTCGACAGAATGATAAAGATACTGTCATCAAAGGGCATCCAACTAGGAACTAAGAGGCAGATCAGGGATTTCAACTTGGACTGACTCTAGAGTCTACACGTGAACTGCTAGCTGTCCCAGGAACCCGAAATCCTGACGAACTCACGCTTCAGATACATAACCTGCTCTCCTCGCCATGGGCATTTTGCATGTCTTCACGCCCATCTCCTTTCACCCAGGCTCCTGCGATAGTGATCAGGTAGGCAGGTGGATGGATGGGTGGATGGGTGGATGGATGGATGGGTGGATGGGTGGATGGATGGATGGGTGGATGGGTGGATGGATGGATGGGTGGGTGGATGGATGGGTGGATGGATGGGTGGGTGGATGGATGGATGGATGGATGGGTGGGTGGGTGGATGGATGGATGGGTGGGTGGGTGGATGGATGGGTGGGTGGGTGGATGGATGGATGGATGGGTGGATGGATGGATGGATGGATGGATGGGTGGATGGGTGGATGGATGGATGGGTGGATGGATGGCTGGCTGGCTGGCTGCGTCAGGGGATGGACAGACAATCAGGCAGGCTTCCCTGAAAAGCCTTCCAAGACCCAGCTGGCTGTGACCCCCTGAGCCTCTGCCTTCTTCCCTCCTCTTTCTCCACCTCAGACACAGCAGCCTTCCAACTCCTTTAATGCACCAAGCTCTTTCCTTCTTCGAGGAAATTTCCTCTTCCTGGGCTGTTTCTCTTCTGTTGACTCAACTCCAAATTGTCATGCAGGAGTGAGCAGAGGTTCTCAAAAATCCCAATCTTGCCCCCAATTTAACTGGGCTCTTCCTATCATCTCTGGAACCCTGTGCAATATTCATTCATAGCATATCCACAGTTTGTAACTATACATTTTCTGTATGTTATGTGTACATTAATATGTTTAGTGTCTCTTTTCTGGTGGGATTATCAACTCCAGTGGGGGGTATCCTGTCCAGAATGTTCACTGATATATCCCCAGGGCCTAGAACAGTGCCTGATTCACAGTTCAACGAATCCTTATTGTCTGAGCTTTATAAGGCCTCGCCTGCCAATCCTGAACTCTTACTCCCAGTACCTAAAATGTTGGGGCATGTGCCAAGACTGGAGCCCTCAGTGTGGACAGGTGGCTCTGAGAAAATTTGGGGATTACAGCCAGCAGTATAGGGCCATCCTGACTGAACTCTAGAGAAACTAAACCATGCTACACTGTAAAACAGCTTATTACCTGGGGGTAAAACTTCCTGAACCAGGGAGGGGCCAGTAACAAACAATGAAGAGAGTTGTTTTTGAGGCAAGGCTGGAAGTGAATGACCAGAGAAATGATCCAGGAGGACCAGGGAGTTTGAGGAAGAGCTTGATAACAAATCCAGAGGGAGAACTCGGAAGAGGGGCGCCTATCAGAATATACTACAGTTGGAGAATCGGAGTCAAGATGATTTGTTGATCCATCCACCCATCCAATGTGTACTGAGCCTGCGCCCCAACTCTAGGCACTAGAGATACGGCTGGGAGTAAAAATGACCCACAGCCCTGGCTCTGTGGGGCTGAGGCAGCGCACTGCAAGCCTGGGTCTAGCCATCAGGTATGAACATGGTAGCCACGGCCATGATGACCACATGAGAACCGTGGGAGAGAACCTGTGCCTGCGGCTTCTGCTGAGCACCGTGGCATGGACTGGGGCTCTGGCACACCCCTGCTCTGCAGCACCTTCCTCTATGGCCAAGTCCCAGTCTACAGTCCTAACGCTACCGGCCATGAGGAGCCCAGACGGTGCTTCCTCCAAACAGTCCAAGGCTGGGGCAGTCAGCACGTGGGCTGCTTCTTACATTTGGGTCAGTCTCAAGATGGATGAGCACCTGTGTGTCCACTTTTCATGCTGTGGCAGCAAAATCAGAAAAAAAAATTCCTTTCTGCCCAGGTAGACCAGAAAGATCAGACAGTAAAGCTTTCACAAACTTACTATAAACTTGGAAAGGGGCCTCAGAGGTCATCTGGTCTCTTCCGCATAGAACAGGGTCACAGGTGGTGGGGGGTGTGTGTCAAGGTCAGTAGCTGGTAAGCCCACTCTGCCATGGAATAGCTCTCCACATTCAATCTTCTATCAAGTGGTCAATGGCCAAGGTCCTATTTCTATCGTTCCAATATCCCTAGCACCCAGCCCACTGCAGGATTGCTGGACAGATAGATAAACAGACAGCTGGAGAGATCAACAGATGAGCGCAAACCGGTTTCTCTCCAACTTCCCCTCTCTGCTCTCTATTCTGTCCTCTGGGAGGCAGCTGGGAGTCCAGGTAAAAACCCCAGACTTGGGGCGGGGAGACCAGCAGTGAGTCAGGCTCCGATGCTTTTGCACTGCGACCTTGGACAAGTTATTCCCTTACCATTCCGAGCATGTCTCTGCCCACCTCTAAAACGGAAAGAACACCCACGATACCTCAGGGCTGTTGAAACAACAAACAGAACGAGGCACAGTATGCTTTGGTAGGTCAACCAAGAAAATTCCTGGTTTCCCAAGATGTGAAGAGCAGGAAAGAGAAGAACCCTTGATAATCCTCATAAACAAAGCTAAAAGACAAGCAAAAGCCTGAAATGTATAGTACAAAGGATTACTATGCAGAACATTCTTACAAATGGGCAAGAGAGGGATGAATGGTGCCGTAAAACAGGGAAGGACACCAAGAGGCAATTCGCACACACGCGCCAAACACAAACGGCAAATTAAAGTACAGACATATGCTCATCCTCCCTAGCAGTAAGGAAAATGCAAAATTCAGACATCGATGGAACGTAATTGCTCCCCTATCAGAATGGTCAAATTTAAAAGATTGATAATACCCAATGATGGCACAGACATGGGGACAAAAGATTCTTCCACGTTGTTGGGAGGACTGAAAAGTGGTTCAGCCGTTGGGAAAGCCATTTACCTAGGCCTATTAAAATAAAAAAGGTATACATCCTGCACCTCAGCAAATCCACTTCTAGCCATCGATCCTCAAGACCTGCGTGCAATGTGTACAAAGACATCTGTCCGAGACCAATCTGGAAGCTTTGTTTGCAATGGCCAGGAAATGAAATCAGTCTAAAGGTCCATCATCAGAATATGAAGTAAAGGCTCCATCGTCCTAGGAAATGATGTGCCCAAGTTCACCCAGAGTGAGGAAGTGAGAGGTCCGAGTCCTGAGGAGGAAGGCGTGTATGTATCACAGGATCCCGCTGACGTTCAACAAACTAAAACCGCAACGGCATTCGATGGATCCGTGTGGAGTGGTACCAGTCAACCTAGAGACATTATACCCCCTGGGTACATTTGGCAAAGGGTGGAGACACTTTGGGTTGTCACGACTGGACAGATGGTGTGGGTGGTGAGTGGGTAGTGGCCACGGAAGCTGCTCAACGTCCTTTTACACACAGGGGAGACGCCCCCTCTCCCTCCACACAAAGAATTATCCCATCCAAACGTCCACTGTGCTGCAGGGGAAACCCCAGGGGTGAAGGTGCCTTCCAACAGGCTGGCTCCTGATGCACAGCCGACATCCCCTCACTGCTGGTCAGAGCGTCCTCACTGTCCTTTGGGGGAAATGCCCTGATTTCACTGAGCTCAACTTCAGGAGTAGGGACATAACCCAAAAGCACACCATCCGCCCAGACACGGCAGTTGGCAGACGGGGGTACGGCCCATGCCACCGAGGGTCAGATCGGTTCCAGGCCCACTGGCAGCCTTGGAAGAAACAGGGGTCTCTTCCCCTGCGGGCAGCGGCACTGAGGGGAGGGCAGCCAGGAGGCACCCACAGACGCTGCCGCCTCGGCCTGGCTGGGAACAGGGCCAAGGCGGGGGAAAAGCGACTTTCTCAAAAGATGGGAGACCAGTCCTCATGACTCGGAGTCCCTGAAACTCCAGCTGTGCCTGCCCTTGCTGTTTTCCAAGACGCGAGCCGATGAATCCCCTTTGCTAAGTTCCGTGAGTCAGGACTCCATGCAGAGTTCCTGGGAGGGCTGAAGGCCATCGGCAGGAGGGAGGAGGGGACAGAGACAGGAGCGGAAAAACAGTGTGTCTGTCTTACAGAACCAGCAGCTCCCACCAAGGAGGCATATAGCCAAGTATTCCACGGAACTCCCGTGTGACACGGTCTGAGCCGGATGGAGCTCAGGGCCTGCGCAGAAGTCCCCACGCTGCCCCCGTCACCTGTAGCTCATCACCACCTCAGCTCTCCTCCCGTGGGCAGGGGTTCCCACCACCGTGCTGGACATAGGACATGCGCACTAGCATGCTGACAGGCGCGACATAAGCACGGCACGTGCGGCGGAACCTGTGTCTAACAGAAACCGTACAGACCGCTTACGTCCCAAACTCCCTGCCTGAGCCTTCCAATGCACTGAATAAGAGCTTCCAGCACTAACCCCAAGGAGACACGGCGTTTGGAGAGCGAGCTCCGTGTCTCCTTACCCGTGACCAGTAACACAAGTTCTCTGCCCTCAACACTTCCTTGCACTGTGTTCAGTTTATTGCACCCCAAGCGGCGCAGCCCTGGAGGCGGGTTTCGGCTGGGGCTGGTTCCGCTCTCCCACACCCAGGACAGGGCAGGTGTTACCTCGGGAGTTAGTATCCCGGTCAGAAGGGCGGTCAGCTCGTCTCCTACACTGTCCCAAATAAAGGAGCCCCGGCCTGGGTGTGAATGCGGGTCCCCTCAGAGGACGAGGCTGGGTCCTGCCTAGGTGATGGCCACATCCTGAGGACCCTGCCATCCAGGTACCCTGGACTGCTCAGATTCCACTTCCGCCAGTGCCCTTGGGCCAAGACCCGGCTCCCCACTGAACACGCCCACGAGGGAACCAGCGTGGGGGCCAGCAACGGGAGCATCGGCACGGGGGGCGGTAGTATCCGGAGACTAGCCCCCACCTGTAGTTCCGGCAGTGACAGGGACCAAGGACACACGTGTGTGTGGCTGTACACACCAGTCCCGCTCACAGCTCCTGACAAAGAGGCAGCACCAGGGGACCCTCTCAGGGCAAGCTCCCCAGGAAGGGCGGAGAAGGCGTCAGGAACAGGTGGGTGCCCTGCAGATGCTGATGAATCACACCCCTCATCCAATTCAACAAGGAATTTCAGTGCAAACCAAGACTAAACCCGGCCCCACTGGGCACTTCCCAGCGGGCCCAACTCCCGTGTCCTGGGGCCTGGGCATCAATACTTCAGGCCTCTGCAGAGCCCCAGTTAAACAATCGTGGTACGAGGTATTGTTTTCTGAGCACTGGCCTCCCAGGGGAAGAGCTCACCCCTGGGCAAAGCCTCACAGAGTCTCACAAGGACACTGTCTTCCATTTCAGTTGCTCGAATGGCGGTCCCACCTCCTGGGCTGACCCGGAAACTGAGGATGAAAGTACTCTGCTGCCCTTTGGGGCCCCTCAGGGAGCTGACGTGGAGGCCCTGATCGAGCAGATGCTAAAGGAAGGCTTTTTTTTTTTTTCCCCAATATATAAACATGCCCAGAGACATTCAACTAAATGTTCTTTTTATGTCTGCTTCCAAGTATAGTAGCTTTTCACCATCAGGTTGGTATTGGAGCGCTAACGGTACTAATCCCACAGCCGTGTGTCAGACACTGCGCCCAACACTGCTCCTGTCACTGTGCGAGGTGAGTGGCCTTCCGTCCCTCCCACCCGTACCTCTCTCTCCAGCCCTTACAAGGAGAGATGGTTACGTTTACTCCACCCCATAGATGGTCAGGTCGGACAAGGCAGAAGGTTTTGCTCACCGCTGGCTCTGCTGAGTTACGCCTAAGCCAGGCCTGCAGGAGACCCTCAGTCAACAGCTCTTGGATGAATACGGGATTCATACTGTGAACGGAAAAAGCAGTTCCTCCTGCTTGGGAGGATACAAGCAGTAACAGAGAGGGACAGTGACTCATACGTCCAAAGGGACATGCTTTTCATTTGTGCCGGCATTGGGCCCTCTCAGAAGCCCTGAGCATCCCAGGACAGCTGGAGGTGGCCGAGCTGCGAACCATACAGGTGCTCAGGGGCTGGCCCTGGTGGGATGGGAGGGTCTCAAGGGGAGGGGCAGCAAGAACAAAGCCAGCCATCCCAGGGCACGGCCCATCGTGCAGCACAAAGGCCAACGGGGGCTGGAAGGACACCCAGCCATCCCAGGGTCTGCCTTGGGCAGGACAGGTGTGGCAGGAGGGAGCAGATGTGGACCAGACAGATTCACTTCGCCCTTGAGCCAGTCTTTCTCCCCGCAGATCCGGAACTATGCCTGCCGGGGCAAGGGCTTCAGAGCCCACGGTACTGCAGCTTGGGTCCCGTCTCTGCCTCCTCCTCCTCCTCGTCATAAATTCCACCCTCTCCGAGGAGCTACACATGGAGCAAGCCTCAAGACAGAGCCGCAGGTGAGAGAGAACTGGGGGGGCCCGCGGGGTAAGCCTCTTAGGAAAGGGGATGAAAAGGAATGGCTGAGAAGCCTGAAGCCTCAGGTGCAAACGCGTCACCCTCCTCCACACCACCTGCAGCCCCGAGCTGCCCACCCGGACCCTATGATCTATTATTAACAGGGCAAAGAATGGATTCCCTGCGTCACGTACAAAAACACGCCCTGCTGGAATAAATCTGCAAAATGACAGCCCAGGGGACATGGGTTCCTTCCGGGCGGGACCGCAAACACCAAATGGGTCTTCCTGGGGCACCGTGAAGCCAATACCACACCCTGTGGCCTCTAGGAAAGGGGACTTATTCCATCCAGAAGGGAAGAGTTTTGCTGAAACAAAACAATTTTTTTTTTTTTAATATACAAAGGAGACCTAATTAGTTGTGCTGTGCAAATGGAATACTGTTTCGGAGCCAGTGTTTCTGGTGGCTAAATTCAAAGGCTGAAATTAATCCCACACAGAGGACGGATTTCAGCTATACTTACACTTAACTGCACTTTTCAAAGGCAAAGATGTAACAGTTCAGAAGGTACGTATGTTGATGGATTCTTTCATTCCAGTTTAGTGCCTATAATATTTGCTCGAGAAGAAAATAGGCAGGTTGTCTGAAGGTCTCACATGCCTTCATAAACACTACAGCAGGATATTCAAGACGGTGGACCTCAATCTTCTTTGGGAGAGGGGGCATTCGGGGAATAAGATCCAACACTGGCTAAGGTATAAACCAGGGGCTAAGTGATTAACAACAAATGCATCTTTATCATATGGAAGTGACAGAATATCGAGCACACAAGCACAACAGTGTGTTAACTCAGAGAAGAAGGAGAGAAAAATGAAGAAAGCCAATTAGTGGACAGTTTTTCCCATCTTATGTGCTGTTATTCAATCACTGCATCTCTGGCTCGTGTCTGCTGGCAACCAGGTGTGAGCAGGGGCCTGAAGTCTAAGAAATATTCATGGACACAGACCTTCAGCTGGGAAGGTTCTGGACACCAATGTTACTCCTGGTCTGAGGATTTGCTCGAACGCTGCCATTCCTGCTAGCACGGAGCACACCTCAGCGCCCATTTGGGACTCGGGGGCAGAGTGTGGAAAGCCTACCACTCTAAGGTACAAACCGCTGTTCAAGACCTTGCACTCAATCCTGTCCAGGGAGGGCACGTCTTGCCAGAATGCCTTGTGCAAAATACAATTCCCCCTAGGGATGGTGAAAGCCACTGTACTATGTGCAGTAAGTGGGCTATCTTAGTGCCTCTGGCACCGAGGATTACTCTTTCCAGGCCTCCGGGCAGGCTCTCCAACCCTGACATTGCTCGAACAACAACTTCTGAAGGAGCATCCCGGAAACCCATCCGCAGCCAGAGCGGCCAACACGGACACCCACTTGGACAACTTTCCTAAGCAAGACCATCTCAGCCCGGCTTGCAGACTCGAGGGGCTTGACGGCTAATGTGTCTGGGCCCTGCAGGGGCCCCAGCAGTTCTACAGAAAACTCACCTTCTCGGGAATGCGGGTGGCCACCCACGCAGCCCCGGGCCCCTCCCTTCAGATTGAAGGCAAATGTCCCAGTTGTCTCTTGGATTTTTAAAGAGCTTCACCGTCAGTCTCAGAACCTCTGCAAACCGGTACCTTGTGAGAAAATGCTATTTGGGCTCAAAACACGTTACAGAACGCCATGCTTCTCTGTGCCTTTGTCTTCTCATCGATATGATGGGGAGAGGAGTGTATTCACAGGGTGGCTCTGGGGACTCAGTGAGCTGGGTCATGTAATACACACACACCAGGGAGAGGCAGCTGCCGCTACCGTTTCTTGTTAGCATTATCCCCATTACTGTTTTTATCATCAGCGGTCTGCTCCCTCAGCTCAGTGTTGCCCCAACACTACTTGCTCACATAACACTGTCCTAAACTCCAGCTGTTTGCACTATCATTTATCTAGCATTGCTCTTCAAGCAGACTCTTTCTTTCTTCTTAATTTTATTTTAGAAGGAAAATGCAGGGCGCCTGGGTAGCTCAGTCAGTTAAGCATCCGACTGGATTTCGGCTCAGGTCATGACCTCAGGGTAATGGGTTCGAGCCCTGCATCAGTCCCTGGGCTGACAGCATGCAGGCTGCTTGGGATTCTCTCTCTCTCTCTCTCTCTCTCTGTCCTTCCTCCATGAGCTCCCCCGCCCCCGCCAAAATAAACTTTAAAAAAAGGAAAATGCATCACTGTGGTAAATGCAAAACAGGATTCTGCACCTTAACTAGAAGGCATCTCTAAAAATAAACACAGGAGAAACAAGACAACATGTATGATCAAGTTCGAGTCTGCTCCTTTCCGTCACCACTGAACAGAAAGATTCGAGGGCGTCGATGGCAGAAGGTCAACCCCTGAAGGCTTTCTCCCCCCGGTAATCCCAAACCCTGCAAGAGCTGAAAAGTGAGTGGCTTTCTCCCAGCAGGATTTGTTAATATCCAGCCTCTGTCTTTCTAGAACCTGGCTAAGCACGCATAAAATTAGCCTGCTTTCCAACACTCTTGGAGACACTGTTCTGCCCAACAGAACTTTCTGCAATGATGGAAACGTTCTGCGTCTATGCTGCCCTGTACAGTAGCCACTAGCGGCATGTGGCTGTTAAGCACTTGAAATGTGGCTAATGCGCTTGAGGAACTGAATTGTTCTGTTTATTATATTTTAGTTCGTTTAAATTGAAACGGCTTTGTGTGGCTAGTGGCTGCTGTATTGGAAAGCCCAGATCTACGGAGAAAACTACACATGCCGATCCTTTCATCTTGGCTCTTCCAATGAACTGTTATCTGTTTGGAGGTTATGCCCTTGGCTTCCTTTGAGGGAGATGTGATGGAACCTGACAAGGATTTGTCACGGGGATGTCACTGGGGATTGTCTACCACATCCTTCAATATTGCTTAATCTAAAGCCCTGTGTGGAAATTTCTTTTAGAGATCCCTTTGAGGAGCTCACATATTTTCTTCTCATTCACAATGGTAGTATCCAAAATAGCCTCATTTCCATTTTCACCCTGGCTGCCGGGAAGTCCGTAGGAAAATCACAAACCGATGAGAACAGTAGTATAGGATCTCATGACAGATTTCCATGATTTCCTTAACGGAAGTATCATCAGTTTACATTTTCCCAGACGCTGACATTTCATTTTTTACTTCTATTTTATCATTCTTTTACAGGTGTTCCTCTAGAAATTATTACCTCAAACCTTCTGGGGAAATATATTGAATGTGTTTTTTAAACTAAGAAAAATAATGTCCAATGGTACCAGCATTTTCAATGAGTCTCCTTCTTTCTGTTATCATTTGTGGTAAGAACTCTGTAAAAAGCTTTCTCAAATGTTGTCAAATATGTTGCATGGATTTTGCTCATGAGATACTGACCAGAAGCGTGATTAGCTAAAAGCAGAAAGACAGCTGCATTCAAGAGGGGCTACCTCACACCGCCCAACACCAGAGAAGATTTCACAGAGCCCACATCCTCCAGGCATGGACGGGACCGCACCCAGAAGACACGAGGGCCAGGGAGCGCACAGATGCCACTGTGACCACTGTGGAATCGATCTCCAGGCAATGGCGTGTGTGCCGCATCCGACTCATTCCCAACTGACTCTCAGACACTGAAAACTGCCAAATCACATCCTGGGGTAGGGGGTTGGGGGAAAGAGTCAGACGTGAAAGGTCCAGGAAACCTCTCAAGTGGTATCACAGTTTAATTTCACTCTAAAATAAAGCTGTCTGCCTCACTTTGTTCATCCTCTGGGCAACCCCTCCCAGCTTTCTGATGGCCACAAAGCACAACTCAAAGGACACTCACAGAAGAGGGTTTTGGTGGGTTTGGCCTAAAAAGAAAGAGAACCAAGGGGGTGTATGGAAATCTATCATATCTAATTCTCTTTCTAAGCCAAAAATGAGAGCATCATGAACACTCAGGTTCTCCAACACTTAAAAACATGGTACTTCCTAACTGCCGTTGCCCAGCCAAACAAGTAACCTAAAATCGCTTTCTGGTGCAAGCTTCCTTCCCAAACCCTAGCTCATCTGTTTGTGAGATTTCAAGATGTGCATGTCATACAGATACCCGTTCCTATAAACCACACACCTGCCACCACGCCTGCCACCACAGACCACAAAGGGCAAGCATTTTGGAACAGGAGAAATATCAAGACGAGAATACAGAGTGTGTCCTAGGCACTGTACACTTCTCAGGTTGACAAGAGCTTTGCAAGGTAAGCAGTGGCAGTATTTCCGTCTTACACGTGAGCAAATGGAGATTCATTTAAGATTACAAAATTGAAACCAGGGTGCCTATCTTCAAGGTCAGTATCTTGTTTTTGTTTTTTAACCACCCAGCCCAGCCTCTGGAAAAAGTATCTTAATAGCTGAGAAGAGGTCTTCTTTGATGGTCAATTCCTCACTTTAAAAAAAAAAAAGGTAACAAAACTCAGGGCATTTCACAGAGCTGAATAGGAGTAAGAACAAAAATGTAACGAAAGTTGGCGTGACACAAGAAGACAGAAGCAGGAAGCAGCTAAGAGTCAGAGTTGAAGGCAGAGCAGCCCAGGACAGGTGAACTCCACTGGCTGGAGATCGGGATCCAAGGTAAGAAAAGTAAAAGACAACAGACAAAAAGATGGTAGGAAGGCAGGACTGAAAGAGGCATCAGAAAATCAGAGGTAAGATGGAAAACTGGAGTCCCATGTGTTGGGGATAAACCACATCCAAAGCACACAAAGGCCCCTCAGGGCCCCAGCCCAGGACTGACCACCTCTCCCCTCAAGGAGGAAGCAGAGATGTCTGCACTTTGGGTCCCATCAAGTAACTGCTGCCCCTTCTTCTGAGAACAGTGCCCTGGTTTTCGTTCGGGGAAGAACTCCTCTCCCTCCATCAGACACGCCCTGCCAGCAGGGTCACGTCCAAGGCTGACCAATCTCACAGGTCTATCACCCAGCCCAAAGCACCAGGAAGGGGCTCCTGGTCCAAGACAGGCCTGGGAGAGGCGCTGAAGCCACCCGGACAGGCTGAGTGCTGTCCATCAACCCACAAAGAGCCCCAACCCGAGAAGGACGCCTGAGCAGAGGGAACAGGGGACGCAGCAGGTCTCCGGTCACAGGCCCGGTCATGCCTGGCGGCACGTACACTCTCTCTGGTTGCAACACTAGCTGACAAATCCCGTTCCAGCTCCCGCTGTCCGAGCTCAGATCTGCAGCGGCCGCGCCAATGGGCCTGGCCGACGAGGAAGCTCCAGCCGGCCTCTCCTGTCTGCATGAAGGAAGCACCCCTTCCTCGGGCAGCGGGGAGGCTGGCGTCGGGAGGCCACGGCCTCCTGGGTTCAGCGCTCCGTCACCAAGAGGCAGACACACCACAGCACAACGAAAGGCTGTCGGTTCCACCCCAGCAGCGACGTCCGGCTGGAAACCAGACGCTCACCTGATACACATGGAAGGCATTCGCCGCTTTGCCCCGGAGAAACACGGACGGGATCCAGACGTTGATCAGCGCCCGGTTCGATCTGACCGAAGACAAAGATCAAAATTAGTCATTGCAATTTACAACGAGGAGCGGAAGGAAACAGTCTTCCCGTGTAAGAGGCATCATGGCACACCAGAATTTACGACAAAATCAGTCACGTCGACCAGGAAGATGAAGGCCTGGGTTCACCCAGGCCCCCAAGATCATTCTTCGGGGACATAGTTCGGTGCATGTGTGTTTTTTATTTAGATATACAGTGTGTACCTGGGAATGAGAGATGGACTTCAGTTCTTACAGCTGAGTCACCGTGACTCCTGATTTCTCTAAACCTGAGTTTCCTCCTCTGAAAGGAGGGATAATAACTGGAAGCCCCCACGCGGCTGTGGAGGGTCATGTGACCTGATGACCACAGGGTACCTGGAGCACCCAGAGTGGTCACACCACCTCCTCGCTGTGCCCCTCTAGCCCCTGCCCCCTACTTTAAGATCAAACTCCACCAAAGGGATCAGGAGACCGACATCCGAGGGGCTATGCAGGCGACAGCTGTTTGGGGTGGGGGAGGGGAAATAGAAAATGGCAGGCTGGTGCAAATACCTGCCAAAAAACTTCAAAAACACTGTGTATGGCTCCAAGGAACCAAGATTTATTATTTTTTAAAACATTTTAAGGTTTATTTTTGAGACAGAGAGCAAGTGAGGGAGGGGCAGAATGAGAGAGAGAGAGAGGGAGACACAGAATGGGAAGCAGGCTCCAGGCTCCGAGCTGTCAGCACAGAGCCCGATGTGGGGCTCAAACTCACGAGCCATGAGATCGTAACCTGAGCTGAATGAAGTTGGACCTTCAACCGAATGAGCCACCCAGTCGCCCCAACCAAGATTTAAATTCGAGGACAAGCCATTTCCTGAGCATCTACAAGGTATGACTTCATGCTTTTACCTAGATTATCTCAGCTAATCCTCACGGGATATTTAAGGGGTCCTTCAAGGGCCACTTTGGGTACGTGAGTCCTGTCTCACGTGAGGACTTGCACCTGTGAGTGGCTGGGGACACACACCCACCGCCAGCGATCTTCCGCCAGGCTGAAGGCAAGGCATGCAGACCGGAAACTCTGTCTCTAACACTTGAAGATCAATCCTGACAGGTATCCCAACAGTACCGCACAACTCTCGGAAGGCTGGGAGGCTCCAGCCCTGGCCCCTTCCTAGCGGTGTTCTAGGGCTAACTGCTTTCTCTTGAACTCTCCTTCTAAGGAGCAGCCCACAAACATGCACTAGCCTCCTGTGCTTAGAACACAATCTGAGACGATGGTGGGGGGGGGAGGGGGGGAAGAGCCCGAGACTCCGTGATCTCCCCGTCTCTGGCATGGAGAACGTTTTAGTTTCACAGACAAACGGTTCTCTCCTAAAGCAGCATTTCTAAGCTCTGAGCTGAGGTGCTGACCTCCTCCGGGGAGGGTGGGGGGATAATCCATCACACTCAGAACTCCAAGTCCAAATGGCAATTCTGAGCCGTCAAGCTGGTTTCCACATCTAATGGCATTAGATGCAATGCCAAAGGTCCTGTAAACGTCCTCCAAATGGTACTAGTGCCTCAAGGGGGTGGGGGCGGGGCACAAGCAGACCTAACAATCTGCTTTTCATTCACCTTTCTGATTGGTGAGGGCGAGATGCCTCCCCCCCCACCCCGCCCTGCCGGCTTTGGCCCTTCTCTCTTTCAGAACATTTACCATATAGTAATAAGCATGAGAATTCTCATACAGTATGAGAATTGTTTACATGGCCATTTCCTTCCTCCATATCAATTCATTTGTTCATTCTTTTGATTGAGAACCTACAACGTGTCAGTTGCTACTCTAGGTCCTGGAGATAGATCAAGGAAGCAGGCAGACCAAGTGAGAGAGAGAGACAAATCCCTCTGGTAAGTAGCTCACTGTGGTCCAAGAAGGTACTCTGTAGCATTTCCACCTTTGTAAGTGGAGGCAGAGTTGTTTCGTAGCCTAACATATGGTCTATCCTGGAGAATGTACCAGTACACTTAAGAAGAGGGGCGTCTGGGTGGCTCAGTCAGATGAACGCCTGACTCTCGATTTCGTTTCAGGACATGATCCAACGGTTGGTGGGATGGAGCCCAGAGTCAGGCTCTGTGCTTTCAGCACAGAGCCTGCTTGAGATTCCCTCTCTCCCTCTCTCTCTGCCCATTTTCCCCGACTTGTGCACACTCTCTCCCAACCAAACTAAACATTTAAAAATATTTATTTTAAAAAAAGGAAGGAAAGTGTATTGTGCTCTTGTTGGGCTGAGGAACTATGTATGAGTCCTCACACCCCAAAGCAACCTGATTCTGAAACAATCTAAAGACCAGCTAAGTTCTTTAGGAATCTATCATCGGAGGCACCAGAGTCACATCCAGTAACAAATCAGACCCATGCACCAAACCACTGCTGTTTCCAGTAACTCAGGGGCTGTGAACTCACATTCCTCCAGGAGACACACAGAGAAGGAGTGAGTGAAGCGGGCCAGAGTCGGGCAACAGGGACAAGGCGGGACTGTGGTAAGCAGAAGAGCACATGCTCTGTGTGGAGGCGGCAGCCGCTGCTCGGCTCTGACCATGGCCTCGTAGGGATGGGAGCCCCGCTTGTTTTTCTTTTTAAAGCAAAATTTAAATTCTTATGCAATAGCTTCCAAGTCTTAGATGTCAGTCCAAAGAATTGTTTTCCGATACCCGAGAAGAGAGCTACAACACATCTGGAGGCCGGACGTGGGGTGCAGGTGAACAGCCTCTCACCTCTACCATAACCAGATCGGCCTGCGCAGATTGAAACGGTGATTTCTGCTTCCCCCTATGGTCTTCTGGGGCACAGGCCAAACCACAGAGTCCTACTTCTAAAGGGCCCCCCGTGAGCAGATGCCGTGGACTTACATTTCAAAATCCGACAAACTCTGGTCTTCGGATGTTTGACTCAAATCTCCAGGCACCTGGCATCAGGGGAGGGGAGGAAGGAGAGAGAAAACGCATCATGGTTACCGTGGTTGGCATAATCGTGCAAGAATGCTGCCTCCCAATGATCCCTGAACATTTCCTGTTCAGAATGAGGTGAGAAAACAGTTACCGGAAAAGAAGAAGCGATTCTGTGGAAGGATGGTTAGAGACGGTGTTGGGGTGATAAAATTAAGTCACCATGAGGGATCTCAATTATCTTCACAGAAAAAGGACTGTTAATCCTATTGAGATAATAGCAGGC
This sequence comes from Cryptoprocta ferox, assembly GCA_028646485.1. NCBI lineage: Eukaryota > Metazoa > Chordata > Mammalia > Carnivora > Eupleridae > Cryptoprocta > Cryptoprocta ferox. The sequence goes on along the minus strand of CM053564.1, from coordinate 9,558,929 downwards.
CTGCAGTATCATGTAATTTTGGAGCCATAAAGGCCTAATCAGGATTTGAGATGCAAGATGTCAAATGAGCAGTGGAAAAAATGACCACCGTCACCATGATGAACGCACAGACGCACCTAGGACATAAACACCAAAGGCCAATCTTCCCCCGTCATGATGCATGAGCACCTGAAGGCCGAACACAGCTGCTGCTCCTGACTCAGAAGGGCCCCAGGAAGACACGATTCGGTCAAAGAAACTCCACAGCTTGGCACAATGGCAGCTACCCCGTTAAAGCAGATTGCAAAACGGTCAGCACTGGAAGATGTTCAGTAGACAGTGGTGTTACAGTCACACCCAGGGCATGAGCTTCTGATCGAATCTGAAGTGGCCAGAATTTAAGGATGTGGATGGAAACCAAGAAGAACGGGTGCAAAGGGGGAGGGTGTGGGAGAGCGAGGGAGAGAGCATTTCCTTCACACACTGCACCTGTCAGAGCTTTCCTGTTACCCATCATCTTCTTCATTCTTCATAACAATCGGGAGGTGGGGGGCAGCCCTCTACTTCACCGATGAGGACACAGCCTCAGGGAGGCTGAGACCTTGCCAAGGCCACACGTGCAGGAAGTGGGTCTGAATTCTGATCTGTCCAACTTCAAAGGCTCTCCTGCCACAAACTGTCAGCAAACAGGGAAAACCGGCCCCGGGGTGGAAGGAGAGGAGACTGAGCCCTCTCACGGGGGCTGGAGACACCAGAAGGCACTCGGTGGGTTCTCTCCGAGGCTGGAAGATGCCACGGTTATGAAGCCTACACTCTGGGGCCACGTGGCTCAGGGTCAACCCCAGCCCCAGTTGTTGCTGACCCTGCAGTCATGAGCAAATCACCTGCCTCCTCTGTGCCACGCCGTCCTCACCTACATAACAAGGAGGATGGTCCTAAGACTCAGACACAATGAGCTGATGCCCACTGAGTGTGCGGAACGGTGCCTGGGAGGTAGGCTGTTCGCAGTAACTGCGCTATATTACTTGTACGGCCATTACGGAGAAAGGCTGCATGTTCTGTTATCCTTGACATCAGCACAGAATCTGACCTGCCAACCCAAGGAGTGTCTCTCACCCACACACAGCACCCCGGAGGGAGGACACCCCACCTGGGCTTGGGCCAGATGTGCGGAGCCAAGCAATGAGAATGGGCTCCACGAGCAGGTTTGGCTAAGAAGCTGCTACTGAGAGATTGCTTCAAAGCCAACAAGGAGATACAGGCCTACCCACGACCCTGAGAAAACTTCGGCTTAAAAGGACGAGGAACTCACTGGGCTGGCTGGTGTGGCCCTGCTGTCATGTTGACCGGCATTCCTCCTATGGATGGCTGGGAGGACAGGTGGTTTAATCTAAATGGGAAGCCATGAGGCTGTGCCCCATAATCCCTAGGACATCCCCATCCTCTGGCCCACATACCTCACTCCTAGGATTTCACTAGAGGATTTCACAGACCAAAATTTACATCAAAGATCATTCCTCTTTCCATTGCTTAGCCAAGTTGAAAAAAATTTTTTCAAATCATTGAAAGGTCCAACTATAGAGAAATGATTCAGGAAATGATGGCATGTCTGTATGAGGTGGTCAGATTAAAAAAAATAATGGGTTACACATGCACATTCATGAGGGTAGAAGCATGAAAATAACTCTGGAAAAATACAGAAGATTAACAGTGGCTATCATTGATAATACAGGGGTGGGAGTAGGGAGACTACGAGGCCACATTCTCATTTGCTGTATTTCCATAAAACTAGAATAATCTATCCCCCGAATGAACTACTTTAGAAAAAAATTTTAAATGTGATTCTGAAGAACAAAATAGCTTTCCATGTGCGGTCATGAAAAGATGTCCAGGAAAGGACACATGAAAGCCTAGGCAGGGGGCAGGTGACGGGTCTAATACACTACCTTCAATGGACAAGTGGACAATTAGCTTTGTATTTGTGTTTGCAGTGAGAAAGGCTAGCAGGGACACCTAAGATACCGAGGAAAGGGGCACCCAGTGGGGCACCAGGGCATGGGAGTGGGGGCCCTGGCAGCTGGCGGAGGACATTGAAAATGAGGCTATTTTGGTGTGCCTGGGTGGCTCAGTTGGTTAGGCATCTGGCTCTTGATTTTGGCTCAGGTCATGATCTCATGGTTCATGAGCTTGAGCCCCATGTGGGGTCAGCGTCTGATTCTCTCACTCCCTCTCTCCCTGCCCCTCCCCTGCTCACACATTCTGCTCTCACTAAATAGATAAATAATAAACATTTTAGAAAAAAATAAAATGAGGGGCACCTGGGTGGCTCAGTCAGCTAAGCATCCGACTTTGGCTCAGGTCATGATCTCACAGTTCATGGGCACAAGCCCCCATCAGGGTCTCTGCTGTCAGCACAGAGCTCACTTCAGATCCTTGGTCTCCCTCTCTCTCTACACCTCCCCTGAGCGCTTTTACTTGCACTCTCAAAAATAAATAATTAAAAAAAACATTAACAAAAAGAAAATGAGTTTATTTATTAAACATCCTTTTACATCATTTGAGATTTGAAATAATGTACTGCCAATTAAACATTTAAACAAAAATGTATTTTCTCACCAGAAGAATGTTTCTGATAGATTTTTAATGGCAGAGCAAACAGCTCCTTGCCTCTGTTTCTTAAGAAGCTGCTTGGAGCCACAAATTCTTAAGCACGACTTAGGATGTCCACGTATCAGTAAGGTCAGAATGAAACGAGGGGAAAGTGGACACTGGGACCCTGGGGAGAACGAGGTCACACGGATTTGCTGTATGTATTTGCACTTTTCTGGGCTTTCTACAATGAAAGTGCATTACTTGTGTAACCATAAACAGACACATATTATGGGTTAAGTGTCTCTTGTATAACTGTGCAAAGTAAATAAAATACTCTTTCCAATGCCCACCCCACCTCCTGCAAAAGCCATGTGGCTGAAATACAGAAAGCCAAAAGGAAGTAGAGACTCTGCCTTCAAACCCTCTTGAGCCTGGGATGGAGAAGGACGAGGGGACGCTCTGAAGGCCCACCACCGTGCAGACACCACTCTCCCCTAGGCGCCTCCACACGGAACCCCGTGGACACTGCGGGGACTCTAGCACCTTCTCTGGCATGGCTGTGGGGTGGCTCTTGGCCTCTCTTTTCGGAGCTTCCCCCTTGGCACTGGGGTCTCGGGAAGGTTCTTTGGGCATGATACGAGAAGCAGGTAAGCATAGTGGAGGACGGGCTCCCAGACTAGGAAGACACCTGCCACACCATACATGCATCACGATGCCATCTTTCAATCAGCCTGGTTTCAGACTGGGAGCAGAGCTTGGGCCTAGGCAGCCGCGTTCACAAGAGAGAAGGTTCTGACTGGATTGACCCCACAAAGCTCAAGGGAAAGGACACCAGAAGGACTCAAGTAGAAGAGAAGATGAGGGTGTTAAGGACAGACATCACTTTATAACGCTAAGAACAAACAAGAGTCTTCTAACAGAGAATTGATTCTCATAAGGCAGTACTTTCTTCACAGAGAAGTTAACTCTCAGGGGTGCTGATTTTTAAGGAACATTTTGGACAATGGATCTAAGTAGCTGGGAGGTGTTCAACCCTTCTGAATTAGGAGCTTTGCTTCTAATTAATGGGGCATTACTGGTATCGGGAGAGCCAGGAGACACTTATGTGTCTGTGGGTTCTGGGGAGTCTGGCTAGAAAACAATCTGTCAACTTCCTGACCTCTGCGGAACGTGTCTTGCATCAGGCCGTGCTCGACAGCACCTGCGGGCTGGCAGCGGATGCCCCAACTTACCCAACACCGTAACATTCTGTCTTCTCAGGCTGTGCACCCGGACTGATAGCAGATATCACCTGGGGCTTACAGTCCTCACCCAGAAAGCTGATCGTACTCCATGGTCTCCCAATGAAAAAAGTGTGGGGCAGGGAATATTTGGTAAGAACTATCAGCTTTCTTTTGACACGGGCCACAAATATCCCTTGTAACCGCCCGAAGCTACAAGGAAATCCTGGCAGGACACACCTCTGGGATATAGCCCATGCTTGGTTCACCCTCAACAGGGGGCATAAAACAGTGATCAGCAGCAGGGACGTCCTCATCCATGTCTCCCTGGCCCTGCAGAAAAGGCAGGTCCCCATCTGGCCTGTGGTCCTGGGGACTCACGCAGCAGTATGTGGGTGTGGGAAAGGCAAGAGGCCATTCCTGGACAAACAGAGCAGCCAGGATTCCCAGATCCTCCTGAACCAACACCCCAGGTGCTGCACATGCACGGATGGGGGGCGGAGGGAGGACCAGGGGGGACAGGTGAGGCTCACAGAGGATAAGCTTCTGGGCTGTGTTAGCAAGGAAGCTTCCCCAGCCTCTCCGGACTCAGGATTTCCCAGGCTGCTTGGGGACCAGGGAGCAGAGATAGGCCAGCTCACCCTAGCCCCTCACAATTGGGCCACAATGGAACTGAGACACTGGTGCACCCTGGTGTTCTGACCTGGAATTCCTCAGACCTAGAGGGCTCCAAGGACAGAGATTTTGCCAAAAAGAGTGACAAATGTACTGAGTAAATGCTTTAAACGGGAAGGGAAGGAAGGAAGGAAGAAGAGAGGAAAGAACTCATTAGGCAAATGCCAGAGCCACAGGAAACACTGTTCACTCCTCCTACTTTCTGAATCAGGATCCAAGCAGGGGCAGCAAAAGTGGACAGAGAACCCTCGCTGTCCTTGGAGCTGCCCTCATGTCCAGTCCTGAGGGGCTGCAAACAGAGACGCACTCCCACCAGGCATCATCACAGGCTTCCTGCTTTCACATAAAAATCTTCTCATCACAGCCCTATGGGCACAAGGGTCACCCTCATTCCACATGCAAGGACGAGAGGACTCAGCATGAACAAACGAAAGAAACAGAGCTGCCAGGAGGCCAGCACCAACTGCCCCATGACTGAGTGCGCCATCTTGGACGTCCAGCTCGGCTGAGCCCCAGACAACAGGATATGGTGGTGCAAAACCAGTCAACCCACAGAACCGGGAAACGGAAGAAAATGGTTGTCTTTTAACGTCGTCAAGTTTTGGGCTGTTTGACACACAGCAACGGGTAGCCCAAAAAGTAATGTTCCCAGGGTCATTCAGCTGGTCAGGGACTGAGGTGGGAGTCGAAGGCGGGTGGTCTGGCTCCAGAGTCGGCATGTCTTACCACTAAGCTAGGCGGCCTCCCGCTACAAACTGCCCAGTCTTCACCTTTTGCTTCTGCACACAGACAGGACCAGAAGATGGAGTAACCCAGATTCACATGGGAAAGGCTGTGCGGGTGCAGAGACCTCGGACGGAGTGAAGAAGGCCTGGAAGGACTCGATCACTCACGAGGAGACGTGCACAAGGGTACGCGTGAGTCTAAGATCCTAAGCCTTTCTTAAAGCCTGTTTTCTCTGATGCTACAAGGTCATTTCTGGCAGCACCAGGCCTGGAGGAACAAGGCACAGGCCTGACCCAGTCCAAGGTGGCTGGCTCTCTCCCCAGGAAAGCCCAGGTCCTTTCCCGTCTTTGGACACACATGTCAGCCTCGAGAGTCTGAGCAGAACACATCAAGTCTCAATGGACTGACAAAAAATTGGGTTTTCTGACTGTTAGACAAGTCAGCTGGCTTCAATAAACCCTGGTTTCTTCCTCACCTACCCTGTGACAACCTGTTTCTGAGTGCCCTACTAGAACAAATCAACAAACATGGGAAGGACCATCCAACACATATTGAATGCCTACTATGTGCCAGTGTATTCACATGTGTAATCCTCCAACAATGTGTGGAGAGTAACATCTCAAGTCATGTTCTGGGGCACCTGGGTGGCTCCGTCGGTTAAGAGTCCGACTTAAGCTCAGGTCGAACTCGTGGTTCGTGAGTTTGAGCCCCACATCAGGCTGTGGGCTGGCAGCTCTGTCTCTCTCTCAAAAATAAGTAAGTGTTAAAAAAAAAAAATTCAAGTCACGTTCCCCTATCCCCTTCCCCCAACCTGTCTGCACATCCTTCCAGACTCAGCTAAAATATGCACTCCCAGGAGACCTCTGCCCGGACCGCAGAAACTAAACAGATCTCCGCATCCACCTCCATGGTTCACGCTACGCAGCTGGCTGTGACTCCATCCCAGTTAGTTTGTGTACTGGTCCCTCCTTGCGAGCTGGGGGACACGTGCACCGTGTGTTGCGGCAGCCTTGCCCAGCACCTGGCACATCGCGGACACTGAATTAGTATTTGTGACTGACGAGATGAAGAAAAACATGAGCTATCTTTCCACACTGAAATGTCTATTTTTAAACTGCTTCAGAGCAAATTTGCAGTCCTCACGCATGATCAGGATAACTTAGTTTGGAGTTAAGAAAAACCAAAGGAAAAGAATTGTATTCTCTCTCTTCTAATTACACGGCTTTCAGATCTACTGCTCAGAAGAAAAGCAAAAGGCAGACATTAATGGAGCAGCAAACCTGTGTCCCCATCACAAAATGACACCCATGATTTATGTTTTCCACAGTCACTTTCTCCATCATTGATCTTCTCAAATAGCCTTCCCTTAAGCAATTAGCTCTCACTTTGTGCTGCCAAACACAACTACTTCCCAGCCCACCTGTACCCCCACTCTCTCATCTCCTTTAACAAGGAACGAAATGTGCCAGGGCACGGCTGCCCTCTGGCGTGCCTGGCCAAGCCAGAGGACAGACAGGCCCAGCCCTGTGCTTTCAGTACAAAGTCGGCAGGGGCTTCCTGGGCCCACAGGAGGCCGTCAGCCTGGGTCTGGACCACTTTCAGGCTTCTGGGTTTATCTATACATTTGTTCTTTTGTTTTACAAACAATTAGAGGCATTCATGTAGTTTAAAAGTGAGCTGAGGTCAAAGACTCTCCGTGGGGAGTAAAGAACTGGCAATAAAGAGCTTTTGAGAGGTTTTTATGCTCTTCTCTGGGGAAATCCTGGAAGTTTGAACAAATGCAGACTATTACATTTCTGTGATTTAGGTTTTGATGTGTCTGCTTGTCCCAAAAGACTATGAGGATCTCAAGGACAATATTCCCAGGGCCCATCCTGGTTTCAGGCACTTAGTAATTGCTCAATGAATGAATGTTCCCAGTGGATAGAAAGATGAACATATACGGGAATGGAAAGGGGCGTCTGGGTGGCTCAGTCTTGATTTCGGATCAGGTCATGATCTCACGGTTGGTGAGACTGAGTCCCGCAAAAGGCTCTGCACTGACAGGTTGGAACCTGCTTGGAATTCTCCCTTTTTCTCTGTCTCCCCCTCCCCTGCTTATACTCTGTCTCTCAAATAAACAAACGTTAAAAAGGAAAAAAGAAATGGACAGATGGGTAAACACATGGTCGGAGATCAGGAATTTCAGGGAAGGAGCATGAGAAAAGTATGCAGTTAACAAAGGATGGACAACTAGATTCTCTCCAAGTAATAAAGACGCACGAATAAGGTATGTACACTCACCTGTACAAGGACATACACTGCAACACCATTTACGGCAGTAAGAGCCAGGGAACTAGTAACAACAAACAATAAATGACCTCTAGGATGTCATGTCAAGTGACAAAAGCAAAGACACAAGACAACGGGTCAAGTAAGATATAGTTTTCATCAAGGACTTGGAAGACAGACATGCATACGTGCTTTTGCATCTACATTAACCATTTCTAGAAAGACACGCAAGACACTGCCAACGGTAGATGCCTTTACAGGAAGGGAAGGCTGGGAGGAAGACAGAGTTTTTTTTACTGTACAACTTTATACCTTATCAATTTTTACTACACACAGGAGTAAGTTACCCTTTCAAAAAATAAATGTGACAATGCTGACATTTTATCTTAGCTTTTATTTACTTTTTTTTTTTTTTGAGAAAGCGAGCAAGTGAGCGGTAGAGGGGTAGATAAAGAGGGAGAGAGACAATCTTAAGCAGCTCAGCAAGGAGTCGACATGGGGCTCAATCCCACGACCTTGGGATCATGACTTCAGCCAAAATCAAGAGTCAGATGCCTAAACGACTGAGCCACCCAGGCACCCCACAACCTTGAGATTTTAAATTAAAACTATTCTGTCTATGATGGGGGGAAACAGGACAGTGACTATGTCTGAGGTAGGGGTGTATGGACTGACCAGGAAGGAGCATCAAGGAACATTCGGGGTGACAGCAAAGTTCTGCGTCTTGGACTACATAAGTGTATTCAACTGTCAGAACTCAGGGAGCATACAATGAAGATGTCTGCATTTCACTCTATGTAAACTTTCCACCAAAAGATTTTTAAAAAAAGAAACACTTCAGTCAATGATATCCTCACAAAAGTCTTTTGTTAGAAATATACACTAATATCCAGAATTTAATTTGAAATGCATTTAAAAAATTGTTTTTAGTATTTATTTTTGAGACTGAGAGACAGAGTGCAAGTCGGGGAGAGGCAGAGAGAGAGAGGGAGACACAGAACTCGAAGCAGGCTCCAGGCTCCGAGCTGTCAGCACAGAGCCCGATGTGGGGCTCCAACCCACAAGCTGTGAGATCGTGACCTGAGCCAAAGTTAGAAGCTTAACTGACTGAGCCACCCAGGCACCCATGAAATGCATTTTTAAAAAGATGCATTGATAGGATATAAAGGAAGACAAAGAAAGGGATGGATGGAGGGATGGAAGATAAAAGTGTAATCAACTGTTAATGATGGAGTCTATGTGGTGAGTATATAGGTGTTCATGGTGAAATTCTTTAACGTCACTATTTTAAAATTTTCTAATAGAAATTTTGGAAAACACAAGTTTTGATCAACCACATAGAACAACTGAATTACTTTTCTAGGCTCTGCAGAGAAAAATGACATGATATCACTGTCTTATAAAGAGGCTATCAGACTTCACAGCTTACAAATGTTTGAAAGTATTATAGAAGTGTGTTAAATGGTTAATAAACTACTTTGTTTTTCTGGATTCTGAGACATTAAAGGACTGGATTGGAGCACCTGCGTGGCTCAGCTGGTTGTGTCCGATTCTTCACTCTTGATTTCGGCTCAGGTCATGATCTTACAGTTCATGGGATCGAATCCCATATCCGCCTCTGTGCTGACGGCACGGAGCCTGCTTGGGATTCTCTCCCCCTCACTATCCCCCTCCCGTGCTCAAGTGTGTGTGTGTGCGCGCGGCCTTCACATCACATCCACAAAGTCGAGTAACGGAGACAGAAAGTGGGGGCCACCTTCCTGAAACATGTACTGTCTGGGCGTTTACAGAGAAACCTGGCCAACTCCTGCTCCAATGGCCGATGGAACGGCCAGAGAAAAATTACTGGTAATTTCAGGCCAACGCTCAGCTCTTCCAGGTGGGGAAGAACCAATGTTCAATTTCCACAGTGCAAGAAAAGGACTTTCGGAGGCCAAAGAATGAAATGAGGCCCCGGATTGTGCCGAAGAGGACTGATAGCATTTAAAGATCCAGTCACTTGCTCACTTTTATGCATGAAATGGCCACAGCAAGCTCTCAGTAGGACCAGGGGTCCCACATCCTGCCAGAGGCTCAGAGACACTGAGCGACGTGTCCACGGTCACAGCGAGAATTCAAAGCCGGGTTTGGCTGAATCCCAGGCCACGTTCTTTCCACTACACCTGCTGCCTCTCCACCCAGAAACTCGGGCCCAAAACAAGAATTCAGGCTCATCTCTGAAGAAAGGAACTCCTGAGAGTGAGCGCCTGTGAAAGGCTGCTTCTCCTAAGGAGCAATGAAGACACTCAGGTCGTTAGAGCACGGGCACGCCCAGGGGTGAGGGGTGCTGCTAACGACACATAGGACGGACGGTAATTTTACCGTCTCGAGGGCAGTGATCGCATGTGCACAGGAGCAGGTGCTGCTCATTTTCAAGTAAAAGCAAAATGACTCTGGAGTGTCTCCTCCTGGGGGTTTCATTTCTACTGTTTGCAAATACGAACGCCACACTGGACGCGGCTTCAGGCACCTGGGGCAGGGGTGGAGGGGTCTGCTTCTCAGGAGGCTCTGTACTGATAGTTTTGGCTGTGGCAGTCGGTCCGGTCCGGTCTGTCGGGAAAGACACAGGGTCTGGTGTCTCAAGGTCAGGCTGACCTGGGCCTCGCCAATTATGAACTAAGAATCCTTGTGCCTTAGTTTCCTGGTCTGTAAAATGGAGCCAGCACTCACGAGCTCGTCCTGTCTGCAAGCTGCCCACTGTCCGCTCTGCCAGCACCACTCCGCACTCCCCCACCGCCCCGCACGGAGACAGCGACGGGAAGGCAGGTACAGGCGGCTCAGAACTTCACCGTCTTTCCCTTGGGCTCATGGTTGATCAGAACCCATTTTCCACTTTTCAGAACGCACCCCATCTCCTCATCTCCCCGGGCGCCTCGAGGCCCGCTCGCCAGCCACTCCAAACAGACTGCACCGGCCCCACTGGGGAGGCCTGGACGCTACAGCAAGCTGTCGGCTTTCTCCCGGCTCCCTGCATTTTCTAGAGCCTGTCAGCCACGCCACGAGGAGCAGAGAACTGACATGGCCGCTTTCCCCCTGGTGCCCCAGATGCAAGCACTGAACTCGGCCTCTATCGGTCAGAACGGAGACCCGGCCGCCGCTCCCTCTTCTTTGCCCTGTCCTCCCTTCTGGAATAAAGGCTTTTTATTTTCTTTCTCACCCTTCGTCTCTTCTCTTACTTACATGGCGCTCGCACCTGCATTTGCCACACATTGGGAATGATTTATCCCAGGCTACAAACATATCCGTGGATTATCCGTTCCTTGTGGTTTCAAGGCTTCCATCAGTTTTAAGGCAGACCCCCTCCTCCTGAATGGCATTTTATCATGGACCCCAACCTTAGTGGCCACGCCCCAGCTGCTCAACCGGACAGCCATCTGGTGGCTGCAGGCTGAGGGGCTCAGGGCAGGGCAGGATGGAGGGCATGGACGGGCCAGCCAGCTGCCAGCAGCCACCAGAGACATCAAGGCAGGCTCCTCCCCTGGAGTCCCCAGACGGAGGCAGACCCTGTTGGCGCCCACACTTGGACTTCAGGCAGCTGGCCGCCGTGACTGTGAGACAATGGATTTGTGTGGTGTGGCTGTGAACCACCAGACCTGCGGTCCTTTGTGACGCTTACTCCCCTCTTGCTCCACGCCAGGCCCTTTTATGCCTGCGTTTTATGCACAGATGGGGACATGGACTCCAAAAGGTGACCCGACTTGCTTAAGGGTGCTGGGGTCCCTGGAGAGGAACGAGGCTGCGTGGGGTCTGGAAGCCACACCAGGATAGGACACTGTCTTCAAAGAGCAGGCGCCCACCCCCGGCATCTCCAGCCCCGCCTTTCCCAGCGGTAAAGCAGGCAGGTAACCTCCCTGCCAGGCTTACGACAGATTACGTGACAGAAATTACATCCTGGCGTGTGTGGTATCCCAGGGCCTGACACACAGGAGGCACCTGGGAAGTATCTCAACGAATGAGTAAGGAAGGGTCACGGTGTCACTCACTGGTACGGACAGTCATTTCCAAAGACTGGGGTAGGGGCTGGCTGGAAGACCTGTTCTTCCACAAGGAACGTGGTGACCACAGCGGCGAATCGTTTCCTAAGTTCGCTCACCTGCCCTGTCCCACCGTGCTGTCATCTCTTGGAAAGGCCAGGCAGGTGGAGGGTAAAGAAATCCCACAGAGCAGTTCCTGCAGGTGAGGAGCTTTCGGACATACAATCTGCAAGACTCGCAGATTATGGCACTGAAAGAAGAAATCAAGAAAGAATTCTTGGGGCTGGTCTCTCTGTCCTCAGGCACTAAAACGGCACATTCCGGTGCGTGCCTCCTGCACAACTTGCACTGAGACGCTCAACACTGGAGACTGGCAATAACTCCACAACGGCACCTTCCAGAAGTACTCTCCCATGAAGGATCACTGCCCCACTGCCCCCACACCAGTGCCTCATCGCCGCTGGGCAGTGCCCACTCGCTGGCGCTGAGACTGAAGAAGCCAATCCCTAAAACCCTCAATTAGAGCCCCAAACTGTTAGCCACGGAGATCGGACATAAGACACAGTCCTGCCAGGGAGAAGTCTGATTTTCAATCTGTTATCAACAAGCAATAAATAATGATGTTTTGCTAATTAAAGACACCAGTCTCGGTGTCATTTAACAGCCATTGTATCATCACATCTCCCAATGGGGGAGGGTTCCCCAACCCTTTGAAATGGGCAACTTTTTGAGAAGATATTTCTGGAACCAAGTCAAAACCGCAGGAGCATACAGTCCTAGACCCACAGCCGGCTCCCCGCTCGGTTTCGCACGTGCCCGGTGGCAGCAGGCAAGTCACCTGGCTGCTCTGAGCTTGTTTTTCCCCTGAGGAAAGGGAGGGGTGAGATACGGGCGTAGACTCTGGCTATCCGCTGCCTGGCATCCATTCTCCTCCTGGGAAATCACCTTACAAGAGATCTATGTGGGGAAAAACCCCTATGCCTTGACCCCAGAATAGGCATGAAATCCCTTAGGTCAGACAGCACATCCTGTCCGTGTGGTCCTAGTGACTGGTTCAAGACCGGCCCAGGACAAAGCTGGTTTGATCAGAAAAGATGTTGGGGATTTGGGGGGCAGCGGTGGACAGAGTTGTATTCTTTCTCTTGACGATGACTGGCAGGGGGAGCGGCCTAGCACCAGTCCTCACCAGGCGCTGAACTTTTCTGTTATCCAGCAAAATTCCTTGCTTTGCTTTGCTGAACGTGCTTTGGCTTCAGTTCTGTGCTTCTGTCCCTGAAAACATCCTCACCAGGCCCTCCCAGCTCCAGCATTTACTGTATTCTAGACGGTTCCCTACAAAAGGTTAAGCCCTGAACATGAAAACCCAAAGGAGGTCCCTCCGTTTCCTGCTGCCAAGGCGAGACTATGAGTGACCCAAGGACGCAGACCATGTAGGTCTTTCCTCTGATCCCCAGGTCAAAGCATAGTACTCGGAACTCAGGAACCCGAGAACCGCACGACACGCCTTGTCCAGAACCACGCTGTCACTGAGGCAGAGAGCCTCGCAGAACACAGGAAGCCGCGGCTGCTGTCCCCTCAGAGATTCCACCCTAAGCAGAGCACGATGCCCAGATACCACGTTCTCCACACCGCCAGCCTGTCAAGTCTCAGGCACGGGAGAGTATCTGCAAATGGGGTGGAATAAAGCAGGCAACAAGGAGGGAGGACGAGATAAAGACAGAAATAGGACTTCCGGACTGGAGCGGGGAGGCTCTGCACACAAAGTCCTGCTGGGAGCTTGAGGTTGTTGTCTCTACACAATCCATCGCTTATTTCTACGCGATCAACTGAAGAGAAGCAGCCACGTTGACCGAGATGCCTTGTGACCCAACTGTGAAATAAAACCAGTTCCAAGATGCTCTTTGTCCACAAAATTACCTGTAATGGCTTCAAAGTGGCACGTCTTCTGCTGGCGTCAGGACCTGCGAGATCTGTCCCCCAGGGGCGCCCCTGACCGTGACAGGGACGTGACGGAGCAGGTGTGTTCAGCCAGCTTCCTGTGCTGAGCAGCCTCTCCAAATGCAGTTTGGTGGCTCCCGTCTCCTGACCTGCCAGCCCTGGCGTGGTCCCCTTTCCGAGTGTGGGGGCCCCGGTGACCAGCTTCTCATCAAGATGGGGGGACGGGGGGGGGAAGTGATGGGATGCTACTCTGAGATCGGTGACATCTGGCCTCCGTCTTGCTGGCGCCTTCCGCTTTCTGGGCTTGCTGACTCTGATGAGGCCATGGGCCGCCACGAAGCCACATAGGGAGAAAGGAGGGCGGCCTCCAGCCTCCAGCCCAAGAGGGACGAAGGCTCTGGGCCTGACGAGCCACGAGAAACAGGCCTGCCAACAACCACACGCACAAGGGAGAAAGCAGATGCTTCCCCAGGCGGGGAAGTTGTCTGCAAGCCTGTGAGGGTGAGGGCCAAGTGCCCGGGTCCCGAGAAGTCTGCAGCCTGTGAGGGTGAGGGCCAAGTGCCCGGGTCCCGAGAAGTCTGCAGCCTGTGAGGGTGAAGGCCAAGTGCCTGCATCCCGAGAAGTCTGCAAGCCTGTGAGGGTGAGGGCCAAGTGCAGCCGGCTTCCCGGGAGACTGGAAAATATCGTTAGTGCAAAACGCTGTTTCTGCCTCTGAGCTCTGGGACCGCTTGCGATGCAGAGACAGAGAGCCAGCAGACCCCCGAGGAGATGTGCTAGCGAGCTGTGCGTGGTCTCGGGGGGCTTCCCTAAAGGGGAATCAGAGCCACAGTGCCGGGGCCTCCCACGCCGACACTACGACCGACTGGAGGAGTTCTTCTCAAACCCGAGCCCGTCGCGAGGCTCCAGAGTCGCTCACACTCACATACACAATTTCTCACATCCACTTGCCTCCTCTTTTATAAAGTCTACTAAAAAATGGAATCCCTCTAGCGAAGAGCAGACCAGTATTACTTGCTAGACAGAGAAAGCCAAAGCCAACGAATGCAACTTTCTGAAACTCCAAGTGTCGGTGGCTCTGAACCCCGCCTGCCCCAGAATCACCGGAGTCAACAAGGGTGTCCTGGCCGCGTTCTGGAGACAGCCCTCCAGCTGACCTGGGGTTGAGCCGCGGCATCTAGACTTCTAGACCCCGCGGCCGACCAGCACCCTGACTGACCCTGAGGCCCTCGTGCAGTGTTGTCAGGGAGTCACAGAAGCAAGAAACCCACCAGCAGTGCTAGAAGCCCCCGGCTGAGAAAACCTCTCCCCTCCCCTGCAGGGCCCACGTTAGTTAACACCACCTTGTGGGCCATGTGAAATGATCCCACCAACAGCAGGACCACAGGCCTGGCACCTTGGGGAGCGCAGGTCCGAGGACCAGGCATTCAACACAGGTGTGTCCTCTCAGAACACGGAGCTGCGGAGGAGCAGACACCCCCAGGCTGGGGGCAGAGCTCAGCTCACACGGGGTCTCCTCCGCAATGTAGACTGAGGGTGCAGGGGACAGTCTGGGACCTGCTCTGCATCGCCGGTGCCTCACAGAGGGCACTAATGATGCACCATCCGCACTGGGTCTGGGGGATGGGCAAGACGGGGACCGGCATGGCGGGGGAGGGAAGAAGCAATGTTCCAGGTGTGGGCAGCGGGGGGGCTGGGGGCAGGGGGGACATGCCTTCCCCAGCCGGCCCTTGCTCTCCCAAGAGTTGTTTCTCCAATTAAACTCAGGCTTGTTCTGACAAGCCACCAAGGACAGCACGAATTCTCACTGTGACGGATAGATCATTTCATACTCAAATTGGAAACCGTTTAAATCGAGTCATCAGGCAAATCAGGGGCGGGAGACATATGATAGCTCCTCACACATGACAGCAAACAAAAAAAGAAAACAGCCATGTTGATCATCTTGTGACACATCAATCCATGGCCCCTTAGTAGCATATGCAACTGGCATAGGATGTTTAGCTGCTGTTAGATTCACCAAGTATTTTCTGGGCATCCGTGCTTTGAACGCTACAGTAAGGAGCACAAACTAATACCCATTCATTCAGCAAATATTTAAAGTCTCTACCTAGCACTGGGGCCACAGTCAGGTATAAAAGGATGAAGGGGGAGACAGCAAATAAGCAACTCCACGCCAGGCAATGCTATGTAGAAACAAGAAGCACAGGGGTGCCAGTTTATTCAGGGTTATGACAAGGTGGCATCTGCCCCCCTACTGTGCATGATTTAGAAGCATCATCTCATTTAACTCAGACCTCATACAACTCTCCCTGGTGGGCATCTCCAGGCCTCTTTCATTTTTTTTTTAATGTTTCTTTATTTTGAGAGAGAGGGAGAGAGAGACAGACAGACAGAGCACAAGCAGGGAAGGGACAGAGAGAGAGGGAGACACAGAATCCGAAGCAGGCTGCAGGCTCTGAGCTGTCAGCACAGAGCCCAACTCGGGGCTCAAACCCACAAAACGTGAGATGATGACCTGAGCCAAAGCTGGATGCTTAATGGACTGAGCCACCCAGGCACCCCCACCCCGAGTCCTGTTTAAAGACAAGCACAGGAAGACTGAAAAACGGGGATACTTACGAGCCCAGTCCCTTACTTGTCACAAGGACTTGGGGACACTATCTATTTTACTTGTGCCTTTGTTTCCTCATCCCTAAAATGGACAGGAGAGCACTTACCCCACGGGTTTGCTGCCGCACATAAAATAGTTGGGAAAGATTTTGGTATACAGTAGGTGCTCAATAAATGTAATCTGTAGCTGCAGGGAGGAGTATACATGCCCCTCTCATTTTTAAGGATTTCATTATCTGATGCAGAAGCAAAAAGATAGTCTCATCAAAGCAGTGGATAATATCCGTAAACAAACCATGTTGACTTACACCACTGTTCTCTCTAACAGATCCATTCTCCTGACCAATTTCTACTCATCCTTCAAGAGCCAAGACAAACATGGCCTCTTTGAAGCCTTCCCAGTCAATCCCGGTCACCCACCCCTGTGCCACCATTACACCCACTTCTACACAACTCTTTCTCGTTTGTTCATTCATTCAACAATCATGTCTCAAGAGCCTACCACCAGTCACACACGAGCACACTCCACTCCAATTACGTGTGAATGTATCTCTGGGCTTCCTCCATTGTATAACTAACCTCTGTCCAGCAGAAGAAAAACTTAATGGTATAGTTCAACTGAACAAATGAATGAACAAAGGAAGACATAAGAAAAGTAGACAAAATGGGTGGCCCAGGGGGGGAAAAAAGATTACAGGAATTCAGAGCAAGTTAAAAATACAAACCACTCAGTACCAACAAGGCCACAAAAGGCTTGAGAACGAGCTGGTCTTTGAGGGATGGAAAAGATTTGGAAGACAGGGACGGAAGGAAAGGCCAACTCATTCTCATGAATGGAGGAAGCCAGGCCCAACCAGCTCTTTAAAATAGTAAAGGATAATATACACATCTGTCTTCATGCAAAAGCGCAAGTATATCTGGAGGGATAGATACCAAAGGTCTTCACAGGAAAGAGCTCTGGGAGAGGGACACCTGCATTTTGTACTCCATCCGAAATTCAGAAGGCAGAGAAGCAAGGGCCTGCACACAGAATGAAGAGAAAATGGAAGGGGCAGAGCTCCATGACCCAAGGGCCAATATAAGAGGCAAGGAAAAAGGTGAGAGTTGGCTGCTGCTTCAGCACCCATCAGATTCTTTTTACAACAAAGCTAAAAAGACCTCAGCACTGTATCAAGGTATTGGGAGCAACATACGGCTGCGGGCCTTCCTGAAGCAGGAGGGAGAGGATTCCCAAAAGAGGGGTGCACAGCCGCATGCCGCCACAGGCAGGGATGGCAAGAAGAAAGCCACCTTCCCAGAAAAGAAATAAAAATCTAAGGGGGCCTGAGGTTTTTCCAACTTTATCAGAAACGTTGGCCAAGTCAGATTGCAAATGCCCCACTGGAAACACCACTCAAACCACAACCCCCCATTTAGGTGTGGACAAGCCCCTTGAGTATCTGGGAGAAAAGCCCTCGAATCCTGGTCAATAAAATCATTTTCCTCAAAAATAAGCACAGAAGCTCTGCAGTCCCCATGGGCAATTCCAAGATGGCGCCCGTACATGAAAAAGAGGTCATTTCCAAAAGAAGAGATCAAGGGAGCCAATGGCTCGGCTTTTTGCAAATTCATCAGGGATTCCTTCACCAAGATGCGTCTGTTCCAATCCAATCACATAATCTCCCAAAAGATGAACATCAACATATCTAGGCATAATCTACTCTGTATCCTACAAGCCAACTAGCCAGGGACTCAACTTACCAGAAACACAGAGCAAAAACAGCATCTGATTTTCCTGGGAGATTACATAAGTCTATTTCAAGAAGATGGGGAAAGCTTCTAGAGCAAACTCTAAGATCGTTTTGATGCTCACATGCCCGTCAGTTCAAACTGTTCACTTCCTAACACAGGAGCCCTAAATTTATGACAGGACAGGAGAGGAGAAGTCCAGATGGGCCTTTGTTTTTTAAGAAGATTATAAAAACCAGGAAGCAACCTAAAATACAAAAATGGAGAAAGTCACATGCAATTGGTAGGGAAGGGAACTCTATTGTCACAGAGAAAATTTATTAAATTATGGAATAAGTACATTTAATTTATCTAGTTAGAGGGTTTGTACAAGTATAATCATGTGGCTATGTACCCTCAGAAATACGGTGTTATTTTAGCAGAAATAAAATTACACTAGGACTTAATGTCTTGGTCAGAGAAGATTGATTAAGGCATGGTGGGGACTGACTAAAACAGGTTGGGGGGTCTACAAAAACAAATCAAGGACAGTGCTTCATTCCACTCATGTGGGACAGAGGTCCTAGCCCAGACCAACCCATAAAAAGGTCCCACTGGGTGCCCCCATCATAGGAACCCCTCTTCCATGCAAATGACATCGTGCTGAGAAACTCACATGCTAATAAAATACACAATGGCGGTGAGCAAAGCAACATAGGGTCTTTCTGTGGGAGGCAGGAGTGGAGTCTGGGAGCAGCTTCCGCAGAAGGCAGAGGGCAGTCACAGCCACCTTATCAGATAAGTAAGCGTGGGCCTTACTGGCACCCATCACGTGTGTCTAGAGCGCGGGACTCTGCTTCATCCCAATGGGAACTTCCGGGTCAGATGGAAACAAACAAGGAAGAATAGGCTTATTTCCGGAAGGACTTGGAAGTCAATCAAATGGGGGCGTGGTGCCTGTGCGCAGAGAAGCATCTTGACTGCCACCATCCACCAGTTCTGCTGGTGGGGCCACGGGCAGCAACCTCAAACGAGCCATTCGCAAAGCTGTGCTGGGGAAGGGAGAAAAGGTAATATGGGGCGCAAAAGCTGCCTTATAATCATGGCTTCTATTTCTTCAGAATCGTGGCAGGAAAGGTGTCAGAGTTAGACCTCTGTCGGCGTGGACCTCTGTCTCCAACCCAAGTCACAATGCTGTCAAACCAGAGACGCAAGTCACAGAGAACACATTCTAGTCTTTGACCTCCTCCAAGGCAGAGCCAGTCTCATCCATGTCTGCCACGTCCCTGCAGTGGGCCCACGCTCTAGGTAAGACAGCCACACAAACGTCAAAGACCAACGGGCAGCCTAAGCCAGGGCAGCAAACGCCTCTCTCGACGCACAGCTGAAATCGCCACGGGGCACAAAGGTGTATAAATCTGGACTGTTCTGTACCATGCCAGTGTTTCCAGGTTGTACCAATAGGAGACCCACTGTGGGGCAAAGCTTGCATGTGCTACATTTGTCAACAGACACAAAACCCTGGTCCTCGTGAAAATGTAGTTTCAAAGTTCCACACCCATACGCCCTGGGTAGCCGGGCACTGCCCACCTGAACCCCAAACGGCAGCCCCTCGAGGCTCTCCCACAGAACCCAACTACCATGGTGGTGAGCAAGCCGGGCATAAACCCAGGGCAGGAATATAACCTGGGTGTCATGTGGGAAGATGGACTGGCAATGTGAAGGGTGCTCGGCTTTAACAGCAAGGAGCCTGCAATCACTCGGGGTGTTTGCCCACGGACAGAAACAGATGTTGGGTTGAAAGAGGGGTTTTTCCCTCTTTCACACTGCCGGTGGGAATGCAAACTGGGGCAGCCGCTCTGGAAAACAGTGTGGCGGTTCCTCAAAAAACTATCAGTAGAACTCCCCTAGGACCCAGCAATAGCACTGCTGGGGATTTACCCAAGGGATACAGAAGTGCTGATGCACAGGGGCACATGTACCCCAATGTTCGTAGCGGCACTTTCAACAATAGCCAAATCATGGAAAGAGCCTAAATGTCCATCAGCTGATGAATGGATCAGGAAGATGCGGTTTATCTATACAATGGAATACTCCATGGCAACGAGAAAGAATGAAAT
>CM053564.1:9499431-9538978 GCA_028646485.1 Cryptoprocta ferox | reverse complement strand
AAACTGAGGGCTGAAGAAGGAGGGGGAAAGAGGAAGGGAGTGATGGTCATGGAGGAGGGCACTTGTGGGGATGAGCACTGGGTGTTTTATGGAAACCAACTTGACAATAAAATATAAAAAAAAAGAAAGAGGGGTTTTTATTCTGGGACACAGAGAGGTCTCAAGTGGGTTCTGCCAGCATCTTTCTGGAGGATTCTGTGTCAAAAACTAACATTTCTAAGCTAAGCCTCTATGTGCAACATATTTTTAGTAGCCTCTCTTAAATGGCACTTTCAAAAATAATCTCCTTCAAGATGGGAGACGATTAAAACACTGATGTCCAAGTGCTGAATTTGAAAGCCTCTTATAACTTGGAACTCAATGCTTAGAGCTGCTGTGGGGCGGCAGACAACTTGGTACTTGATCATTAGATATTCCGCAAGTGCCGCCCAGCTGAAAAATATATTTCTTATTAAGCTTCTGTACTTAAATAGCATCAGCCCACAAGTGAAATCACTCCCTCTGAAGGTTTTAAGGAGACCAAGCAAGTCCCAGGAAGCATTTCATTTCAAAGTGAGCCATATTAAAAAAACTCGGGAAGACTCCTCCACCACCCCCCCCCCACCCGCTCATGGAGCTCAACCTTGAATTTCAAATTACTTGTCTTTCTCTCCCACCAGGCTCAGTAATTTCCACGGGGTGGGGGTGGGGGGTGGTCCTGGAACCGCCAAGCAGCTCAGAGCAAGGATTAAGAGCAAGTGTGCTCTCTGGCAGGATCTGGGAAGGCACCCTGATGGGTAACCGGGCACGGTGGTTCAGACAGTGTTACCATGGAAACTACAGGTACGCAGTCAGATTCATACCTCATAGACTCTGGCAGTGCCTCGGTGTGCCAGCCCAAGCAGGGAGATGAACGCAGACCCCTGTCTCAGGGAAGCTACCAGTCTGCACGGGAAACAAAGTTCAACACAGGACAGGGGAACAAAGGTCGGAGCAGGCAAGAGGGGAGAGCCCGCAAAGGCTTTCGGGGAACTCAGTCCGAAGGCAAACCACCGCCCTGTGCAGGACACACAAGTCAGACAACGGGCATCTTCATGTCACCCAACAATGCAAACGCTCACCCAAGGGGAGAAAAAGGGAAGGAGTGGGGAGGGGAGAGAGACAGAGCAAGCGGCTGCAAAGAAGGGTTCAGGCATGAGCGAGAGACAGGCAGACGGAGACCAAGGCCCACACAGGAAGAGGGGGAGAGAGAGGGAGGGAAGGAGGGAGGGAGAGAGAGAGTCAGAGATAAAGACAAGGCAGAGGGAGAAAGAAAGAAACAGACAGCGAGAAAGAGAAGCAGGCAGACAGACACAGGCACAAGAACAGCGAGCGAGAAGCACAAGGGGACAGAAGAAACAGAGAAATAATTAACCATCAACCAGACAGAGCACGAGAGAGAAGGTAACCTGAGAGAGAGAAGGAGCACCTCCAGCTCCTGTGCAAGAGGGCACCTGTGCAAGAGGGCCAAGTGCCCGGGTACAGTGCTGCTGGGGGCACCAAGGCCCCAGCCAGTGGGGGTGAGTGCAAAGCCAGTCGGAGTTGGGACTCAAAGGCCGGCTGCCACTCAGGCCGGCAGGCCGTGGAGAAGCCCGCTGCACACCCCCCCTCCCCCAGCCACACAGCATCACCTCCTCTCCTCCAGCCCCTGCAGACCGCATGCCCAGACAGGCCCGTGACACAAACCCGGCTGCCCTGATCCCCTGGCCAGCTAGTGCATCGGTAACGAGAACGGTGGGTAACCGGGCCCTAACTTTCCCAAATGCCTTCCTCCAAAAACATCTTGGAAAAGATGCTCCTTGGGGCGCCTGGGTGGCCCAGTGGGTTAAGCGTCTGACTTCGTCTCAGGTCACGGGCTCACGGTTTGTGAGTTTGAGCCCCGAGTCAGGCTCTATGCGGACAGCTCCGAGCCTGAAGCATGCTTTGAATTGTTTCCCTTTCCCTCTGCATCACCCGCGCTCCTTCTCTCTCTCTCTCTCTCTCTCTGAAAAAAAATAAACATTAAAAAAACTTTAGAGAAGATGCTCCTTGGGGAAACGATCCTGGGAAATAATGCGTGTAACGTATGCTGTATCTACCCCCTTCGGAGAGCTAGGAGGCACCGCGGTGGGACATGCTACGGCAAGGCAGCCCACCGCACACACTCGAATCTAACATTCTCTGAGATCCTTCCACCCTGCACGCCCCTCTTCTAAAGGCACCAGCTTTGCACACCCCCTGAATCAGTCTTCTCCTTTTGGGAAACTGCCTTCTCCAGATTCTGGGTTTCCCAAAGAGCCCTTTCTGAGATTAAGATGAAGTGATAGTAGGCTTTAAAAAAAAAACACCAAAACCACTTTGATGTCTGGAATGAGATGGAGACAAGGGACAGATTCACCTCGCAGGTAAGGAGTGGGAACCACAGAGGAATTTGAATCTTTAACACAAACACCCCCCACCCCGTGCGTTGTGCCTAGAGCACGAGACGCTAAATGTTGCTTAAAATGAAGAAGCAAAAATGAAGGAGGAAGAGGCGCAGTACTGAACAAGGAGAAAGGCTCGGATATGCACTGGGTCCTAGTGTGAAGCCGCGTGCCCCGGGCTGGGTCCCGACCGCTCTCGACACCTCGGTCAGCTCGGCTGAGCCCCGGACCTGAGACGTACATTACACACGGCTGCTGTCGTGGGGAAAGGACGTGAATGCGCACGCACACCGGACACACAGGCAACAGAACAGGTGAGAGGGTGGTGGCAGGGAGCCAGCCAGCCTCAAGTCACACCGTGCTGGGCCACCTGTGCCGCCTCAGGGGGGCGGACCCAATTAAAGCGTGCTCGGGCCGGACACACGGAGACCTGCCGCAGGGGCAGAAGAAAGAAAAGAGGAATCCAACTTCAATAACATAAAGTGAGACCAAGCCGGCTTCCCCAGTGGGGACAAACCTGCACG
Organism: Cryptoprocta ferox; assembly: GCA_028646485.1. NCBI lineage: Eukaryota > Metazoa > Chordata > Mammalia > Carnivora > Eupleridae > Cryptoprocta > Cryptoprocta ferox. The sequence continues at coordinate 9,536,034 of CM053564.1, read as the reverse complement.
GGATGAGCGCTCCCCGCCGGTGACTTGCAAGGACCTCCACGCCTCGCAGTCTCACAAGACCCTCTTTCCCTGTCTCCATTCATTATTCACAACAGGAGCTGTTCTCCCAGAGAACTCTCAGGGCTGTAATCAAATCCCACTAAAAGTGGAAAAAGGAAAAAAAAAAAAAAGAAAAGAAAAAGAACAAACTCCGGCATTCATTCACATCTTCTACCAGAGGGGGGAGAAAAGAATAATGAGCAGAGTCCTAAAAATACTTACATTCAAAAAAAAGACCACGAAAAAACTTCACCCCCTAATCCCAAACTCATTCTTAAAATAAGCGACTTGGCTTCAAAGTCTGTAACATCACAAAAAGGTAGCTGTGGGAGCAAACTATGTCCCTCCTAGCTCTGAAAATAACGCTCGGGGCCACACACTCCTCCTGAGCTCCGTGCAGACAAAGTTCCCGCTCAGCAGCCACTCAGCAAGTACCTACTACGTGCACCACGGCGCTAGGCCCTGCGGCTTCGGACAGGACAACGGGTCGGGTCCCCGCCTCACGCCCACCACCGAGCCGCCCAGGGGAGCCAGGTTACGCCCCGCGTGACAGAGGCGCCAACCGGGGCTTCCAAATACAGCAAACCCCGTGCTGCCCTTGAGGCTCCGGTGCTGTAGGAGGGGGGACTAACCCATGGTCAGCGGAGAGCCAGGCCAAGCAGACGTGAACGCAGGCGAGCCTGAACTTCCCACAATGGTTGCCTCTCACAGAGGAAGAGAAGGCTCCGGAACCGAAGCTGAGCTTCAAACTTCCTCCCTCCCTGTGCCCCAGCTGTCGGACTCTGGGGATAGGCAGAGCAAGCCTGAGGCACTGACAAGGTCAGGTCAAGTGTGCCCTGGGGACCGATGCCCAAATAGCCAGCTCCTCCCACGGTCTTCAGTCCCTTAAATGACTGCTTTTCTCTCTCCTCCCTGTGGCCAGCACAGGGATCCCTGCCCACAGCAAAGGATCCAGTGACAGTCCGAGCTCCCTCCATGTGAATGGATGTCACTGCCCTGAAGGGCATTCAGACGGGAGACACAGACGTGACGTATGGCGGAGAGAAGGTGGGACTGCAGGTCAAAGGTGCCAGGGAAAGTCTAGACTCCACCACTTCCTACCTGGGACCTTCATTCATTCATCCAATTATTCACTCAAAGAGCCAACCCACGTGAATTCAGCACCTACTGCATGAATCACTGGGCCCCACGGGAGCAGGAAACAGAGCTTGCTCTCCTGGAACAGGGGAGACAGATACCAATCAGGGACAGATGCACGTAAAATTACATTAAGAGAAGGGAGAGATGCATGTAAGCGTCATACTCCATAGCAAAAAGCTGACCTGGTCGGGGGCATTGGCAAGCTCACCTGAGGACATGAGAAGCTGGTATCGACAGTGTGTTACCTGAGCACGGAGCACTGTTCCAGGCAGAGGGAACAGGAACAAAGGCCACACAGAATGAGGAAGCAAGGGAAGTGGAGCTGAAGACAACCGACCGATGGGCTGGAGGCCCACCACGTTAGTATGCCATAACGAGGCGGCAGGTGGGGCCTAAACCCTTCTGTGCCTCTGCTGTCATATTTATCAAAGAGGGTGACACCATTTCCCCACTTGATTCACAGGCTTCTCTCCAAAATTAAGTGAAAATGAACACGAAGACCCAATGTGTGCCTGACACACTGTCAGAACTTGATAAATCGTGAGCTGGGGATGGATGCTGGCCCCCCAGACAGGTTTCCTCCAACGAGGAGGGAGTGGGAGGAGGATGGAAGAAGGTGGTGGTCCTCCCCAGTGCCTTGGAAATGTTCCAAGGCAAGATTTCTGGGGGCTTCACCCGGTCAAGCTGAGCCCCAGACTGCCAGATAAGCTTCTAATCCAAAAGTAGGATTTCACAAAAATGTTATGCTAACATTGTCATGGAAATAAAAATGAGAAACAATATGCATCAATAGAGGCCTGGTTAAATACATTATGGCTCTGCCAGATTAGGGGAACATGACACAGTTCTTTAGAAGATTCAGGTAGATGCACATGTAAAATTAAATTTAAAAAGTACACTGTTAAATGGGGGTGGGGTGGGGGAAATCATATACACAGCAGTGGATAGAGCAGGCCAGCAGTTACTAAAGCACGTAGGAGTGTGCAAGTGACTCCCCCAGGCACCCCCTTACCTCTGCAAAGACAAAGCCAACACTCAGGCAAGACAAAAGAGGGGGCTGATGCTAAGAGGGAGATTCATTCTTCACTAAATGTTCTTACATGACTTGACTTTTTAGCATGAGTGTATCAAGATTTGTCAAGAGTCCAAAAGTTTACAAGTTTCAGTTGTTTAAAGAAAAATCCAGCCTTTCAAGGCAGACAGATCCCCCACTTCTTGCCGTAGGGACTTGGCTGGGTTACTTCGTATCTGAGCCTCAGGTGCCTCTTCCTCAAAATGATACCATAATAGAAATTACCACTAAGGTTGGCGAGGATTAAATGGAGTGCTAATACTTCAGAGGTATTTAAATTTGGGGCAGACATCAATTATTCAATAAGTGTCACCTATTAAGATCAGAGTTGCTTATTTCTATCAGCTGGTTAATGTTTTCATCATTCACACAGAGCATAATGCACTGAAGGTGCACTTTGCAAAGGCATCGGCAGTGATGGGGGCCACCTATCTTTTCATTCAGCAGAAAGGACACACAATGACTCCTACTGGATCCAAACAACTACCTTAAGGAAGGGGAGCACTCCTGGGTCTGCACCTGCTATCACGTCCCCCTTCAGTAAGGTGGGCCTTGGAGTATGCCAGGACCTCTAACATGGGACAGGCATATGGGAGACACTTGCCTGCACCCCACACCAGGTTCCACTCACACTCTGCAACACAGGGCAATGCCGGGACTTCTCCATTACTACAACCCCACTGTCCTTTCTCAGCTATGGGGTCACAGATCCAGCAAAATAAGAAGGCACACTGCCCAAGCCTTTAACATGGGGCACAGCTGGGAAGGATATGCAGAGGGATCCTTGGGACCTTGCTTGGACGGGCAATGGGTTACACAAGGGAAGGGCCCCTTCCTTGTTCCCCCCAATTCCCCAGGGCTGATGGAGCAGAAGAAAGAAAACAGACTTGGTGATTAAATCTGAGTTTGAATCCAGCTCCACAACATACTGACTCAGAGATTTGGGGACCTCTCTGAGCCTCAGTCAACCTATAAAACAAAGATGAAATCACCTGCCACAAAGGGTTCTTAGTGCACAAGAGGGGTTACTAAATGGGTTTCCCTCTTAGGAAATTGGACATCTCCCTCATGAAAGAACTCCACAGAGACCTTGTACCAATCTTGGACTTGCGAGGAGCGAGGGAAACAAACTCAGGCAGGGTCTGCACCACAGGTCTTTAAGCACAGGAGGGAAACTTCACACACTGGCATCATGTAAATAATCAGGGTCTGGTGTCAAGTGGTACCTCCAGGAATGCCCCCCACCCCGACGCTTAAGTGCACCCTGATTGGAAGTACGTATCATCACCTGTGAAAGCAAGGGTCCAAAAAATTTTTAAAAAAAACAAACCGAGAGTCATCAAGACACTAGAGCAAATGACCAATTCAAAGGAAATGCCAAGGACAGAGGAACATGGTAAAGATCACCATGGGGGTGCAATCAACAAAACCCTCATCAGGAAAACCTACAGTTCAAAGGGCCAAGTTTTCAACAGTAACGACAAAATGTGGTAAGGGGAGAAATATGGAAGGTAATATACAAATTAAGAGGCTGAAAAGACCTATCGCCCAACTGCAACATATGCACTGCATCAAGACCTTGATTAGAGCAAATAAAAAAAATTTACAGATAGCTCGAGAAAATTAACCGCTGAATGGACATTTGAAGATACTAAGGAATTATCACTGATTTTCAGGTATGATAATGGTACTGTAAATATCTTTTGGTGATAAATACTCAAATATTTATGACTGAAATAATATCATGACTTGGACAAGCATCCAAATAATTTGAGTTGGGAAGGGACTGAATTGAGTGTGAATGAATCACGAATGACCCCGAGCTGATTCCTGGTAGAGCTGAGTGACGGGGCTTCATTAAGGGATTCTCCCCTTTAGGTAGGTTTGAAATTTTCCACTTTTATTAAAAGTTCGTGAGTAAGCCACGGGTTGGTAGGGAATATTCACAACATGCCTAACTGAAAAGATACATGAAGGACTCCTAGAAATCGGCAAGAAAACACACACAGCCCAGTAAAAAATGAAGACTAAACGTTATAGAAAGGGAAGCCAAAATAATCAGGTGGCAGATGTCAGGATGGCCCACGTGACTCGTGATCAGAAAAACCCAAGTTAAACCACCTCACACCCGAAGCATTGGTAGAGACATGCATGTGTTGGCAGGAAGCCCTGCACATGGACACAGGGATCATCAGCAGGTGTTTAAAAACACCACTACCACCATGGATCACAAGGAAACATTTGCATAGCAGAGGCAGGAAGTGCTTAAAAAAAAAAAAAAGGCCACTAAGATAGTCAAGGGAGACGAGGAGATGTTGGGCATTTCCTGATAGAAAACGCCACTCCAGCGGCAGGAATGTTAGCAGGAAAATTAAACCTGTATTGAAGCCCCCAGACCGAAGAGCCAATTTAAGAAAATACCAGCCACAGAGGGGCATGCAGAGTAACACCATCGAGGTGCACTCCGTGAGCCTCGGGCGGCGACACGACCCGGCATCCTCGGCCAGCACGTGTTAAGGAAAAGAGGGAGGACTCCACAGATGAACAGGAACCTAAGGGAGGGGTTCCATCCATGGACAACGGGAGCAGAGCAGTGGCTGGCAGGGACTGGAGGAGGGGGGACAGGGCGTTGGGGTGTGCTGGGCCAGAGGTTCAGCTGGGGAAGATGAACACGATCAGGGGACAGACGGTGGTGGGGGCTGCACGACACTGTGAATGTACCTAATGCCGCACAACCGCCCACTTCAAACTGGCTAAAATGGTAAATTTCACATCGTATTTTACTAAATTGAAAACAACGGTTTTAAAAAGAAAAGAGAACCATAAGGGACATAACCAATTACAACACGTGGGTCCCAGGAGGATCCTAATTTTTATAAAGCTATAAAAGGGGACGAACAGTAAGAAGTTTGAACACTGACGGTCAAGGAGGGTGACGACAGGGTCAGATTCAGGGGTCCCCATTTCTAAGATCTACACGGACATGTGTATAGATAAAGCCACACCCAGTATCTGATTCCAATTAATACTGAAGGGAGAGGCAGGTGCGGAACTTCAAACACGACAGACCACCAGTGAGGACAGTTCTATGTGACAAGGATACAGGAACATTCTCTCAACTTACCTGCCTACCTATGGGCGTTTGATATTTGACATGATAAAAGCTTTGAGGTGAAGAAGCTTTCATAAAGGCATACAGGAGGATGAAACGCTCTCACCATCCTTTTTGTGAAAGCTAAGTAAATGCAAACAACCTAAATGTTCAGTAAAACACGACTCGATTAAAAATACTGTGGTGCCTTGTTTGACAAAGAACTAAAGAGTCAAGAACATGAAAGAACTAGACCAGGAGTTCCTAACCAGGGTGATGTGGCCCCCATCTCTCAGGGAACGTCTGGCAATGTCTGGATATATTCTTGGTCCCCGTGACAGCCTGGGGTCAGACCGGCCTCCGGTGGGTAGAAATCAGGTGCTGCACATCCGACAACACATAGGACAGCCCCACAACAAATAATTACAATCGCCGCCCTTTTCCGTGGGGGATACATTCCAAGACCCTCAGTGGATACCTGAAGCCGGGGACAGTACCGAATCGCACACATACTACACATTTTACTACACACAAATACCTGTGACAAAGTCTAATTTATAAATTAGGCACAGTAAGGGATTAGCAACAGAGAATAATCGAGCAATTTTAGCAATATACTATAATAGAAGATGTGAGTGAGGCCCCTCCCTTAAAATCTTACTGTCCTGTCCTCCCCTTCTTCTGCGATGATGTGCAATGACACAAGGCCTAGGTGAGGAGATCAAATTAGATGAGTGACACAGGCTTTGTGACGTAGCATCAGGCTACCACTGACTTTCTCACAGCTCATCAGAAGGAGGGTCATACGCTTTCGAGACCGTGGAAAGAGGAACCACAGCTGTGTGGGGACTACTGTAAGTGGCCCCAAGTATCAAGAGAGTCACAGTTTAAAAATCTTGTACTAGATCTTTGTGAGGTGGTCCTCAAACCACAATACTGAATTAAAAATCAGAAAAAGCAGAGGCGATGAGATTCACACAAATAAGATCATGTAGGTAAGAGTTAAACTAAACCCAGACGGCTGATGGCTCATCGAAATGTACGTATGTAGCAAAATTTACAAATAGCAAGGAGAAGGCAATACGCCCCTTTCAGAATACTGATTCTGGGGTGTGGGGGGCATGAAGCGTTACAAAGGGGGACTTCAAATGGAATTGGTGTCACCACACTTGTTCTACCCCCTTGCACCCCAAGAACGCCAAGGGTAGTGAAGGTTAATGCATCTGTAACATCTGGATGGTGGTTATATGGAAGCTCACTCTCCCTCTCCCTCGACATTGCCAACAACAAGCAAGCTCAAGAACAGGGCTGTGGGCAGCAGAGGCTGGGCAGACAGACCCACAGAGCAGGCCAGAGACCAAGGCTGGGACCCTCCCAGGTGGGAGCACTCACCGGCCCCCGAAGGTCGATGAGCTCCTGCCTCATCTGGGACACGAGGGCTTCCTTGGCCACCAGGGCCCTGTGCAGGCGCTCGTTGAACTCAATCAGCTCGCCGTGCATCTCCGCCACCTGGAACACACAACAACACCGAACAGTGAGGCTCAAAGGGCAGACTCCCCCTCCCCCCCGGTTGCTTGTCCCACCTTCTCTGGGTCTGTCACTTGTCAGCAAGGCACCAGGAGTTTGTTTGGGCTGGAGACAGAACACCACTTCCCTATGAGTGGTGCAAATCCACCTGTCAGCTGCATGCGCCTTTGATTTGGTTGATTTTAACACTACAGAATCAGTGGTCCACAGTTCATGGTCAGGACATGCTGTATCACGCCGTTTGGGGCCTTGGGTTTTATTCTTCATGGACACTTTTCTAGCAAAGGCTTTCTTCCTCATCTGCATTGTGCCTGCCAAAAATTACCCTGCTGATGGCATAGCTGGACTAACTGACCATTTCTGTTCCTCAGGAACTTGGGTGTGAAAACCGAGAAAAGAGAAGCAGAGCTCATGATGTTGGTGACAGGGATGAGGACAGACATAAGTGCAATGGCACAACTACCCCTCAGCCACTGCTTCCTCAATGCCAGGGAAATCCTTTCCATGAGCTGCTGGCGTCTTTGTTGTGCGGGCCCTTTAAGGCAGGTGTTGTTATTCCTGCTTCACAGAAGGAAAGGCTGTCACCGAGGGGAGGAAGCCAGCTCAAGGTCATACTGCTAATGAAGGACTGACTCCAGGACCCTGGCTCTCGACCACTGGGCCACCTGCCACAATTCTACCACATCCACCGTGCCCCATGTGCAGCCACTCAGTGGTGGCCGACGGGGGACCCTGGAATGTCTGCATGTTTGTTTAATACCCCCGGCTCATCCCCAAGCAACAGAAACTGGGGTGGCCATAAGGTGGTCTGTGACCGACGTACAGAATCAACAACAGATCTTTCCAGCTATTTGTTTACAAAGCTGTCCTCCCGTACGGTCAACACATAAAGTAATTGCCCTGATTAATCTTGACAAGGCTTAAAACCAAACTCAACCGTAATTTATTTAAACATTTTAAAGAACTGTGAGATGTCATCTGGCCATGCTCTTCAGGGACGTTGAAGGCAGAATCGTGCAAGTATCTTGAAGAGAAGCCCTCTCTGGGGCGCCTGGGGGGCTCAGTCAGTTAAGTGTCTAACTTCGGCTCAGGTCATGATCTCACGGTTTGTGGGTTCACCCCACACCGGGGTCGGCACTGGCAGTGTAGAGCCTGCTTGGGAGTCTCTCCCTCTCCCTCTCTCTGTGCCCCCTCCCCCACAACTTGCATGCTCTTTCTCTCTCAAAAATAAACAAAAAAAGACAATCCCTCGAGAATGCAGAGGTCAAGAGACCCTCACCCGTCTCCCTACTTTTGCCAAGAGTGCACCCCTCCTACATACCATAGACTGCAGCCAGGCCCTTACTCTACGTATAAACACTAGTTTAGACAAAAACATTATCAGACCACTTGTAGTAAGTACTCTATATAAAATACAAAACACACCGTCTGAATAAAGAAGGGATCTAGGCACACAGTTTGTGGGAAAAGAAAGGATCATTAATCTAAGCCCTGTTGCCTCAGGAGGAGTAAAAGAGGGCCCTCCTCTTCTTTTTATTTTTTTGATATGTTGTTATATATAAAAGCTAAATGGCATAAACAGACATGCGCAAGATGTTAACACGAGTCAAGGGACAGGTTTTCTCTCCGTTATTTCTACTTTTCCTTACTTTTTAGTTTCCTGATAATCAATACTCTTCCATTTACCGGCGGGGATAATCACCCGGGCTCTTTAAAAGAATTAAAATCCTTGGCCTGCAACTAAAGGCAGCCACGGTACAATCGACATGAAACATACCGGGCTCCCCATCAAACCCTGAGGCCTCCCTGACTTGCTGTGGGCACCCCGACTCTGTCCATGGCGGCCCCCGTCCCTCAGGTGCCCACCTCTTTCAGACCAGGGCGACACGCACGGGGTGGGGGGGTGGGCAGGAAGGACACTGCCAGTACCGGGCAGTTAACAACGGGAGAGTAAGTCACTGAGCCTCTAGCCAGCCTCTTTTTTATACAGACCTAAAACTGCTATCTCCCCAGTGCCTTAGTCCTTTTGTATTAAAAAATTAAAAAAAAAAAAAAAAAGCAGAAGATGATCTTCTTTTGGCCTTTCACAAACGAACACAGCGTCACTAATAAACGCGTGTGTGCGTCCTCCACACAGAAATCACGTAAGTCCTCCGTGAGCCTCCTCGGGCCTGAGAATCCGTTTACCACACAGTTAGCAGGAAACACTCCCAAGCGCCAGCATCGCTGCGCAATACCTGCTGCCGTGCCCCCACAAAATCGAGCTCTACATTAATGCCACCGTCATTTCCGAAGCAAAGCAGGGCTTTTGCTTTTCATTTTGCTTTGTTTTGCAGTGGCAGCCAGAGTATTAAAGCAACTTTCCACAAATGCAGAAAACAGTGAAACATCCCAGCTTGAAATGGTGTTTGTCAAGAGCTGTCAAAACCCTGGTTCTCTTTTGCCCCAAGAGTGACTTGACCACGTCAGACAAGAGCTTTCATTTCACCAGGGAAGGGGGCAGGGGGAGAAGGGGTGGAAATCCGGCAGAACAGAGGAGACAAAATTTGATGCACTAACTTCAAGCAGCCACGAAAACTATGAGGTTCATGGTTACTCATCCAGGCTCGGAAACTCTGAATTTCTGTATCAGAGGTCCCTACAGACAGCCTCTGAGACACACAGCGTTTGTCTTACATAAAGCACGCCGAGCTCACTGTTCCGGGAGTATCTCTTTCCAAGTCTAATATCACTAGAAATGGATTCAAGTCTCCCAGAGCCTCAAGACCAAGCCGAGATCGTAAACAGGAAAGCAGGAAGCTGGAGCACTACCTGCTGGAGTTTTTATGAGGCTCTGAGGGCACTTACAAGTCCCACCTGACCATTCCTGACTTTCACAAGCCACAGAGATTCGCAGGGAATGGGGTGGAGGGCCATCAACAGCTACCCTTCAAGTCTCTCCTCCACCAAGCAGACCCGGTGATCTTCCCAAAGCAACATCTGATGTTGTCACTTCCTGTTTAAAACCTTCAACGCTTCCCACTGCCCTTAAGATAAATAAAACCCAACACCTCTGATCTGGTGCCCGCCGCTCTCTAACCCCATCACTGGCCACCCAGCTTTGCATCTAAAGGAGTCACTCAGACCCACAGATCTTCTACATCCCGTAAAGGTGCTGAGCTCTAGGAGGCCGCCCTGTAGAGGGGGAGGAGAAAGGCACATTCAGCAGGGGAAGCTGCAGGTGCCAAGGCCCCGATGTTGCTGGGGGTGGTGGGGGCAGCTGAGACGAGGCAGCTAAGGGCTCAGATTCTGGTGCCAAGACAGGCCAGTGCTCGATCACTTACAGCATGCTCTGGCGCACGTCACTTAACCATGAAGAGCCCAAAGCCATTCACCTACAAAACGGGGGTTCAAAACCATACCAGCTGCATGGGGCCACTGTGCTGCAGCCATGATTGGGTGCACTGGGTCTGGGCGTGGCGAGCGCTCAGCAAATGAGGGCCGGCCTTGCAGGAAGGGTGATGGCATGGAAGGGAAACAGAGGAAGAGGACATCTGCCGAGGCCGGATGCAAGGCGGCCACATGTGCTATAGCAAGGAGCTCAGCTGCGGAGAGAGACTCCTGGTCCTCCATTGAGGAAATGTCACCAACAGAACTGCAAACCACGTGTCAGGCGTGTTCTAGGTGTGGTGGGGGGAGGCAGGGATGTCATGGGGTTCACACCCTACGGGTCAGACCAACCTAGAGCTCAGGGAGAGAGAAGGGCTGGGGAAGAGGATGGAGTGTCACGGAAGGCCTCCCCCAGAGAGAACAAAGACGGTAGGTAGAAAGATTCAAAAAGTCTACGGCACATGCGATTTGCCAACATCTACCAAACTTTTAAAGCCACTCACCTGTGGCCTGGCAAAGCTCTGGGAGTTACCCAGCCCGTCTACTTGCCCCTGTGCCCAAAGCACCAGTTCAGTTCCAAATGGCCAGAACCTACCTAAATGCTCAAACACAGGGATTGGTAAAACTTAGCAGGCTCACCCCGTATCTCCCACCTCCGGCCCCTGGCAGACATCACTAGCTGCTTGCTGCACTCCTTCCTCAAGAAAACACGCAGGCAGCCATTACCAAGCGATCAGCACCTTGGCCTGTGGAAGACACCTACTTGGTATCCTGGGCATAAGGGATGGGGGAACGTGGCATCAGGAAGGTGACATTTGGGTTGGGCTTTGGAAGACAAGACTTTGGAAGGCTTCAGAAGACTTCGGAAGACTGAGCAATCCATTCCAGCTGGAACATCAGAGAAGATGACTTCCAAAAATAATGTGGCTGTGAAAAAGCTTTTAAGTCTGCGAAAAATCCCAGGAATGATCATAATTACCTGCCAAATCACGAAAGAATTATAAATTTAAAAAAAAAACGCCTCTGGCATTTCCTTTGATATCAGAATGTTCTATCTAATCACATTGAAAGCAAATCATGTTTCTCCCTCCCTCAGCTCCCTAATTAGACACTTCCCTGATTAACCAGACCAAGACACCCCCCAAATTTTAACAGCAACTGAGGCTGTTCTGGTCACACGGCCCAAAGTGTCCGAAAACATTCACCGAGAGGTGTCAGCATCATAAGTTTTATCAAACCCACAGGCTGTTCTTGGGTCCTACACACACGGGCTGCAGCAGAGGGTTCGAGAACCTCTCCCTGGGATAAGAACACTGCACCTGCACCTTAGTAAAGACCAAGACCTTGCCAGTGCCCGTATGTCTCCATCTGCTTTTGAGCACCAACTGCATGCCATGGCTTTTCCAGGCATTATGCCCATCAGCTCACATGACCCTCACCCGCACGCCTCCTGGAGGCTGGGCATGCCTTCCCAAGGCTGAGCCTCAAGGCTCCGATTAGGCCGGGCTATGGGACTAAGTGTCCGAGTCAGAAAGTGGGAGGGCGGGATGGCTCCTTGTCTGTGCTCTCTGCACTCCATCTTGAGCTATGGTAGAAAGCTGTGCCCCTCAAGGATTAAGGAGAGGAGCGTGCCCCACAGGGTGAAAGAAAGCAGTGTGGTGTGGGCCAGAGGCTCCCGACCCAAGCTGATCATTAGCCACTTGGAGGGTGTTTGAAAACCACAGATCTGGAACCTCACCCTCAGAAGTTCTGAATCACTGGGGGTAGGAAGTCCAACAAAGTGCTTGTGGAAGGCCCCCACGGGCCATGATGATCACGCAGTTCTGGGAGCCGCCCGCAAAGCCGCACATGAGGCATCACCTGCCGTTCGGCTGGTCCTGACTTGCAGGAAACCTGGTTTTTGGCTCATACTGGCAAAGCAGCCATGTCACAGAAGCTCCTCCGCTCATCGGCTGTCCACTTCCAAACTCCTCGCGGGGCTGAACAAAGCCACAAGCCAAAGAACAACTACCCCAGAGCTCTGGCCAACCACAGACAGCAGCAACTGGCAAGCACGAGGGGGCGGGGGGCACACTTGGAAATGGCAGTTAGCCTGCAGCAGGGGCTGCCCAGAGGGTGTGTAAACCGGGGCCGAGATGTGGACGGTGGACTGCGGTCTACCAGGGCAGGACAAGGGAAGAAGAGAAGTTCACAGTAAAGATCTAAAAACAGTTAACACAATTTCGTATTGCAGTGCAATCCAGGAATTCCAGTTTCTCTGGGTCTTTTGGCGCGGGAGGTGGGGTGGGGGGGAGTATACACAGGTGTCAGTCTGCAATGAAATGGAAGTTTAAAAAAAAAACCCAGATCTTCCTTGCATTAATTATCAGAAACAATGAGTTAATGATGAAAAATGAAAGCCAAACTATGATCATTTTTAGAAGAGATTTGAATTCTTAAAAAAAGAAAATAAAGAACTGGGGAGCCTGGGCGGCTCAGTTGGTTAAGCATCTCTTGATTTTGGGCTCAGGTCATGATCTCACAGTTTCGTGAGTTTGAGACCCATGTCAGGCTCTGTGTGCTGACTGTGTGAGCCTGCTTGGGACTTTCTCTCTCCTCCTCTCTCTCTGCCCTTCCCCTGCTCTCACGGTCTGTCTCTCTCAAACTTTAAAACAACAAAGATAGAACGAATGCTATCAATAGCTGCCACTCTATCAGATGGCTATGCATCTTCTTTTTAAATTTTATTTTAGAGTACGAGAGAGAGAGAGAGAGAGAGAGAGAGAGAGAGAGAGATGGAGAGAGAATTTCAAGCATGTTCCACGCCCACCTCGGAGCCCGATGGACAGCTCGATGCCACGATCAGGACCTGAGCGGAAATCGAGAGCAGGATGGTCAGCCGACCGAGCCGCTCAGGTGCCTCTGTGTGGTTTTCTTGCACAGTGTCAGTCTGGGCTTGAACACTAAGAAAATGAGGAATGCTGACTGAAATAATGAGTCTGCAGACCCAGCCCACAACACAGGTCTTTGGGGGAAATTACAGCTGCCATCACCTTCTTTGACCCTGGGGTGTTGAACTTCTCCGACAGTTGCTGATCATGCCCATTCTCCAGGCGAGCAAGTTGGGGCTCCGGGACTAAGGAACCAACAGTCTCAGGTCACAGAGCTCACGAGTGACAGCGGAGATTTGAACCCACTAATGGTGGCTCCACAGCCCGTAGTCCTTCCACCATGTGACCCTCCAGGCGATGGATAAATTATCCAGCAAGAGCAACACTGTGACCGTTGGGGGACAGGGGAAGCCTAGGCTCAGCAAGGTGGAGAGCCCGTGTAAGGGCGCGTGGCCTATTCCTACCAGGGCCACGACTCTAGACCAGGTCTCCCGCTCCTCCACTGGCGCCACGCGACTCCCAAGGTGAGACACGAAGGGGGACTTTGCATGGCGACCACAGGGAGGGGGCGTCAGGCTCACGGGGGGCTTCCCATGCCTTATAGCTGCTCTACCCTCTTCAGGAAGCACCTCATCTAATGCTGTGGCTCCCTGGGAGGTCATGCTCTTCCTTCTGTTGTTACAGCTGAGGAAACTGAGGCCCAGAGGGTAATAAGCACCTTGCCCATGGCCACAGGGCAAGCCAGCAGCGTCAGAACCAAGATTCAACATTCTGAGTCTGCCTTCTGGAGCCTCCGCCCTGCCTCTCCCTCCACCATCCCCAGGATGCTGGCCGTAGTCTCCGCAGCACGGGGCCGGCCAGGGGTGACGGACCTGGACCGAGGACAAAGAGGGCCCCCCGAGGCAAGGAGCACCGGCACACTCACACCCCCCTCAGGACAGGGCACCGTCACACATGCACGGGGGCACACGTTGGTGCACACACACGCCAGGACAAGGCACCATCTCTCTCTCTCTCTCTCTCTCTCTCTCTCTCTCTCTCTTACTCTCTCTCTCTCTCTCTCTCTCTCTCTCTCACACACACACACACACCATCCGGGAAAAGGCACCATCGACTCTACAGGGCACGGCCGTCACCAGCAGGCAGATCTGCTCCCGCTGCTCTCTGAGCCACCAGAGGCCCAGCCTCAGGCCATTTTACAGACACTGGTGGGAAGGGAGAGAGCACCCAGAGGGAGCGAGGACCTCTGCTACGGCAGAGTGGGGAATTCAGGGTCCAAGGGAGAAACCCAAGAAGATTCCAGGAGCACCCCGGCTCCAGGGTAAGCCTTCTGCAACGTGTTTGCTGCTTCACATGAAGACACTTGGGAAGCTGGTTTCTAAGGAACACCGTCCGTATGAAGGCACTCTGAGGGGCTGTCAGGTTCACTGCAGTGTGTGCAATGTCACGGTGGAGTACAGAAAAATAAGGGGTGTGGAGGTCAAATCCAGGCTCTGCCTACTCGCGACCGTGCGACCCTGAGTAAATAACTTCACGTCTCTCATTCGTCATCAAATGAGGACACTGTCCCTTACTGAACAGGTTTCTCATGGGGAACGAAGGAAGAGTTCGGTAGCTGCCCGATGCCTACCCCAGGGAATGAGCCCTAGGTGATCATAACGAGTGCTTTCTGGGGTCAGGCAGCGTTCCAGGGGCTTCATACATGAGCACGTACAACCAGCCTGGGAAGTGTAGCTCTATGCCCGTTTTACAGATGAGGAAGCCAAGGTTCAGAAAGAGCAAGCGATGGTCTGCTAGAAGGGGTCCGTGAGCCCAGCACTCACGGTCCCGCGTCTCCTGTCTTCCCCATCCCTCCAGTCTCCTTCTTCCTTCCAGGCCACCTTTCGCTTTGCTCCTGCTGGGGGGAGGGGGGCTGAGCCCAGGAGATGTCCATGCTCCCGACTGCCCCCCTCACGAGCCAGCAGCTCTGCTACCTCGACACTGGTCCTCCATGATAGCACATCGTGAAGCTGTCAAGGGACACGCTCAGCCAACGCCTGGGAGGCAGACCCACCCCCAAGTGCCCCCGAGACAGGGCTCCGTCTGCAAAGTCGCTGAGGTAAGTAGTGACTTGGGAGGAAACCCTAGTGAGCAGTTCGGTGTGAAACAGCCTGCCTTGGTCTCCTCTGCGGCGAGCCCCTCTGTGCCCCGAACGCCAAGCCTGCGAGCAGTGATCCTTGAAAAAGTTTAGCTGGGATTACGATTTAATGGGGTGGGGGGGGGACACCCAGAACTAACAACAGCTCAATTAATAATGGGACGTCGCTGAGAAACGGATCTTTAGGTAACCGTGACAGCTCCGCCGCCGAGCTGCTGGGTTCCAGGCCCCAACGCCGGTCCTGGTGTCTCTCGACGCACGACCTTTCCCAGAAGACACAAAGGAAGCGCGTGGAGAAAGGCCACGCGAGCAGCAGCTGCTCGCAGCCTGGATAACTTCCTTCCTGCCTCTGCTAACGGCCCTTCAGGAGCAAAGGCGGCAGAGTGAGGAACGGCGCTGATACAGCAGCAGCCAGCACCTTCGCGGTGGCGGGGCCACGGGGGCAGGACTGCAGGGAAGGCGCAGCCCTGCAACCCAGCTCCAGCCCAGCCCAAGGATGCGCTCGGCCGAGAGCAGCGCAGGTGCATCACGCAGCCGCAAAGCTCTCCAACAGGTCCCGTCGCCCACCCTGCTGGAGCCTCAGCACCCAGGCTGCTGGCGGGGTGTTCAGGGCGTGCGCCCGGAGCCCCGAGACCTTCCCCCACTCCGAGCAGAGGCTTCAGGCAAGTCGCTTTTCCCTCCCTGGGCCTCAGTTTCTCATCCATAAAATCAGGTTGGTAACACTGTAAACGTCACGGGGCTTTTCTGACATTTAAAGGACTTAACATATGAGAAGTGCTTAGCCTAGAGCTTGGCGTGTGCTAAGTACTCCGTACTGGTAGCCATTATTTGCTATTAACCAGGTGCCAACAAAAGCAGCCAGTGTCCTGTACAGTCCACAGTTCGAACTCCTCTCGGATCCGCACCCCCTCCTCCAACCGGTCCCCCAAGCCTTGGGTCACAAGCACCCTCATCTCCCACCTGGACGAACACGGCAGGCCCAGCTGCCCGTCTTGCCCTCCGCCCCACTCCCGAGCTGGGGCTCAGTCCCCCTAAAACCCACACCAGATCACACCCCTCTCTGCTAACACCTGTCAATCAGGTAGACAAACAAGGACGTCTGCGATTTGCCTCAAGGTCGCACGGAGAAGGGGGTCAAGGAGGGTCTGCAGACGGCAGCACGGGCCTTAGAGAAGGAGCCGGGCGGGAATGCTACGGGCACAGGGAGATGCGTTATGCCATTCCGTCCATGTTGGAAGTTCCCCAGAGTTCCAAATGTAACAGCAGCTTTCAAGGGCCTCCCACTGATTTGGCTGGCATAGCATACGAGCGAGAGAAAGGGCAGCGAGGTGGGACGGGGAGGGGAGCAAAGATGAGCACTGACCAAACCCGACCACATGCTCCCCCTCCAACAATCCTACCCACCCTTCACAACTCAATTCAAATCCCTATCTCCTTCCCCCACTCCTCTGATCCATTCATCCACTGTCTCCATCAATGATTCATCAACGGTAGCAACAGCAGCTACTGTTTCCTGAACACTGAATGCAGATCAAGCATCAGCAGGGGCATAGATAAAGGATCCTTTGCACAAGAAAAAGCTGTGCATTCGGAGTAGCTGTAGTCTCGTGAAGCCTAAGCTCAGTGAGTGCGGTATGGGCTACAGACAGCTCCTACTGGTACCCGAGCACACGCCCTTGGGCAGTGTACCACCTGTACAACTGTACCCAGCTGCCTGAGACATTCTGCCAGGTGCTACTGTTGCTCCCATTTCACAGGGGAGGAAAACAAGATCCAAAGGAGCTAGAACACTCCCCCATAATCACAAAGTGGTTACTGCAATAGCTAACACCCGGATCCACACTCTCTTTGTTACACAAAACTCCCACAGAAGGAGGCGCAGCAATACCGCGGGCCAGCCTTCGTGCACCCAGCAGACAAGGCTGTCTCCCACACAATTCACAGTCCCCGCATGGAGCACATGGATCTCCCCCATGCCCACACATCTTACTTGGGATCACTGCCCAGTGACAAGTGACAGTGACAAGTGACCCAGACACTCCCAGAGCTTATGTTTGTTGGATTATGGGAGGGTCAATGGCAGAGAAGAGGACAAAGTGTGCTTTCTGTTAACACTGGAGATAATGCAGCTCACCTGGCATCATACAATGGTAGCAACTGTACCCATGACCGGTACAGAACACCGTGGAACTGGGGCAAGAATGACTTGAAACGGCTTTGCTGGCCTCTCCTCTCAAAGTACCGCTGGGACAGGCCGGCTCGCAGGGACCACGGCTGAGTCCAGAGGACCCCGGGGGCGGGGGGGAGGCAGCTCCACCGGGGCCGCATCCCGCTCCCAGCACAGAGCGCCTTGTCCGGCCTGCAGGCCAGGCACGGGAGGCAGGGGAGGAGGGCGGGGAAGGGGGCAGGCGGGAGGGACCCTCGTCACTCAGAGCAAACAGGTACTGAGCATGTCCTCTGCGTCAGACCCGGCTCCCAGCATCACCCGCACGTCTGCTCGCGCGCAGGCAGCCCGTGAGGCCCGGCCACAGCGTGTTCCCTCTTTAGAGACGCCTGAGAAGCTCAGACTCCTCCATTCAGGCAGTTTCTGCAGAGGGCCTCCCGGCCACAGTCTTCCATACCTCCGACACAGTGGCCAGCACGAGACAAAGCCCGGCCCCAGCGGTGGCTGCATCTAGCTGCCCTCTCCACGCGACAGATGGGGGGACCAGAGGCCTCCAGAGGTTCAGTCCTAGTCACACAGCACTTGGGATCCAAGCCCGGAGCCCACGCTCCCAGCTTCCGTGGTGCAATCTCTTGGGGCTCCGGAGCAGGTATTTTATAGAGCTACGCCTGAGACCAGATGTGCTCCCTGCACCCTTCCGCAACTCCCTCTTCGTTTGCTTATTTGACCATTGGCTGGTGTGCCAGGCACTGTCCTGAGTGCCCCGCATCGGTGGTGACCCTCAGGGAGCCCTCCCCCGCCATCTCTATGGGACTGAGACCCTGAGAGTCCCCACACCGTGCAGGCAGTGGTGCAGAGGAACGTGGAGGAAAGGCCCGTGGGGGCCTGGGGAGGGTCCGGAGCTTACATCACATGGAAGCCTGCAGGGCAGGAAGGATCCTGAACAAGACAAAATCCAGCACCCCCCCACCCCCCGTAAGTGCCTGTGCTCTGAGCTCCGCCTCCCCAGCTGCGAGGTGGGGACCTGTCACAGAGCGTGGGCAGGGCTGCTGGGACAAGAGCAGCCTTCAGAGCCCCCAGGCCAGCACATGTAGGGGCTCAGCCCAGGACAGCTGCTGCTGACTCCGCAGAAGGGGCTGCTGGACCCAGCAAGTTATATACACTATCACGTATCCGATACTCACTCCCCATTCCAGAGATTTCTTCAAAACATATCCCACACTGGAGTGTTGCTTTAACATTTATTGTGCAGGGTGCCGGAAAGCACAGAATTTCATGTAAGGATGTAAATTCTCAAGTTATATTGCTCTGTGTCGTATTCCGATGTCTTCTAGAAATGAGGGGAGTCCAGCCTGCGTTCTTAATCATGTTCCTTCAGAAGGCCTACAGAGACCTCCTGAATATTTCAAACACACCTCTATGCATTATGCCCACATTTCAAAAGAAAGACAGTAAATGAAAAACATTAAATTTTATGAGCCTCCAAAGAGTCCCCTTCTCACACCGCACGGCACTCGCCTCGAGCTGAGAGAGGCCCCCTTCAGCTAACGACCGCCCAGTTTCTCCCTGCGTGGAGAAACTAAGTCACCGCCCAGTGGTGAGCTGGGGCCGCCAACACCTGTACAGAAGGAAGGTCGTGCTCAAGATTAAGTGGGCAGTGTAGGCTCGCGGTCTGGAGGGTGGACTTGGACCTGGAAGGCCAGGGTTCAAACCCGTCTGCCAGTGGCTTGGCGGACGGCCTTGGACAAATCATTCAGCCTCTCTGGGTCGCAGTTTCTGCATCTACAAGATGGTGGCCACCGAAACACCTAAGTCATAGGTTTGCTATTAATATTAAAAGAGTCCACACACAACGAGGGCTCAATAAACAATCGGGCAGTTAGGATTCAGATTCTCACAGCTTCTGGTCACACATGACAGCGTGGGCACCTCTAAGATTTCTTTATGCCCCATGGTCCTCAAAATGGAAAGACAGGATAGAATCGTTTAGAAAGCAAACAAACACACAACATGGGATTTCAAGGCAGACTCAGTGGGTTTGAATCTGTGGCCACACCTGGCCAGTGGTGTCTCATGAGCAGGAAGAGGAAGGATTTCCTTACGGTTCTGACCATTTCTAAGTCTCACTGTTGAGACCGTATCCTCCTCCTTCCCTCCAAGGGGTACTGCATGACGTAACCAAGATCTTGTGTCCGTGGCAGTACCGAGAATACGGCCCGGCCCACAGCAGGCACTCAGCAAATATCAGATACCTTTCCTCTTTCCACAGAGGGCCACGGGGGTGCAACTTTTGTTTCGGGGCCACTTCAGCCCCATGACGTATTTACTGAAGGTAAACGCAACAGTGTCACAGTCCTTCCCCATGACTGACCCGAAAAGAGGGCCTCAAATGTGACTTTGTCCTGGTCTTCTATCATCTGCGCCATCGGTTACCGGTTGAGACCATGCCACCTCCCGGAATGTGGTAGAAGTAACTTGACAGTTCACCCATTCAGCAGCAAGTACCAAGGCAGGAGGGTGGGGGCGAGGTCTAAATTTCTCTCCCTCCCAGCAGAAAGCACTGGTCTGAAGGCACGAGCCCGCGGCTGCTCTAGCCCTGAGTCCTGGCGGCAGAGAGACCAGTGCTCACCTTTCCATCTCCCAGTCCCTGTGCTCGGCTGAGCACAGGCACCTGGCTACTTTGGCTAATGGGCTCCAGGCAGAAGTCACACGTGTCACTTCTGAGTCTTGGCCAAGGGCTGCTGCCCCTTACGTTAAACCCCTGAGACTGGGGAGTGCTTGTTACTGCAGCAGAACCAAGCCTATCCTGACTAACACAATTCTTCCATGTCACAAGCTTGGATGTCCCGGACTTGGGGGCCTGCAAGCCTGCAGAAGGGCATTCAGCCCAGAGAAGCACGTGACAGGCTGCCTGACGACACCCAGGGCAAGTAGGGATCACGTTCCCCTCTCATAACTGAGGAAGCTAGACACGGACAAGTTACATGACTTACAATCTGAACCCAAGTCTATCCACCCCAAGGTCTGTGTTGTGTCGGCTACACGAGCTCAGCAAGTGCTTCCCATACACCTCATGTACCGCGAGGGCCCCAAACACGATGCAGGTCCTTCCCCGGGCTCCAGCGAGAAGAGGAACCACAGGGTGGACACGTTCCGTGTTCTACCGTCAGAGGTCCTTTACCAACATTCCTGCACTGAGATACACACCTCTGTGTGTTTCAAGTACTATTCCCATTTTACAGGTAAGGAAATCGAGGTTGACACAGACTACAGACCGAGCTGGCACAATGAGAGGCTGACATAAATTAAGGAAAGATGCTGACAGAGGAGGGCAAAGGATACAGGGTCCTTTAAGGAGGCACACAGCACCTCACATTCAACAAGCGTGCAACTGAGGTAACAGAAGGTGAGTTCTGTTGCTGTTGGGAGTATGTCACAGGGGAAGGCAGCCAAGGGAGGATGGCTCTCTGCAGGCCCGGTCCCAGCCAACAACGAAAGAGCTTCGGTGTCTACAAGCAAGGTGTTCACAAGGGCGCACACGTCCTGCCCCGTAACCTCACATGCACTTCCGCCCGGGTGAAGGACACGCCACCATTCTCCTTGTCAAAGAAAACAGAGGCCTCGCCTTGAGTACATTAAAAAGGCAAGGTCTGGCCCAAACAACTCCTCGACCCCCAGCCTTCACAATGACGCAGCCCCCGAAAACACCGTGGAGACACTTAGGTGGAACTCCGCCCACGCCAAGAAGGCAAACTCATCACACGACACACAAAGCACTGTGGAAAGAACAGGGCTTTGGCTCAGGGATGTGGCCCAGCCCAGGTGACAGGTGAGTGCATCGGGGTGGGGGGGAGCATCACTCATAGTGTCTCAGCCCCAGAACTTCCACTCTGGACCCCCCTCATGAGCAGATCTATGTGCTCACTTGATGCTGTCCTTCTGCAGACGTGACAAGGATCGTGCCAGCCCCGGGAGGACGGGGGAAGGGGCTGAAAATGGCAGGTGATGGGTGAGCAACACCTGATCCCAGGGCTCCCACAGAAGCCAGGCTGCCCTTTGCTGCCCTTCAAGCCGCTCCATTCAACATCTGGGCAAACGGGGGAGGCGAGGTCTGCGAGCTTCCTGCTTCAGATGGAGATTTTTAAAACCTCTTTAGGGGCGCCTGGGTGGTCGGTCGGTTAAGCGTCCGACTTCATCTCAGGTCATAATCTCTCAATTCATGGGTTCGAGCCCCACGTCGGGCTCTGTGCTAACAGCTCAGAGCCTGGAGCCTGCTTTGGATTCTGTGTCTCCCTCTCGCTCTGTGCCTCCCCTGCTCACGCTGTCTCTCTCTCTCTCAAAAATAAAAAAAAAAAAAATTAAAGAATTTATTTAAAAAAATAATAATAAAATAAAATAAAACGTCTTTAGACGCCCTCAGCCAGCCCTGTGGTTTTAAACACCATCTGTACACTGAGGACCAATAAATTTACATCTTCTGGGGAAACCCACGCACCCATATTCAACTGCTCACTCATTCATGTCGAAGTAAATGGCCTGAAAACCAAACTTGACTTTCCTCCCCTTGCAGGTATCCTCATCAGAGCAGATGACAATTCACTGCCTTCCATTTGCGTGGGCCAGAAACTCTGAAATCCTCCCAGGCTCCTCCTCTTCTTGTGGCCCGTACCCAACCCATAGCCAAACCAGATACTCTCCTTCCAAACCAAGTCTAGAACCGGCCACCCTCTCACCGTTTCCCACCAGTACGCTGGTCCAAGCCACCAGGCTGTCTCCCCAGGACTCCTGCAAGAGTCCCCAGGTGGTCTCGCCGCCCCTGCCCGGCCCACCATCCACCTGCTTTCAACAGAGTGGCCAGTGCACCTGTGCTGCCACTGCTCAAAATCCGCCAGCAGCTCCCACGTCACTCAGAGTGAAAGCCATGTCCCAACAAGGGCCTAGGAGGCCTGGCCTGACCAGGCTCTCACATCTCTGTCTGCGCTGGTCTCCTACCACTGCCCCCGACACCATTTCCAGCCTTGCTGGCCTCATTTCTGTTCTTTAAACACAAGGGCCTTTGCACTCGCTGTGCCTTTTGCGTAGGACTTTCCCCTCCATATAATTAACCACCTGGCTCCTTCTCTCTCCCACCTGTGGGCCCTTATTCCTGGCTTACCTCCGTACGACCTGGCATGTCCACACTACAAACTATTTCCCCTTAGCCCCATCACTCCCTGCCCTTGTGCTGATTTCGGTAAAACCGGGCCTATTATCTGACTAGTCATCTTCATAGTCACTTCATCCTCACAAGTAGGCGGCAGCAAGAGGGCAGTGATTTTTGTCGTGCTCACGGCCATACCCGCAGGGCCCCAAACAGTGCCCGGCACACAGTAAGGGCTCCAGATGTGTGTGGAGCACGTGGGGAGAGGAATATACCTCTAAGCGTGTTCTAGATGTTAGCAATGTTAAATATTTAAATGTTAGAAAAGCAAATATCAGGGGCACCTGGGGGGCTCAGTCAGCTGAGCATCTGACTTGTTTTCAGCTCAGGTCATCATCTCACCCTTAATGGGATCGAGCCCCACACCCGGCCCTGTGCTGACAGTGCAAAACCTGCTTGGGATTCTCGCTTTCCCTCTCTCTGCCCCTCCCCTGCTTGCGCAGTCTCTCCCTTCCTCCCTCCCCCCCAAAATAAACATTTTTTTAAAACAAGAAAAAAAAAAGGCAAATACTAGGAACCCCCGCACTTCTTTCCACAAATTATGAGGTGGGCCTCTGGGAGGTGACTGGTCATGAGGATGGAGCCCCCAGGAATGGGATTAGGGCCTGTCTTCAACTGTTCAGGCCGCTAGAGCAGTATTTGGGTAAATTACAAAAATACATAGATATTTCTTACCTGTCCCGGAGGCTGGAAGTTCCAGAGCAGGGTGACAGACAGCAGGGTTGGGCTCCGGTTATGGCCCTACTCCGGGTGGCAGAGTGCTACTTCCCGTTGTGTGCTCACGAGATGGAAGGGGCTAGGGCTCTTGGGCTTCTTTTATCAGGGTGCTAAGCGCACTGCTGAGGACTCTGTCCTTCTGCCCTAACCAGCCCCCTAAGCCCCACTTCCGCAGCCCATTGCCGTGGGCACTGGGTTTCGGTGCAGGGGCGACACAGACATTCAGACCACAGCAGAGCCCTTAGAAGAAGGAACCG
The DNA here is from genome assembly GCA_028646485.1 of Cryptoprocta ferox. Taxonomy (NCBI): domain Eukaryota; kingdom Metazoa; phylum Chordata; class Mammalia; order Carnivora; family Eupleridae; genus Cryptoprocta; species Cryptoprocta ferox. The sequence continues at coordinate 9,512,451 of CM053564.1, read as the reverse complement.
TGAAGCCTGGGTCTCTCTCCACCACGGGAGGTACAGGAAGATGAGGTATGTGCAGAGCACGAGCTGGGCCCCCACCGAGACATGGAGCCACTCGAGCCCTGATCTGGGACTTTCCAGCCCCCAAGTTCTGCTGCCCCCACTGTGGCATCATTCCAGCAGCCTTCCCAGACCCAAACACCTCACTCACGGGAAGAGGAGAGTCTCCAGTGGGGTGGGAACCACGCGCCGCAGGCCATGGCCACGGTTCTCTCTGGCTGACCCAGCTCGCGCTGGCTCCACCCATGGTGCTGGGACCCCTGGGCACCTGCGGCACCACATCAGCTCCCTGAATCACCCATGGAAATGTGAGGGTGGTCTCTTTTTCCTTCCCAGATCGTAGCACTTAGGGCCTCATGCACCAGAGGGGTTGCAGGTCAGGCAGGGGCTGTGCTTCTGTGCACTGCTGCCTCCCTGAGCCAAATCGTGGTGCCCGGTACCACTCATGCTCAGAAATCACCAATAACATGACCGGAGCGGGGGAAGGGGGGGGCGGTCACTGAAACAGCCCAGGAAGCGCAACCATCATGGCCACCCCCGTTCCTATCTGCTTCCAGGACCTTCTTCCACATTAAAACTAAGCCCCTCTCTACGCCTGTCCTATGGGTTCCGGCACCTTCTTTGGTGACGTTTTACACGGACACCAGTGAGGTTTCTGACCCAAGACGTTTGACAAGGGAAAGAAGGTGTGAGGGGAGCAGCAAGAGGGCAGGCTTGGAGGCGGCGGGGGGAGGGGGGGCGCACGGTGGACCACCTCCACGGTCCCCACTGTGGGATGGGGCGGGCTGGCCGAGCTCCTGGGCCGTAGGCTCCACCCTCAAGGAGGGCACTGGTGCCTGATCGCTAGGGGTGTCAAGGGTCAAACCGTGTCAAGGAAGCTCCAGGGACCCTGTCTGGGACATGACAAGGGTACCACAGACAGGAGTGAGGAACGAAGAAGAAAATACCACAGAGGCCACCGCTCCTGAAGGCTGGCCTCCCGAGGGGCACACGCACTCACAAAGACTGGTTCTGAAGCCAAAGGAAAGTGCTGGGCCCTTTTCAACAGAGGCAGCCGTGAACTTCAGAATATGACATCATCTGTGGAGCGTTCTCCACATCTGAGAAACCTCCCCCACACTCCGGGTCACTGACCCGGACCCTCACAGGCGCCAACCACGTCCAGCTGCACCCCCACCCTGTGCCAACAGCCAGCGCACTACTTTTTAGAGGTCACGGCTCGCATCCTTCACGGGAGGACCTCTGTCCGCAGCCCGCACAGCTCCTGCCGCCTGTGCCGGGGGCCTGGGCCCTGCTCCCCAGCCCCAGAAGCCCCCCCCAGCTCAGGGACACCGTCACGCTGGCCTCAGTGTAAGTCCTGTGATGCCCGGCCCACTGCACTGCACACAGCAGGTCTACGATTCAGGTACGGAGGACCGGGACCAGACACCGGCAGGAGGGTGACGAAGATGAGTCCCAGCCCAACAGAAGAACAAAACTCCCGAGGTTCACATCTAACCCTCAACAGGACAGGCTGCTCTGTCAGGTAGTGAGCTCCCCGTGACCACAAGATCTCTACAAGCAAAGGCTGGTCCCTGACAGTGCTTCCAGCCTATCTTCTCATTTTTTTTTTTTAAACCCACCACACCCTGATACAAGGGTCTCCCAGGCCCTCTGCTGCGCCCTGCCCCACCTCACGGTCTCCCGCAAGCTTCCTTACTTTTCCTTCTCATCGCTGAGAACCCAGCTCAGACGTCACCTCCTTGGGGTGGTGTTCCCTGACCACCTGTCCGCAGGAGCTCTTCCTAACAACCGCCTGCCTGCATGTCATCCCGTCCCCTTAAGCGTGGCCCGGATCCAGGCCCATTCTCTGAACAGAGAATGGCAGAAGTTCTGTGATGCCACAGCTAAGGTAAGTTGCAGAAGCCTGACCCCTGTCTCGCTCTCGCCCTCTCCACCCCCAGTGGCTCCTTCGGAGGAAGCCAGCTGCCACGTGTGAGCCGTCCTAAGGGGACGCCCCGGAGACCGGGAACGGAGGGCTGTCTGAGGCCCCTGGCCATTGAGGCCCTCCGACCCAGAGGGGCACTGGCACGGGACGGGCTATGGACAGACGGGGTACATTCACATGCCGATGGCCAACTCTGCCACACATCAACCAAATGTTGTTTAAACCCGCTATGTATGGGAGTCATTTTTTTTTAACATGGAAAAAATCCTCCTTGAGTAACTTCTTGACTGACGACTTGTCTTTAGCATCTTCCCTGTGCTACGACATAAGCTCCAGAGAGGCAGGACCAAGTCTGGCTCCCGTGCGTGTGGGCACCAGAGCTCACGCACCTGTGCCCAGCCCAGGTGCTTGCTGTGTGTGAAATGAAAAAAAGCACCAATAGAACTTCCGTGTGAGTTAGGTCAGAGCGGGAGGTCTCTGGATCCCACTCCCTCCAGTGTTAGAGTTTCCTGACACCGGCCATGCTTGGACATGATCTCCTGGGACAGTCCCCTCTGGGAGGCTCCTGGCTGGGGCTCCGGCCATCGAAGAGGACACTCGTATGAGCCAGCGAGGCCGGCTGACACCGGCTGCAGTAACTGCCAGCCACTTGCTGGTCAGTTCAAAGCCAGGTCTGTCTGATTCCCCAAGTGGGGCACCTCCCTCCACACCACCCTGAACCTCCCGTTACTCCTGCGGCAAAACGAGTCTGAAGGGTGGGGGCAGCTGTGCAGCAGTCTCCTGTCTGCGGGCCGTTTATCCAGGAGGAGGCACGGGCATGTGACTTCAGCACCGACACACTAATACCTGTACGTGTGGCTTTGTCAATGTAGCCAGAAATCAACAACTAAAACAGGTCCTTAAAAACAACCTGCTGCTCTGCCAGAAGCATTAACACACCAACGCTCACTGGCTTCAGTACGGGGAAAAGCAGTCATCCCAACGAGACTGCAGATGGGCCGGGGGGTGGGGGTGCGGCTGGGCCGCATCAGGGCCCGGCCTGAAGGGGAAGTGTCCTACGGGACTGGTCCCTGCTGAGCCCCGGCTGCAAAGGGAGCTTCTCTTGAGGAAAAGGATGCAGAGCGCCCTGTTGGAGGAGCAGGCTGCAGTCAGAGCGCGTACCGACGGGGCCACGGACAGGGCCATCAGGGGAACGTGGTTCAACTGCACAGGCACGTCTGAGCTAATGTGGTGGCAAGAGCCAGCATCCCCTCGTCTCACCCGTTCCCCGACAACACAGGAGACCCCCCACACACACACACCCTCCTGCCCTCCAGAGGCGTGTCCTCGCACGGGCTCTGCGAAGGACTGCGCAGCACTGACGCCTCTTTCTCCCGACACCACCTGCACTTGCCTTTGCAGAGCGCACAAACTACAAGAGGGGACCACGTGCCACTTGCTAGGGAAATGAGCACAAACCGAGTCATCAGTCTAGGGCCGGCTTTGCAGGTGTATGACCGGCCTGGTGGCCCTGCGCTTGGGCTGGACATTCTGTGCTCACCACCCTGACTTCTTAGTAATGTCACCTGTGAACTGAGGCTGTGTAAGTGACATCTGACGGGCAGTGGGGTGTGTGCATGAGTAGAGGATACGCGGGGTCCTGGCTGCCTGCTTCCCTGCCACTCCCCGCCACCCCCCCCGGGAAGTGCCACCAGGCTCCATGTCCGACAAGGTGCGGCACGGCCCGCGCAGCTCATGCCATGGCACCGGGCTCCTGGCGCCCGTGATGCTCTGCACTTGCAAGGAGCGCAAGGGTCCCCAAGGGAACACGACTTTCAAGGGCAAATAAAAACTTTAAAAACCAGTCTGACAGGTCAGGAAACAGAGAGGGTGGAAGGAAGTCACTTTCATCCTAATTTTTCAACCAAGTCCTGCAGTTTCATGCTACACTGGGCCCTGCAGACTATGCTGTCGGCTGGGCCACGGGCAAAGGCCAGATCTAAGGGAAATACTTCTGTAATGCCGATGACAATGAATTCTTAGGAATTATCAAGGGAAAGGGTCCCTGCTATACGCATCTGACAGGACTGATGCCGCCCCCATCCCAGGTGACTGTCTCAGGAACAGCCACATCAGAGTGAGGAGAAGGGAGGAGACGGTGGCAGAGGCATCGGGAAAGAGAGGGGGGACCCCGCCTCCCTGTGGATGCTATGACCCAAGGCCAGGAGCTCCGGGGCTATGAAGAGGTGCCATGCAGGGATGGAGGTGCACGCCACGGGAGCTCAGGGGACAGGAGGGAGCTGGTGGGCTGTGGCTCGCCTGCACCGGCCTTTTCCAGGACATTCTGCCAAGACTGGTATAAGGACACACGATGCCTGGGCAGTGTAGCCGGGAGGGTCTCAGAGCTGGCCTGGGAGAGGAGCTCCACTGGGTGGAGCTGAAGCTTGAAGGACCAGAGCAGGTATCTGGAGGAGGAAGGAGGGCTTCTGAAGCCAAGAGAAAGTCACAGAAAAGCAGATGGGACTATGAGGGCTGAGGAAGAGTCTGCAGAAAAAAGTGTGGCAACAGGGAAGTGACACACGTCAGGCTGAGCAAGTAACGCAGAGACGGGGCGTCCATCCAGGGATTCCCGATGCTGGTGAGCCCGGAAGGTGGGCCTAGAGATGGTGTCCTCACGAGTCAGAGGCATCTGCTGAAGGATCCCGGGGGAGCCCACAGCCATCCCACCAAGCTCCAGGTCTTTCTCGAGTTTTTAGACCACGGCCTTAACCACGATTGGGACGGGAGAGGGCTTGAAGGCATTATTCCAACAGGCAAAAGGGTTATGCAGCGAGTAGCACGCATTCTTAAATTGTCGCAATAAAGGTGCTTTAACCCGACATCCTGACCGGCGTGACTATGAGGAGCTTCTCGGCTATGAGCCAAGGTTCCACGTTGCCCCACATCCCTGGAAAATGATGGTGCTTCGTGCACGGAAAAACCAGAGGCCACTCGTGTGGCAATGAGGCCAGGACATGCATACCTGCATGCACATGTAAACAAGTAAACACGCACTGTTGGTTCTGACCCCGACTACACATTCATCCCCCTTGACCACCGTACTTTTTCCTGAGGTGAACGGTAATAGTGTTGATAACAGCAGTAGCAACCAAAGTAACTAACGCTTATGCTTATAAATTACTTAATTATCATAACATTCTGCGAAAGGTCCTCTGTTGTTCCCACTTCACAGACAAGAAAAGTGAGGCTCAGGGAAGCTAAAGAACATGCCCATGATGACACACAGCATAGGTGACGCAACACCGCACGCTGCTAGCACCTGTATCTAAGACAAGCTGCTTCCAAAGCTTTTCAATCTGTGACCAAGGAGACCGACCTGGAGCACAGAGAGAAGGCACGTATCTTTCTTCCGTCCTGTTATCTCCACGTAGGAGGTTCTGAGAACGAAGCAGGGCCAAGTCCAGCAGCTGGGGAAGTAGGTCTCAAGAGAAGCTGGGGCCAAGAAGCTGTTTCTGAACAAGGGACGGGCAGGCCTGGGCACGTGGGCCCTCCCCCTCCCCAGCTCCTGTGAGCCCGGGGCCCAGGGCGAGAGGCTGTGGGGGTGAGGCCACAGCCCTCTGCCAAGACAGATGTAGCTGTGGACTTCGTGGGCCTCGAAAAGATCAACTGTTCTCAGCTTGTGGAAGGCAGATGAGGAATCCTCCCTCTGGTGGCTTATGAGGGGGCAGGCAGGGGGTGGCCACCCATGTTCCGTATCCAGGACTTGGCCCCAAGCTTACAAAGCAAATGCAAGGAGAGCAAGCCTTTCCTTTCAAAGCTAAAACTGGCCCAACACTCATCCCCCTGAGTAATGAGAGTCTGTGGCTAGAAATATCTGATGTGACTTACTGAGAGCCAGGTGCTGACATCAGCTCTAGAACTTGCCGCAGGCGCTCAGAGCCAGAACTTGTGCTGTGGTTAAGAACCAGGGCTCTGGGATTCGGCTGCCCAGCCCAACGACCTGTCGGGAGATCACCTTAGACCACTCTCTAAACTCTCCAGGACTCAGCTTCCTCACGTCGTAACAAATGGTGACAATGGTACCCACCTAGCTCCCAGAGCTGTCAGATTAAATGGTACACTTCTTACAGAAAATCTGGCTCCAATATGCACCGTAAGGCATTAGCCATTATTGTCCGTAACCACAAAGCCCATTCCACAGATGAGGCAAGTGAGGCCCAGGGAGGTTAAGTCACTTGCTCAAGGCCACGATGGGGTCTGTGTGTCCTGGGCAACATCTCTGTAGCCGCTCCCTCGTATGTTCCAAAACCACTGTGAGGTCAGCTCTACCGTCCCCATTCTACAGACACAGACCGGCGTCTGGGAAGGTGAGTGACAGGGTCACACGACAGTACAAGACAGGACTGAAGCTCACTTGCACCTTCTGGAAAACAAAACCTACACTCTCCTGACTGTACCACGTGCTCTCTGACAAATGAGGAACCCCGTACGTTCCTGTACGTGGCATAAACAAGAAACGCCACGTATAGGAACAAGGCCGGCAAACGACCATCCAGAGGCCAAATCGAGCCCGGGGCCTGTTGCTCTACACAAAGTTTTATGGGGATGCAGCCATGGCCATCCGTTCACATCTGGTTTATGGCCGTTCATCACAATGATGGAGACCGCAGGGCCGGAGAGCCTACAACACGTCCCATCTGGCTCCTCGGAGGAGGTTATCCACCTCTGGCTTAGAGGAACGGGTAGGGGGTGGCTGGAAGGTTCGCTAGTGTGCCCAGGCCAGCACAGCAAGGAGACCAGGAACTCGGCCACCAGGCCAACCCTGAGCCCCGTCTAGGCTCTACCAGTCCCATTGAGCGACCAGAGACCTTGAAGGACGAGTCATCTAATCGTCCTGTACCGTGTCTTCACAGGTGCAACGGGGGTAAGACTGGCCAAGGTGTCCCGGCCTCCGCACCACTGACATTGGGGCTCAACAGTTCCTTGCTGTGGGGGTGTCCTGTGCATCATAGGATGTTAGCAGCATCCCTGGCCTCTACTCACGTAGCCCGTAGCACCCCCTCCTCGTTGTGACAACCAAAGATGTGTCCCAACATTGCCTAAAGTCCCCTGGGGTACAATAACCACCCCCTCCCACCGCCACATGGAGCATCCCCAGACTGGGGCATGAGGCGGGGCATGCGCACGAGCCCTCCGCACAGGCCCCGACCCTGACGTCCTCCTCCACGGTAGCAGGGGGCTAAGAGAGCTTAGCGAGGTGGCGTCTGAGGACAAGAACCCAGGGCCACTGGACGCATCCGCTGGTGGCATTTTTATACAGAGCAGCGTATATTCTCACAATTTCCTTCGTGCTGCTCAGTGAAATCTACTCGGGTCACGAGGGTGAGGTGGGCCACCTGGGGACCGGATCACACGTCTGTGTGTGTGGGAAAAGGCACCGGGTCCATGACAGCCTACAAACCCAACTCACGGCCGCAAACACCTGAATCCCTCTGGGAAGAGAGTCCTCTGTCAAAAGGTAAGAAGGACGAAGGAAGATGCTGAAAACACGAGTTACGTCATTCAAGCCTCCTTGAATGGAGAAGGGCCGCTTCGCGGGGGTGCAAACGTCTCTAGTCTGCCCTCTGGAGGGACGGAAAGCAGGACTCGGTACCAGTGGACCGTGAATTTGAGAAGGCAACACCGTCCAGGGACACGTGCGCCCCCTTCAGCAAGTGTAGACACTAAAATAATGCACGTTCCTGTTTACTGCACAGACCTGTACATGATACACATCACTCGGGTCATTTGTGCCACTGAAACATGTCATCACAGAAGCCACTGGGATCCAGATGATCCTCATGGGACAACTCTGTTCGGTGCCTGGGACTGATGTGCCAGGCACTCAGCCAAGGGCCAGAAAAGAAACCCAGGTAGCCAGAGTCCACTGCTCTGAGCGGGCATGAGCGGCGTCAGCTGCCGGGGCAGCCTGGTGTCTCCGTCCCGCCTACCGTCAAAGCACAATTGTTTTGTTTTGGGAAACCATTATCGCCCACCTCCAGCAGCCCCAGCCCGGGTCTCACCAGGCGACAGGCCGCCGAGACCCCAACCCAGGCCTTCAGCTGGACTTGCTGAGCTTCCAGCCTAGAAGCCCGGAGCTCCTGGCATGTGAGCCTGCTGAGAACAATGCGGGGACTTGGGGTGCGCGGGGGGCGGAAAGGGCACGAGCTGGTGAGGCAGGGAGGTGGCGTCCTCATCACCCGAGCACCCGTATCCAACCACCACCCCTCCAAGACTCTGTTATGGGGCGAGCAACCTGGCTTAAACAGTGCCACAATCATGCTAGGACAGGTCTCCAGCGACCGTAACCAAAAGAGGCCAAGCAAGTGAGACACATCCGTGAAGAGTAAGATCCAAGCACAGGCAGCAGAGCTGTGAAAGAAGGGAATGTGGCTTAGCGGAGGCCCAAGGGAAGGGACTGACAGCCCTCCTGAGAGGCTTGACCGTGGCGAGACAAGGGAGGATGACTGAGAAGTCAGAGCGCGGGGTCCTCTGGGGACGGAGAACCAGAGATCCCAGGCACACGGCAGTCAGTCACGCTCCACGAAGCCTGGCCGTCCGCAGTCCCCCCGCTCCAGCAGGGAGTGAGGTGCGTGAGGGCCAGGCTCACAGCCTGCACTTCTGTTTTCTGAGCGCCACTGCCAGCACAGAAAACATGGTCACTGGGGATGCGAGGCAGCCAAAAGCCTGCTATTCCACTTGCAGAAGAACTCTCTTCACACTTGCTAAGGCGCTCGGAAGCATCGTGGGGTCCACTTCTAGAGTAGCTGCTTTAACAGACACTTTTTATCGCAAAGACCAAGGGATACCAACAAGTCAGAAGCATCTACGGTGGAAAGAAATTGTAATAGTAAAACAACAAAAGCCACAGTTACAGTCAAGCAGCTAATGTTCACGGAGACATTCTCGGCGGGAGACGCGGAGGTACACGCGCTGTCTGGTCGATGACGAAAGGGAGGCTCGGCCAAGCGGCGGCCTGTCCCACGGCATGCAGCAAGCACAGCCTGGCTGCAGTGACCCCACGCCGCTTGCTCCTATGCCCCAGGTGACAGGGTCTGGGTGGGGCTGAGCTCAGCAGGGAGGGCCTGGGGAATTGGGAGGATTGCGCTACAACCCGGGCTGGAAGCACGAAGGGCACTGTCCACCCGGCGTCGAGTGGAGTGTTGTTCAGACCTAATCCCAAAGGGTCACCTCACTGGGGTGAGCCCAGCAGGTGGCCCAACTGGGGACCCTTCCTCCCTGCCCACCCCCCGTCCATCAATGGACTCGAATTCGAAGGTCTCTGTGCACTCTCACAAACTGTTTTCATGCACCTGGAGATCCCACCTGCTGTAAACTGAACTGTGTGGCCCACCCCCCAGCCCTATCTTACCTAACCCCGCCGTACTGCAGACCCTAAATGCTTGCAGATAGTACCTTAAAGAGGCGATTAAAGTAAGAAGGGGTCACTGGGCTGGGCCCTAATCCACTGTGACTGGGGCCCTTATGATGAGAGATTAGGACACAGACACGCACGGAGGGATGACCACGAGGAGAAGGTGGCTGCCTACAAGCCAAGGAAAGAGGCCTCAGAGGCAACGGGCCAGCTGACACCTTGATCTTGGACTCCCTGGCCTCCAGAACGGGTAGAAAATCAACGCTAATTGTTAAACCTGCCTGGTCTGTGTGACTGAGGGCAGCCCAAGCACACGAACACACCAGAGCGCCCATCCTGCTGCGAAGGCTGAATGCCCCTCAGAAGCCTGGCAAGACCCCATCACCTACACAGATAGCTGTCGAGTGAGGAGATGTTCTGTCGTCAACACCAACCACAGGAAAGGGCAACCAAGAGAGGAGCCTTGAAATCCCGTCATGGGGAGTGACCGGCCTGGACGGTCTCCCCTCCAGTTCTCTGTCGCCGCAGCTCGGAGCTCTGTCAGCCCAGCTCGGAGCTGCACAGGTTTGTCTCTCCCCACCTCCAGCAGCCACTGCCACCCCCGAGCCCCCCATTTCCCAGATGTTGCAGACAGCGGCTCGCAGTGACAAATACACTGATTTCCATCTAACTAGGGCTGCCCCACAGACCCCTGCTGCCAGACACTATCATATACGTGTGCATGTGTGCGTGCATGTACACACACGGTTTCAGGCCTCTGTGCCTCCTACACTGCATGCCCCACGTGGGTACTATAATATTATCCCCATTCTCCTCCAAGAAACTTGAAGCACTTGTCCAGGGCTGCAGACTCAGGGGTGACCACAGATTCCCACGCAGGCCACCAGAGTCCCGACTCTCTGGTTGGGGTTGGCAAACGATGGTCCATGGGCCAAACCCAGCCCCCCTGTCTGTGCACATAATGTTTTACTGGAACCCAACCCCGCCCACGTGTTTCTGTGTGGTCTGTGACCCTGTGTACTCAGGTACATACAACAGAGACCTTCTGTCCATTAGGCTGAACTTATTTATTATCTGGCCCTTTTCAGAAAGTCTTCCGACCTTGTCTGGACAACTGACCCCGCGCCCTGTCCACCCAATTCAACCCTTCCAGGACTCTCCCCAACACTCGCATTCGGGCGGGGAGGGTGGGGGGAGAGGAGTAAAAGAAAAAATTCCATTTAAATATAATCCTACTGATGAGTTAAAGAGAAAACCAATTTCTCTGGATTCTTTTGTTCTCAGAAATTGCCAAGATGTCAACCTGACACAAGATAATAAATAAGAATAACCAGCAAAGTGCCTCCCAAGTATTTAATTAAAGCACTTTATCTGCTTCGCCACCTGGGAACAATGGGCCACAGGTTGAAAGATCAAGTCTAAACCTTAATGTTGAATTCTTGGTTTTATAAAGTACTTGTCACAACCTTAATATTACTTAAATGTAGCTTCCCCCCCTGTTGTTATTAATTAGGTTTTCCCTAACAGTCAGTATCACAATTACTCTTCAAAGAAGAGCTGCCAGAATGCATTTCACTAATTTTTGCAAAGCAAACCTTGTACAAATCACCTGGCGTGGGGTCTCCAATGTCCCCCGTTAGGCACAGTCTTCTTGTCAAATTGAAATCTGCTAGCACACCGAGCAAATACATGCCCTGTGACCTTCCAACAAGGCTGCTCCTTCTCACAAACGCTTTTCAGAAGAGGCTGGACGGGAAGGACTATGGTCAACGTGTAGGCATTTCAGATTTTTCTTCTCTCTTCCCATCAGAGAGGGGCCTGCAGACATGGGACAAACTGCCAGTCGAGGACACGTTTTTGCAAAGGAAACACAGTTAAGTCTCTGGAGTAGTTGCATGTTTTCAGTGCCTTTTCCAAGGTGGCCCTTCTGCCACATGGCTGTGATATGTCTACCATTACGGGGGATTAGAAGAAGGGCCAGGAGGAGGAGGAGAGCCTTCTGGGTGAAGTCGCTCTGAGCTGGAGTCCTGGCTGAGACTCTGCAGCTGCCGGTTCTGCTGTGCTCAACTCCCTCGAGGTCTCCTAGGACCTGATGGGGCTACAGGGGCTTTAGCATGCTTGGGGGCTTCGGTCATTTCCCAGATGGATGGAACGCTAGGTCAGGAGGAGTGCGCACCAGCTCTGAGCTGTGTTCATGGCTCTGGTTACCATCATGGGGGTAGGAGATGAACGAGGAGCCAAGACTTGAACTCCAAGGTCAGCAATGTGGGGACAACGAGGAGGATGAAATGGGGTAAGAGATGGGCTCAGACCAGAGAGTGCACACCGCTTTGGCTCGCCCAGTCTAGCTTAAAGAAAGAGAACGTCAGCTAGGTGCGAGCACTGAAATGCCAAAAACATCCCCACAGAGCAAGAATCAGCTGGAGCTGGGAAAGGCCACCCTCTTAGGACATTCCTGTCTTCCCCTGTCCTCCATCCCTCCCGAATGCCACCACCCTAGACCCTCTGCACTGCTGGGGCCTGCCTTCCCAGCACCCCGGGACCAGCTGGCGAGGGGCTACTGCTCCCTGAAGTTCCAAGGACATCATCCTCAGATAAACTAAAGGCAGTCCAAAGAGCCTATGGGAAGCTGGTTCCCCAGGAGAAAGCTATATGGGGGGAAAACCATTAACGTCTGTGATGGCTCCATTTGGACCTCTGAAGACCAGTGACCTCAGGTCCCATTGGGAAACTGGTAAAGTTTGCTAGACTCTTCTGTGGGGTCAGCTGACTCAAAAAAGCACTTAAAATCCATCTCTATTTTAGTATTTTAAACTAAAATTAGCTCTTAAAAAGCACGGGACAAGCTCAAATATTTCAACCCAATGACAATAAAACCTTCTATTTATCAACAGCATACTACATGTGAAAAGATTTCAAAACAGGATCCCATTCAATCCAACACCCCTGTGAGGAAGACTCCTACTACAGACGGAGAAACCGAGGCATAGGAGTGAAGCGATCAAGTCCGTACTCGGACTCCTATCCATCCCTCTTCAGAGCCCAAGCTCTTAAACTAGCCCACTGGTATGCCCCTCAGGCACAGATCTCAGACACCAGAGAGACCAAAGACGAGAGACAAAGCTCTTCTTTATACGTTCCCAGGCTCTCCGAAGATTCCAGAACAAAAGCCTGGTCCAGGGCTCATCTCCCTTTTCACCCTGGGACAGCCGACAGCGTCTGGCTAGAAAGGAACAGTCGCTTTGTATTCATCGTGCTGCTTCTGCAGGCATTCTTTCTTTGTGGCCAATGATGCTGCTTTTCTTCATAAGTAAATTGACTTTGTGAGAAAAATATGGGAGCCAATTCAAGGAAAATATGACATCAGTGCTGGTGGGCAGACAGCAGAAGTCATGACAGCAGCATGGGAATGACTCAAGAGAGCAGCAGTGACCTCAAGAGAGGAGAATGACTCAGCCTTAGGTAACTGCATTACGACAAGGCCCTCCAGAGCTGCATGCTCAGGACAATCTGCTGGGACACCGCAAAGTATTAGAACTCCGATTCAGAGTTACTTTTGCTCATCATCTTTAGGTTTCCCGGTTTTGTTTTGTAGATTATAAATTATCTAACTACGTACGTTGCCAACAAACATGTATACTGCAGTGGGGGGGGGGGGTGGGGA
>CM053564.1:9458504-9498931 GCA_028646485.1 Cryptoprocta ferox | reverse complement strand
CCGGCTCCAGGCTCTGAGCTGTCAGCACGGAGCCCGGCGTGGGGCTGGAATGCCTGTCTCGTAGCCAACGTTGGATGCTCAGCTGACTGAGCCACCCAGGCACCCCAAGTAAATATTTTTAAAGAAAACTGCAGCACTCCTCCAGACCCAAATTATCCATAAGGACTTCCAGAAACAGAGTTAGAGGACATAGAAGACTGTCCGCAAGCCCCATCCTCAAACCTCAGGTGACAGATTTAAAGGAAGCCTTTATACCCCTGGCTCCACCCACACCTACCGGGTCCCAAGGCCTTTGAACTTGCTGACTGTAAGCTGGAAACCTGGGAGTTGCCCAGAAAGCCTGGGATGGGGTTCCTGCGTGGTGACATCATCCAGTGTCCTCTGAAAGTGTGAGACCTCCATGGCCCACGTGACCACCCCCTGGCTCCTTGATTTCTCTGGAATTTGGTCTTGGTATCTCCAAAATGCGGGGATATGTGAACTTGATAGGATGGAGGAGAGAATTAATCAGGTGCTGTAATCCCACTTCTGTGCGTGCTCCTTGCCTGTCTGTGACCTCGGGCTCAGCCCTGGAGGAATGCGTGCCGTGTGTTTCTTGCCCCCATCCTGACACCTGCCTTAGAACCACTTCCTGGTGCTGGCAGTCGTGCCTCAGTCCTGGGGCGTCTCTGGGAAAGCTCCCTGCGTCCCCTGGTCGCACCGTCTGGGCGCCCAGCCCTTGGACCCCCAGCTGCTCCTCCAGGGGGTCCTTACAGGCGGCCGCCTGTAAGGGTCCTTACAGACGCCTCCTTACAGGCGGCTGTCTCGGGGGAGCCCCTGCCCCTTCCAGCCGTGTTATTGCTCCTCGGATCCCCTTCGGCGCGGGTGCACCAGCCTTCATCCCCGGCCATCTTCCTCCTCGAGGTCTGGACTGCCAGCTGAGGATGAGGGTGCAGGGGGTTTGCGTGTTGGGTTCCAAGGCTTCTCAGGCCCAGATGGAGAAGCAGGTGGTATCGGGGTCTTTGGGTCATCTCTGTGGGTCTGGTGATCCCAAGGGAGTGGTCGTTGGTTCACTCAGCCGGTACTCTCTGCCCCTCCTGTGTGCTGGGCACGTCTCGAGATGAGAGACACAAAGCTGGGGGACACCGTCATTTGGGCCGTGGGCCTCGGGAGACCGGGCCTTCCCCTGCAGGTGCTTGTTTGTTCATTCATTCATCTATCCCGTGATAACCTCTTCATTAACTGGGAGGCGTAGGCCCCTCTCCTTGCGATTGGGGCTCACAGTGAATGAAAAGGATGAAGACCCCTGTATTGGTGGGCTGACCTTCTGGTTGGGGGAGACTTCCAGCCATAAGCAAGTAGGATAAAACAACGTATGTCCCGTTGGAAAGTGATAGTTGGTGTGGCGGTAAAGTGAAAATGCAGCAGGCCGAGGGGGACCGAGGGTGTGGGCGGCTCTGATGGGGACCCACATCAGCCAGTCCCCAGCTTTGGGGACACCAACCAGGTGTCCTGAAGTTGAGTTTAGCTCTGATGAACCAGAGTTAGTGCAGACAGCACGGCCTGGGGGCCCAATCCCAGAAGATGGCCTCCATTTGAGATGCTGGTTACGAGTCTGAGGCCTCCACCTGCACTTTGGAGTGACGGACTATAGATTGGAGGTGCTACCACCCCTTCGTCAGGCTCAGTAATTTCTAGAATGGCTCCTAGAACTCAGGGAAACACTTACATTGACTGGTTTATAAAAAGGATTAAAAAAGGACACACACAGGTGAACAGCCAGATGAAGGGATAGACAAGGTGAGGCGTGGTGGGTCCCGAGCACGGGAGCTTCTGTCCTTGGGGAGTTGGGGTGCCCCCCTGCTGGCACGTGGATGTGTTTACCAACCCTGAGGCTCACAGAGCCTTCTAGATTAGGAACTTGTGTGAGTACTTGGTTACAACGCATGATGGATCATCATGAACTGAACCTCCAACCCTTCTCCCCTCCACCTAGGATGGGAGTGGGACAGAAGCCTCCAAGCTTCTAATCACAGCCTGGTCTTTTGGGTGACCAGCCCCCTTCCTGCAGCCCACCAGGAGTCCCCTCACTGAGATACAAGATACTTCTCTCAGGAAGCTCCAAGGGACTTGGGAACTCTGTGTCAGGAACTGGGGGGCTTAAGACCAGAGTATAGATTTCTTACACAGGTAATCTGCTTTCCTACCTTCCTGGCGAAGAGGAAGAAACACTTCGTATCTGCTCATGTTGCCTGGGACTTGTCGCAGTTTGGGAGTTAGCGCGCACACCTGACATCTCCTCAGACATGCCGAGTATGGAGAGAGTGGTTATTTATTTATATCTAATGTACAGTCAGACACCCTAGAGGCCTTGTAGCATTTTTCTGTCGTCATATGACTGTAATAGTTAAGTATGAAGACGCTACCGTACGTGGACCAGAAACTGCCCATCCGTACACAGAGAGGTGGATTCAGCCCTCTGGCTTGGAATGTTCCACTTCCTTCCCTGGATTCCTCCTCCTCTCCCTCTGTCGTCTGCTTCCTCCAAATCTTCCTTGCTTTGGGTTCTTAGATATAATTAAGATTCTCTGGGAAGTTGTCAGTGTTGCAGAACATGTCTGTGGGCTTTTTGAAACAGCCTCCTGGTTTGTCATCTATTATCCTGTTGTTCCAAATACGTCAAAGTCTGTTGCTCACGTGGGAGGGAAACACACTCAGCTTCTGGATATCCAGGGAATTGTTGAGAATACAGAGTGGTCAAAGCCAGGCCACCTGGTCCTTCTGCCCCGTCTTTGAGGGGAGGTGGTATGGGCTCCCTTCCAGTGTGGGTTGGGTTGGTGAGGTCACTGGTGGATGTGGAGCCCTCCCTCTTTTTGCCTTCCGTCAGCGCGAACAAGCCCTCATTACGCCATGTTGTGGCCACCACCAGGGTATGTCTCTGGCTTCCCTCAACCAGCAGCCTTGGTAAGAGCCGTGGCTGAAGACAAGGTGCCCGGTGAGCTCCGCAGAGCCCTGAGGAGGGGATTATTGGGGCTAGCCCTGGTGGGTCCCGTGTGGTCCCTGGGGGTGAGCTTGTGGGTGTGCTTGTTCTCCTGTTTCCTAGTTGCTGTCCACAGGACGTTTCTTGTTACCTAATGCACTGGTTCAAACTTGGTGCATTGAAATCCCCTGAGTACTTGTTAAAATGCAGCTTTCTGACCGTCCCCTCAGACTGATTGGTTAATTCTGGGAGTGGGGCCTTGGAACCTGCCTTATGACACTTGCCATGCCTATCCCTCGCCAGCGGATTCTTCTGAGGGTGGCCCACAGTCCATCCTAGAGTCCCACCGATCTAATGGGCCTGTCTGTGGTGTCACTACCACGTCCATGAGCACGCTTCCCTGCTGTCTCTTCCCTCCGGACATGAGCAAGCTCTCCTGCCTCCAGCTGCGTTCGCCTCTGTCCTGCTTGGACCTTTGCTCTTGCCCATGAGCTTGGATGTTCCCTGTTCTTCTGTGCCCTTATGAGGCAGCGGCCACGTTGAGGCTCCCCCTGTGCTTTTCTGTGATCTCTTTTTTTTTTTTTTTTCCTACGGTGACTTGACCTTGTGGCATTCTTTAGAATTCATAAGGGGACATGAGCTTTCCACACGATTTCTTTCTAAACCCGTCAGTAGTCCCCTATCCCCACTCCCTTTCAGAAGTGTCAGCCCTGACCTTGAGTCTCAGGGATGTGGATTTTTCTTTCCTGCTTGTGTTCTGGGCACTCCTGTTTCAGCTTTGACATTGCTCCTCTGCGGGTTCCTGGAGCAGAGACAGATCGTGAGTTTTCAACATGAATTGCATGGGCTTTAAAAAAAAAAAAAAACCCAAAACAACCAAAAAACAAAAAACACCTCCCCTTGACAAAATTCCCTTCCTGAAATTTTTAGCATTACTGGCTTTTGTTGACTGACTGGGTACTTGCAGCTTCTGGCGTGGCGAGGGTCCTGAATGCTGCTTGAGGTACTTGCTGGTGTTACCTGTGGGCAGTGAAGAAGTCACTCCTCTGAGCCCAGGCTCCGGTCCCTCACCTTGGGGGCACACGTCCCTGCCCTGCAGCTTGCCAGTCTGGTGGCACCGAGCACGTCACATACGTGTCGGCCCTCTGGCGCCTCTGTCCTGGTGCCTGCTGCCTCGGCCTCTGTCAGGTGCCCATGGCAGTGGCTGTGCTGTGGGCTCCAGTTTGCTGCTCACTCCAGTGCCCCTCGTGTCCTGTCAGGCTTCTTCGGCATCTCGAGGGCTGCAAAATGAACGTCAGAACTGAAATCGACTCAAAGTCTTCTGCTTGGTTTCATCCACGAGGGCGCGGAGGCCCACGGCAAGGAGGTGGCAGTTCAGGGTCCCAGAGCACTCTGGGAATCTGGGTGGTGGGAACCCTTCATCAGCTCTTAGAATTGAAGTTATGCATACCCTTTGACTTAGTATCTCCGCTCCTAGAAGTCCGGAGAAAGGTTCGTATCCGTGCACAAAGACAGGCCCAGGGCTGTGGATTGTGGCAGTGTCTGAAGTGGGATCCGTTCCAGAGGCTGGCGGAAAAGACTGTGGTTGCACCCTGTTACGAATGACGCAGTCCGTCTGCCTCTGCCGGCTGGGGGTGGTCGCCTGGGCTGGTTGTGGAGTGACAGGTGGCTGTGCAGCGTGGGCCCTTCACGCTCTAAAACTGCAGCCTGTAAGAGTGCGTAAGTATGTACATATCTGCACTTAGAATCCTGTAGCAACAGTGAGGGGTGGGCTTGGGTTGGGAGGGAGACTGGTGAAGGGCGCAGGGCACTTGCTATGCTCTGTACTTAGGCATTGGAATGTTTTAGAAATAGAGAAAGAATTCACATCACCTACAGTTTGCATGTTTTAAGTGCACAGCTGAGTGTTTTCTAGTATATTCACTAGGATGGGTGGCCATCACCGCTCTGACTCCAGAACGTTTTCATTGCCCTGAAAAGAAATCCTGAACCCACTAGTGGTCGTTTTCTGCTTCTGTCGATTTGCCAGTTACAGACATTTCATATAATGCCCCACTCTCTGAAGGTAGGGTGTTCCTCGGAGAGCTTCCATAAGCCAAAATGGTCTAAGGTGAAGACCAGAAAGTTCGGGCAATGCCCTTGGCTTTGACGGCAGACCTGTATTAGTACGGTGACCTCTTTTTTCATGAATGGGAAGACCTCCGGATTGATGTAGTTTGCGAAAACAAGTAGTAATGTAGGTCTTCTGTAGAGGCAAAAGGCACGCTGCGAACTTGGGGGGAGTGGGGGAGCCCTGTAATGGACTCACTGTGTGTGGCCTTCGGCATCTGGCTCTTTAACTTCGTGTAATGTTTTCAAGCTTTATCCATGGTTTGGCAGGGATCAGGATTTCATTCCTTATTAAAAAAGCTTTTTATTTTCAATTGTGGTAAAAAGTACATAATAAAACTTCTTAACCATTTTTGAAATGTATAGTTTAGGAGTTTTAAGTATGTTTAAATTGTTGCATAAACTTCTCCACCATACATCTCCAGAATGTTTTTATCATCCCACAGTGAAACTCTGGACCCATTGGACAGTAACTCCCCATTCTTCTTCCTCATCCAGTCCCTGGAAAGTATGTTTCTACTTTGTGTCTCTGTGAATCTGGCTATTCTCTGTCCCTCCTATAAGTAGAATTATATAGTTATTTGTCTGGTTGTGACTGGCTTATTTCACTTAGCCTAATGTCCCCCAGGTTTATCCATGTTGTAAAATGTTATGATTAACTTCCTTAAAATTTTTTTGTAATGTTTATTTTTGAGAGAGAGCGGGAGCGAGTGAGAGAGCATGCGCATGGGTAGGGGAGGGGCAGAGAGACACAGAATCTGAAGGAGGCTCCAGGTTCTGAGCTGTCAGCACAGAGCCCAATGCAGGGCTTGAACCCATGAACTATGAGATCATGATCTGAGCCTAAGTCAGACACTTAACTGACTGAGCCACCGAGGTGCCCTGATTAACTTCCTTTTTAGAGGCTGAATGATATTCCACTTGATGTGTATACCAGATTGCTGATGAACACTTGGATTGCTTCTGCATTTTGACTAATGTGAATAATGCTGCATAAACTTTCTCTTGTGTTGTTTTAAACAAAACTTGTTGCCATGTATTAGTTGTGAACTTATAATGAAATGGGAAATAGAAAATAAGTGGTCACATCGAGAATGTAAAGGTTTCTGGACTCTGAGTATTTTTTCTGGTGTGGGGCCCTGCATGGGAGGGAAAAACCGTCCCTGGGAACAGCCTCCTCGACCTGTCGGAAGCCTGCTCAGCCTTTCCCTCTGGAATTGAGAATCCTGTCAGTCTCTGCCAGGCCAGACCGATGGGGTGGAAAGGGAGAGATAGGAGGTCCTGTGGACGGTGTAATGTGGTCCTTCAGACCGTGTTTCCGTCCCTTGCAGAAGGGAAAGGAGGGTGAAATAAGCCAGTAGTGCCAGCTACTGAGTGAGCGTCTGGGGAACATGAACTGCTGTGAAGTCACTACTGTGTCCTCTCTTGTTGGAGAGTTGCCCGATCCCTGAGTGGTTATATGGGCCAGGGAAGAGTGGGTGTGGACATGGCTTTGAGAGAATAGAAACTGTCTAGAGATACAGTGGATTATTGTATGACCTGTGGCTGTGTTGGGATTCCTACCACGTTCCTGCTGCTTAATTGGCTGAGGTCTGGGGTATGCGCATCAGGGGCACGAAAATATAAAAATGGACTTTTTTCCTGCAGTGAACATGTGTTGTTACCATTCTAATTTGAGAATATAAGCTTGTTGAAGAAAGAGAAAACACACAACAAGTTCTGAAAGCCATGCTCAATAAGCCTGGTCAGTTAGGTGGCATCTTCAGTAAGCGTGACAAAGGTTGGCTGACTGAAAATCTGGGTAAGGTGGTACATTCAGACCCCCAAGCAGCGTGAGTCTGTCAGGCAGGAAGTATGGACGATCTTACTTGTGCCCTGTCTGGTTTTGAACTTGAGCCGGTTGAGAGAAACAAGGTGGACCCTTGTCCACTAGCTTCCAGTCTAGGCTGACAGACGAGGTCACAGTCTGATAATCCACCCATGGCCCCAACCACCACCCTCAGGGGCAGGCCTCGGCTTCTTGCTTCACCTGCTTCCTCGAATTCTCCGACGGTACCATCCCTGCAAGGTGGGTGTGATCATCCCCTCTTGACCTCCCAGAAGGCGGAGCATAGATCAGCTGGGCACCTTGCAGGAAGTGGCCAAGCTGGGGTTGGGAAAGGGGCGCATCTGAATTCAGCCACTGTGCCTTTTGCACTGTTACATCCCTCTCACTGTATTGACCTGTTTCCTTTCTTAACTGCCCCCATGTCGAGTGGCTTATGGTGCGACACTGAATCCTGGAACTGAGGCAGTTTAGAGAAATCCTCCACATGGGCTTTTAAAACTCCAGGATGTTTTCTTTTTTTTTTTTTTTCCTCTTAGGATGAGAACTTTATTTTTTTGCCTTTTTAATTTTTCATTTTATTTATTTATTTATTTTTTTGAGTGTGCTTGAGAGCGGGAGAGGGGCAGAAGGGGAGAGAGAGAATATTTTAAGCAGGCTCTACACTCATCGGGGAGCCTGATGCAGGGCCTGATCCCATAAGCCTGGGATCGTGACCTGAACCGAAATGGAGAGTCGGACACTCAACAGACTGAACCCCCAGGAGTCTCTCCTTAACAGTGTTGTACAGTGATTATCCAAGGAAGGTTTTGATTCCCATAAGCCCAGGGTTTACAGCTAAGCCATATTTGCGTCTAACGTGTGTCCTTGTCCTTGCTTGGACCACCAGCTACACACCTGGTAGTGTCCTTGGTCACTCTTCATTCCCACCCTGCCTTCTACCAGAATAAAACTGCACACATTTCGGTGACTAATTAATTCTTGAGCTCTGACACATCTGCATTTTGAAATGAGCTGTTTAAAAGGCATTTGGAGCCATCCCGTGTCCCCTTGTCTCGTTGACCAGCTGACTCTTCGCGGGCCTCTGCAGGGTACCGTCTGGCCCACAGTTCCGTCTAGCAGACCCTTGCCCTGCCTACATCAGGGCAGGAAAGCACCGTGCCTGGCGTGCCCAGCTGCCATCCTTCATTCCAGCCAGAGAAGTGGTTTTCACTGTGAAACTGCTTTTCCCTGAAAAGGAAAGTTTCTCTCCAGTTTCTCTCCAAGCCTCTGCTAGGCTGCGTCACATGAGCAGGTGAAAATGCACTCGGCGGAGGGTGTGAAGACAGTTTTGGGTTTGTGCCGCCATCATCCCCACCTGCCCCTGTGCCTGTGTTCTATATTTAGATGAGCTCTCAGAGATGCGGCACCTGAACAGGTGAACATCCTTCTCTGGAAAGACCTAGGAAGGATGGAAGCTTCTAGTAAAGAGACTTTCTGTTTGGAAAAAGAAGGCAGGCTTTTACCTCGCCTTTGGTTTTAAAAACCTGTCCTGTCTTTCATGTTTGGAGAGGGAGTAGCAAATACTTTGTAGTCTTCTCTCGATTAATCCTCACGAGAGGTGCCCTTCCTGTTGTACAGAGAAGGAAACTGAGGCCCAAAGAAATGAAGTAATGTGTGTAAGGTCTCACTTGAGTTGCTGGCAGAGCCAGGATGTGACCCTAGGGATGCCTGTAGGTCTGCCCATGCTTCCCGTCTTACATGATGCATCGCCTGTTATTAAAAAAGCACATCCCTTTGAATCCCTCGGTTCCTGGTTCTGGTCTTGAGGGACACAGATGAGTCCTCACTCCTGGGATAGATCACGTTGGCCTGGATATCCCACCCTACGGCGTTCCTGAGACAGCTTTCTCTTGGCCCGACTGTCATACAAGCCCCCTGCTTTTTGGCTTGTCTTTTTTTTTTTTTTTTTAAACCAGAGACTCCTCTGTACAGTGGGTGGGTTTATATCAAGTTTTGAAGAATTTGGTAGCAACTCTCAGGAGAACTGGGAATTTACAGTATTCTTACACCATGAGGCAATCAAAGCTGTAAGGGTGTGTGTGTTTGCATGTAGGAAAGTAGGCCTCCCTTGGAGTTTTGGCACATGGTCTTGGAATTCTGCCTTCCGTGGAAATAGGTACCGCCCTGGTTTGTAGGCTCCGGATGGCGGGGACGCAGTGCAGTGAGGGGGGTGCAGCACGGGGTTTTGAAACCCGTGTCCATCAATGTCCAGGGACCATCATTTACACTGCCTTTTTTTTTCTTCCTTAAATTAAACCCAAACCTCTCTAGTCTCATCTCTGAAATGGAGATTTTTGTGCAGGGGTGTCCTGAGCCTTAAGGGAGCGGCTGTAAGTGATGTGGGAGGTGCAGGGGGTGCAGGGCTTGGGTAACAGTAGGTCATTTGGCTCTTGCCTATTGACCACGGGTGTTTTGTCCTGGAGCCTGTGACGGTGGCAGTGTGACTGAACCGCGCCCGCACCACCAGAACAGTGAGTCCTTTTCAAAGCCACCTTCTTCCCCAAGTACAACGGTCTGGCTTCTCATGAGATGTTCAAGGTTGGATAAGGATTTCTTAGCTTTTGGGGAGTTTCTTCCCCAAGATCGAAAGTCGCAGACTGGCAGCCATGGTTCATATGCTGCCCCCGTCCCTGAAAAGGCATCACATGTTGAGTGCTGGATGAGCAGGCCCCCCAGAGTGTTCGTCCTGAGAAATTCCAGAATCTTGTTGCCTGGCCGGTACCTGGTTTGGAGAAGCTGGAGCCACATGGGGGCCAGTGGCAGCGCTGGCTTCCTCCGTCTGTGTCACAGCCCTGGGGCAGGGCAAGAACCACCCCTCTTTCCCTTGCCCGCCCCCCCCCGCCCCGTCCCAACTTCTCATTAGCTTTTGGACCTTGTGAGTGCCTGCTGGCGCCGAACTGAATGAGAGACTGAGCATGGTGCTCAGTTACTGAGCTGCTGATGGGGTGGGGACAGGCGGCACGTGGCAGGGGGAGGAGCGCTGGTGGAGGTTTTTCTGATTCCATCGCGTGATAGTTGTCTGACCTTGGGCAAGTCATGAAACCCCCTGGAAAGTCTCTTTGGGGGTTGTCACTAGCCACCTTGCATGTTGATGGTGAGAACAGGAAATACCGTAAAGTGCTGAGGAGCGTGCCTAGCCAGGAAGCACCCCAGTTGGGTGGTGACGCAGTAGTAAGAGCGTCTGTGCGCCCAGCCACGTTGAGCGCAGTGTTGGCCCCCGTCCGGGTGGCTCCTCCTGCAGCTGTTGGGGCTCAGGCTCCTGCTGATTTACAAAGGAGGAGACTCTGCCTCCAGCGGACAGGCGAGCTCATCCAGTCTGGTGGTGTTATGGTGTCTACACCACTGACTGCTAACTTGAGGTCCCCAACCTCCCCTCTCCCTGGAACTCCAGACTCACATGCTCCTGGGCTCATGCTGCTTGTTCTCAGATGGCCAGGGGTTGTGCCACACCTAACTTGTCTGAACGCCAGCCTGCTCTGGTCACTGGCCTCTTCTCTGTCACACCCACCCCTGCCCAGCTCAGTGAAATGATAGTCTCATTCGTTCAGGTTCCTGAGGCCAAAACTGGTGGTGGTAGCGTGACTCCTTTCTTCACCCCAAGCCCACATCAGGTATGTTAGCGTCTTCCTGACACATCTGGGAGCGCTGTAGCTGGGGCTTGTGGGCTGCCTTCACTCCTTGAAACAGAACGGCAAGTTCTTTCTTGAAGGGCTACCTGAACTGTGCCTCCTGCCCATGGGCACTCCACCTGCCCCCCCCCCCCCCAGTTTCCCCACTTAACCCTTTACATGGCTGGTAGAATGATCTTTTTAAAAACATCTGATTGTCCTGCCTTTTGTTCTGAATCTTTCGGGGGCTTCCTGTTTTTGCTCAGAATAAAATCCCCTCACCTGCAGCCCCCTGCCACCTTGTCTTTGCTCTCACTTCCTGTTCTCCCTCTCTCATCCATTATCCTTCGGCCATCCTGGCTTCCTTGCTCTTCCTGGGAATGCTTTCTCCCGGGGCTTTGCCTGGCTCACTCCCTCACTTTATCCTGGTCTCTGCTCCGAGGGTATCTCCTTAGTGAGCCTTTCCTTACACTTTACTTACTTAGCACTCACACCATCATTTTCTCATGCTTAAACCTCTCCAGTCCCCCCCCCCCAACCCCCCACGCCCGGCTGCAGCACTTCTGGTGACCTGGCGCATTAAATAGTTAATTACTTTCCGAGTCCCTCCGCTCCAGTGTAAGCTTCTGTTGGCGCTCGCTCTTTCCCCCCTTAGCACGACCCTGCATGTCCAGTGTCCCGTGCCTGGCACATCATGAATCTTCAGTAGCTAGTCATTGTGTTGAAGGAATAAAAGACTTGCCCAAGGTCATTCATTGGGGAGTGGTGGAGCCATACTTGGCCCCTGGTCTCTGATGGCAGAACCCACACTGTCATCGTCACCATGCTCTCCCCTTGTCACAGCCGGCACTTGGAAAATGGTGGATGGTATTATGAAGACTGTTTCCTGTGCCGGAACAATGGTGGACACCTGCTGTCTTGAGGGGATCATTGTCGCTCACCCAGGGGGGACCTTTCTACTTGGGAACCTTCAGGTGTCCCAGATTTCCCATCACCCAAAACCTGGCCTGCTGTTCCAGGACCCGGCACACTTCCTTTTGTCCATCAGAACGTTCTGGGGAACCATCTCTGAATTTAAAGTGGCTCTTGATCCTCTTCGGCCACTGGGTTCGCACGCTGTTTGCATCTGGGGTCCTGCTAAGCTTGTTGGGTTTGAAAGCAAAACAGTGGTCTTAGCAGACTGTTTGCCATGCTGCTCTCCATGGTATTTGTTGTTTTTGCTTAAAATAATTGAGGCGGAAAACCTCCTGTGTTCTCCAGTGCCGGTGAGCGAGACCTGCATAGCGTCTGCCTCTTTCAGATGACTTCTCACAGACACCTCCAGACCGCAGTGGCAGGTTGCAAGGAGGGGAAAACCGTGTCATGTTCGCTAAGTTTAAATGACCTGCTAATGGTGCTAACAAACGCACAGCTTATCTGGAACACGAACAAATGGTTCCGATCGAAAGTAACTGTCTTGGTGCTCCCACCAAACGCAGTTTTAGTGCCGACTGGATTTAAAAAGAGAAGCCTTACTGGTTTGGCCGAATGTTCCCATTTGGGGTCTCATGTCTATAATTAGGCCGTCGTGGAAATACAAGAGAAACTTCCCAACCTCTCAGAGTGTATGCAGGTAAACCAAGTGTAGGTTTTCCTGTGAACGATGTGCATGTTAACCAGGTTGAGGGGGCCAGTGGGGCGTCTCCGATACCGTGCACGCGTCACAGACCTCTCCCCGTCGGGCGCAAGCATACGGTGGCCACACTGCGTGGTACATGGAGGCCACAGTGAGGTGACGCATTTGGAGGTGCGTGGGGAGTTATAAAGCGCTGCGTCAGAGGAAACTCTGTCACTGTCATATTTTTTTTAATTTTTAAAAATGTTTTTAAATTTATTTTTGAGAGGGGGAGAGAGACAGCATGAGCAGGGTAGGGTCAGAGAGAGAGGGAGACGCAGAATCTGAAGCAGGCTCCAGGCTCTGAGCTGTCAGCACAGAGCCCGACACGGGGCTCGGACCCACGAACCTGAGCCAAAGCCGGACGCTCAACCCACTGAGCCACCGGGGCGCCCCTGTCACTGTCGCATTTAAATACAGTTGTTCCTTTTGTTTTTGGACCTATCTCTGTGCCTTGGCCTTTTCAGTACAACTTAAGTTCCTGATCCAAAATGAAAGTAGCCAACCACATAGATGAAAGTTTGTCTCGTTGGCTCCTGGCAGCCACGCTCTACTCGTAGTCCTTGACCGGGGCAGGCTGTGAAGTTCTGAACGCTGTCGAGGTCACTCAGAACATGGACTAGAAATGTTAAGGATGAAATGGTAGATGGCGGACTGCACTGCTGGGGCGCCTGGGGGGCTCGTTTGGTTAAGCATCTGACTCTTGATTTCAGCTCAGGTCTCACGGTTGTAGGATTGAGCCCTGAGTTGGGCTCTTCGGTGACAGCACAGAGACTGCTTGGGATTCTCTCTCTCCCCCTCTCTCTCTGCCCCTCTCCCACTCATGCCTGTATACGTGTTCTCTTTCTCTCAAATAAATAAACGTTAAAAAAAAAAAGAGATTGCATTACTAACCATTTTTCAAGCCTTGTGTTGTTGAATTCAGCAAGAGCTGTATTTGACAGGAGTAGAGAACTGTGCTTTCCTCTTGGGCTGTTAAGTTGTCTGTCTCTCGGTTCCAAACTAATGGATCGTTCTCAGCAGATGTGTGCCTTTAAAACACCCTGTCACTACCCTTGAGTTGGATCTGTCATGAATGTTTGTGTTTGTTGTGTGGCTGTGACTTTGAGAGACGAAACACGTTGATGCTCACCATGTTGACGGGTTTATCGGGGAGTGTGGAGGAAGTCTGGAACGAGAGTGTAACGTGCTATTTCTATCTCTAAGACGATTTGACGTTACTCGGGCTTTGATGGTGCTGCCTTCCTGGAACACCCAATTGTTTCCCTGCTCCACAGGCAGATGAAGTGTTTCTCACATGAAAGTAAACCTAGGAGACATGGTGCTCGTAAAATTTACACTAATGGGGTGGCTGGCTTCTCGTGCCTCACTGTGTGTTCTCCTTGCCATTAGAGAGGCGTAGAGTGTCAGACCGATAAATGCTCCCTTCACTTTCCTAGTAACACTTAAGCCATAGAGATATATCGGCCAACTTCACTTTGTCATTGTCCTTTTTATAACGTCATCCGTGTGGAACTGCACCACTGTCCTTAGGACTCCAGGGCCTAAGGCAGAGTCTTGCCCACAGTGCTCTCTAGGAACTGCTTGTTGAAGGATTAAAAGCACTGTATCGTCGATCTATTGCCGTGTAGCGAAAGACCCCATTTAGCAGCTTGACGCGACACTCACCCGCTTGCTTGAGAGTGTGGGGAGGAGGAATCCAGGTGTGGCTTACCTGCGTCCTCTGGCTCTGGGTCTCTCACAGAGCTGCAGCTATCCTCTCCACGCTTGACGGGAGGAGGACTCTTGTGGCTGCTGGCAGACCCCAGGGCCTTGCTGGATGTGTGTGGGGGACACGTTGTGGGGCTCTCCATGAGGCAGTTCACAAGACGGCACCTGGCTTTCCTCAGAGGGAGTGGGTGGGAGTGGGCACCCAAGACAGAGCCGCCGTCTGCTAAAACTTAATCTGCAGAGTAATGTCTCATCACTTCCACCATGTTGTGCTCCTTAGAGGGGAGTTTGGACAGGAAGTCCAGCCTGTACTCAGGGGTGGAGATCCAGTGATGGGAAGGCCAGGAGGGAGGAGTCCCCGGGAGCCATCTCAGAGGCTACCGACCAAGGAGAAGAGCCTGGTGTAGGTGGGATTTGCTGTTTATTATTACATACGACAGATAGAAATTTCTGACGTGCTTGTTAAAGCTGTAGGCGCTGGACCTGGGCACCAGGAGGTCAGAGAGTCACAGGAGAAGGTTGGCTGATTAGTTTCAAAGAGACCTTTTATAAATTGATGACTGTCCAAGGTCTAATTACTAGACTTCAAGGTTAAAAAGCTTATTCATGCATCTGCCTCCTTCGGTGCAGAAGATGGTGGCTTGCTGTTAGATGTACCTCTAGAGGGCCTGGTGTCTGAGGAAGGCAGGCCAGTGGCTGGATTTCTAACGCCGTGTGCAGACATCAAGCAGGTTGGATGGCTGCGTCTTGCCGATCAGCAGGGCCTCCTTGTGGCGGAAAGTGACCTCGCTCAGGCGAAGATCAGGGCCTTCGGAGAGCCACAGCGAAGCCGTTAGCACATCAGTCCCACCTTAGCTGTGTGCTCGCACCAGGCTC
Organism: Cryptoprocta ferox; assembly: GCA_028646485.1. NCBI lineage: Eukaryota > Metazoa > Chordata > Mammalia > Carnivora > Eupleridae > Cryptoprocta > Cryptoprocta ferox. The sequence goes on along the minus strand of CM053564.1, from coordinate 9,484,148 downwards.
TGCGACTCAGCCACAGCCTGCTTTGTGCTGGGGGTGTCTGCCCTGCCTTGATGGGCACTGTTACTGTCGTGTTGAACTTTTCCAAGTGCGGCTTCCTCTGACGTTATTTTTAATTTTTTTAATTTATTTTGAGAGAGAGAGAGACAGAGAGTGAGCAGGGGAGGGGCAGAGAGAGAGACGGAGACCCAGAATCGGAAGCAGGCTCCAGGCTCTGAGCTGTCAGTACAGAGCCCGACGCGGGCCTTGAACCCACAGGCCGTGAGATCATGACCTGAGCCAAAGTTGGCCGCTTAACTAACTGAGCCACCCAGGTGCCCCTATTTTTTTTTTTTTTTAACTTAAAATCAGTTTCAGCTTTTTGTTTTCCAAGTCAAATGTTTGCACATGACCTTGTATGGTAACAAAAGACCTGGTATGTCTAGCCGCCACCCCTCCCCCACCTCGTTTCCCACTCGCCCCAAGCAACTGCTTCATGCATTCTCACTTACTGTTCTGGTAGTTACCGTAATGTCTCTGAATAATTGGTGTTTACTGCTCCTTATTGATTTCTCAGTTGCAGGTATTCTTGATCGATTTCTCCCTGCGGAGGGGGGGGACACAGCCCCTCGATCCCTCCACGGCCATGGAGCCCTCTCCCCACCCATCCTTCAACACAGACATACCCTCTTTTTAGTTTGGTCCCTCTCCTGCGAATGCATTATTAGGATTCCGAAAATGCTATCCAGCTGAGCTGTAAGGTATGGGATCATTATTTTTGCACAACTTCTAAATTTCTTTTGAGTTCCCCTTTGAGAGGAAAAAAAAAAAAAAACCATGGTTGGTGGTGTGTCAACTGATTATTAATCACAATGCAAGTGCTCTCTCACTTAGGGAAATCGAACCATGTTAAAACCCGGGCCCGTCAGTTCCGTCCTGACACGGTGTCCTGCCGTCCTGGCGCCCGCGGTGGCCCGAGGAAGTCTGGCCGCTCCGTGGGTTTGATTCCTGCCAGCTCACTGCTCCTGTGGCTCCTTTAGTCAGATCCAGTTCGTGGGCCACACGGTTCACCCTTCCAAGGTGCGCACTCCGGTGGGTTTTAGTGCGCTTACAAGGCGTGTGACCATCCCCCCTCTCTGAATCCAGAGCCTCTTGTTACCCTAAGGATGAACCCTATACCTGTTAGGAGTCACCTCTCATCACTTCCTCCTCCTGGTCCCTGTGGAAACCCATACCTGTTCTTGGCTTTTTGTAGAAATGGAATCCTGCTGGGTGTGGCCTTCTGTCTCTCTTCTGGCGTCTTGCCCTTTGCGTGATGTTCTCAGGGCTCATCCGTGTTGGAGCAGGCGTCCGTACTCCATGGCTTGTGTGGGCTGAGTGGCCTTCGCCTATAGGGCTGAGTGCCTTGTGTTTATCGGTCCTCCTCGGGGGCTGTGTGGGTGGTTTGCACTTTCTGGTTATTAGTCATAATTGCCTCGCTTTTGTGTCGTAGAACATCTGCTCTTCTTCTTCGTCTTAGATTTCTTGTCTTTTTTTTGGTTGGAGGGTGGGTTAAGGTTTTTGAAAGGTTGCATGTCTGAAAACGTTTCTTACCTTCTTATCACAGGGGTTGGGTTGGTACATCATTTCAGGTTGGAAATAATGGCCCTCAGAAGTTATCACTCGACTGGTTGGTAGCTTCCAGCGTTGTTCAGACATCCAAGGTCATTTCTAATTTTCTGTCCTTTGTAAAAGTTGTGCCTCGTCTCTGGAAGTTAGCACCCTCTTCTCTTGGTTGCTCTCGATCTGAAGTTGCCCTGTGAGGTGCCTGAGCGTGGCTCACCCCTCGTGCTTTGTGCCCACTGAGCCTTTCTGTCCTGACACCCCTGTCTCTTGGTTCTGGGACATTACTTGAATGAAGTCTTTGATTTCCTGGTCTCTGTTAACTTTTTTTTCCCCTTCCCTTTCTTGGGTTCCTGTCAAATGGTAATTCTCCGTTTCATTTTTTGTTTGCCCTTTTGTTACCCTCTGGCTCTGTCTTCTGGAAATTTTCTTACCTTCTATCCTTTGTATCTAGTGTTCCATTACTTCTATCACAGTTTTGCTTTCCAGAAGAGCTTTGTTTTTTTGCTCTGTGTGTGTGCTTTTTTCTTCTTTTTAAAAACCTCCCTGTTGCTGTTTTCAGGTCTACCATGATCTTCTCTCTCTGGGACTGTTACCGACAGTTTGCTTCCCAAGTGTTCTTTTCCCTTAACTTCTGTCTCTTCCTTATGAGATGTTTTCCTCTATCTGGGGATTTTGGTCTGGGTTTTCCGTCTAAGGTGCTTGTCTCAGGCGTGAGGTGATTTCTGGCCGTCTGCCCCAGGTAGGAGTGAGGTGCCAAAGAGCTGATGGAATGCTGTGCTTGTCCCCCGGTGGGGCGATCCGGCTGTGCCATTTCACTGGAGGGCCCCTCATGTTGGCCCCTCTCGGTCTTTTTCTTCAGTCTATTAGAGTCCCAGGACAATACTTTGTACTCCCTGCTTAAGGGTGTACGTTGGCGGCCAGCTGCTGGGGAAACGGGAAAGGAAGAATGGAAGAAGTTCAGTGGTACTACTTTTCTCCCTGTTTCCCGTGGGGAACTGTACCTTCAGCTCGGTCCGGACCACTGTTTAACCTTCTCCAGTGAATAAACCCTTAATTTTCTGCAAATGGCTTCTTCTTCTTTTTCCCCCAGTATTTATTTTTGAGAGAGAGAGAGAGAGAGGGAGAGAGAGCGGGAGAGAAAGAGAGGGAGGGAGGGAGAAGGAGCAGGGGAGGTGCAGAGGGAGAGGAAGGAGAATCCAAAGCCGGGTCGGAACTGTCAGCACAGAGCCCGATGCAAGGCTCGAGCCCATGAATTGTGAGCTCACAATCTGAGCCAAAATACACTGAACTGACTGAGCGACCCAGGCACCTCTGCAAATTGCTTCTTTAACAGACTTTTTTTTGGTCTTTCTCTTCATGTTCAGCCTCATGTTTACCCCCACCCCCTTCTAGAAATGTCTTGTATTAACAGTTTATCAGCCGTTGGCAAGTTGTCTTGTTTGAAGGAGACTGTATTTTGGTGTTGTGCACACCTGCAGCTTGGAAGGAAACTCTCCCAGGTCTGTCCTGTTGCTCGCCAGTGATCAGCCTGCGTCTCAGTTTCTAGAATTTTGTCATCTTGTCCCTTCTCTCATTCTCTTTCTCAAGGGTGATGCTGCAAGAATTTTTAAAACTGATATTTCCGTGGGATTCAGAGGATGTGAATGTAAATTAGTGTGTTTAGTCTGTCACCTTTAATTTCAGGTTGCAGAGGCTTCCTGGGTCACTGTCCTCAGCAGCGGTTGGGCTATCATCACTCCTGGGATGGGAGCAGCTTAGGGTTCATTTCTGTGGGATGTGTGTCGTCATTCAGGGCCCTGCTGCCTCTGGGGCTCTAACTTGCGGCCTGGTGGAGGCTCCAGGAGAGGGCTGAAAGCGGAGCCGCAGTCAGTGCCAACTCAGGACCCCCAAGTTCTGCTCAGCCTTCGCCTCTTTCCCGTTCTCCCCCATGCTGTCAGATCCCCGTGGCCGGAGGAGGGCTGGCCTTCACTGCCATGTCCTAACGCTCGATGGCGCATCCGGGAGTTTCGTCTCCTGGAACACATGGAGGGTGCAATCTGCTTAGTTGATGGTTGTGTTTGGTCTTGCGGGTCAAGAATATGGATCAGCCCTACCAGTGAGGGACTTCCTCCAGTCCGTGTTCCCTTGCTTTTCTTGGAATTGGCCTGCTCATTCCCAGGTCTCACTTGCCACCCTTCTGTACAAAGCAGGTGTGCATGGGTGCGTCCCTGAAAGGAGGAGCGGCACCTGCCGGCGCCCACTGTGTTCCTACTTCCTGCCCTGGGCTGGGAGCCCGTCTCTCATTAGGATGGCCCTGCTTGTGACTTTGCATCAGTTGTTGGGTGTTTCCCGAAGCTGCTTAGCTTCCGCCCTAAGTACGGTTAATAAATGTCCAGTCTTAGCAGCGCTGTACATACTCTGACCCCCTCTACTACTGACGTCTAGCCGTAGGCAGGCGGTCCTGCACCAGGGACCTGTCCTCTTGGAGAAAAAGGAATGTGGCCACTCGAACAGATGGAAACAGAGGCTCCCAAGTCTTGCCAGCGAGTTGTCTGTTTTGCCCTGGAATGGGGATTAGTGACTCGACGGTTCCCCAGACTCCCGGGCGTCTGTCTCTGTGAAACTTCTTCCTTCTTGTCATTCACTTCCTTGTCTTCTGTGAAAATGTGCGGGGCGGGGTGGGGGGGTGAAGTACTCAGTACCTGGGATCTTTTTTCTCCCCCATAAAAAGCACTGCGTCTGTGAAGAAGCCATTTGGCAAAGACGAAAACATTTTTAACTGGGACAATAACTTTGGATGACGGTGAAAATATTCATGGGGTTTCTTTCTTTTCCTCAAGTTGTACCAAGCCTTTGGAGTGTCGATGGGGAAGCTGCAGCCCCTGAGCCGAAGCCGGGAGAAGTCGCTGAGGAACTGGCGAGCTCCTACGAGAGAAAGCTCATCGAGGTAAGGCCAGGTGCCTCCGTGCCTTCCCCCATGGTGGCTGCTTCATGGACTTTCCAGAAAGTTCGAGACAGGTCCACCCTTTCACACAGATGTTAGGACGATCAAACGCTACCCGCCCCTTCCCCACCAACAAAGCAAAACACAAAATGGTAAAAACCTTGTACTTGGTGAAGAATACTAAGAGTGGGCTCCTTGAAAATATTTGATTAGAAAGTTTTGGTGCCTGTGGCAAGGAAGTAGAGAAAACAAAAATGGGATGTTAAAAGTAAGCAAACAAATGTACCCTTGGATTTGGGGATTACCAACAGGAGAGAATTTGGCCAACGACTTGGTGCTCATAAATGCGCACATGGATGAGATGGCTGGTTTCCTAGGAGAACACTGATTATCTACATCAATGGAAGATGAGGCCTGCCTGCCTGGAGGGTGCCAAAAAATGGGAAGAAAGTTGTAAAAAATAGAGGAGGTACCCTAGGAGATGGTAAACCAGGATGCTTTTATGGTGATTTTGCTCTTTGTACTTGACTAAAGCATCGTCTGTGACTTTATAGACATATCTCTGTATCTTGGTTCTATAGCCCACGTGAACATGGGACTTAGGATTTCAAGGATGGCTTAAGGTTAGGAAATTGATAAAGTCAGCTTATTAATAAAGATGAAACACCAGATAGTGATCTTGATGGGTACTAAAAAGTCATTTGATTATCTTCATCCTCTCTATCTCACAAAAATACTTCTTACTGAAGTAGAGTTGATAAATAACTTTAGTTTCAAGTATACAATATGGTGATATGACAACTCTATAATAAAAATATTCCGGATAAAGAAGAAAGGAAGGCACCTGGGTGGCTCAGTTAGTTAAGCGTCTGACTCTTGACTTGGCTCAGGTTATGATCTCACAGTTCGTGAGTTTGAGCCCTGTGTCGGGCTCTGCCCTGTGTGGAGTCTGCTTGGGATTCTTTGTCTTCCTCTCTCCCTGCCCCATCCCCGACTCAGGCTTTCTCTCTCTCTTCAAAATAAATAAATGTAAAAAGAAATCTTAAAAAAAAAAAGAAGAACTAAAGGGACTTCTTTGATAGGAAAAACTTTTTTTAGAAATAAGAAACCATTAATTGTCACCGTACTCAGTGGTAAAACTGGAATGCTAAGTTTTCAGTTGGGTAAGTAATATATAAAATGTATACTGTAAGTGCATATATATGTTGTATATGTTGTGGTCACATGGTGGTAATATTGATCACAAGTCGTGCACATACGCACCTTTCAGTATACTACTCTACTTGCAGTACTTTCTGAATATTCTATAGTATGTTTTATTTTGGGAATCAGAAAAATACCCGCTATTACCCTGGAGACATGCCTGACCTTGGGGTAGGTTTCAGAGGCAGAGCCTTTGACAAGGAGCCCCTAGGCTCACGTCTGGTTCAGGCTGACAACTCTGTGGTCTGTTTCACGTGGTTCCTAATGAAATCTAAAGAAAGGAGGTGAGACGCGGTTTGACTTCTAAGTGAAGGAAGCTCAAAGGGAGATGAGCTGGGGTCTTAGCATAATAGGCCGATGGGGGAAGAGTTCCAAATCAGGATGGAAGGGCCTGGGGAAGACTTTCCCCTCTGGGCCTCTTGTCACCCCAGCGCCTATCCTTGGAGCCTCATTGAGCGGGGTCGTTGACCAGAGCTGGCTGGTGGCGTTGCCAGGTGCTGGGCCGGCAGGGCATTCCCAGAAAGTCTGGGTGGAGAGGCAGCAAGTGGGCCCCATTCACTCAGGATGTGGAAGCCTGTGTGTTTGTCTCCCCCAGGACCTCGAGTCCTCGGAAGGCAGAGACTGTCTCTCTTCATCCGTGTGCACTCAGCTACCATTTACTGGCAGGTGGTAACACAAATTATGTTTGAGTTCACCTCGGACAGGCATGTCTGTGGTCTGTTGAATGAATGAAGAGCTGATGAGCTCGGAAGGGTGGCAGGGGTCTTCTCAGAGTGGGAGTGGGTTGGTAGCGTGTGTCCCTTCAGGAAAATCAGGGCCAAGGGTTGAGTTGTAAGGACTCGGTCGGACCTGCACGGATTGTAGAGACTGGTGCTCCTGTCCCCAGACTCCTTTGAGCGTGCTCAGCCGTGGGCCTGAGGCAGCCATCCCCATGTAGGGTTGTCCAGCTGGAGAGCTGGCCTGCTTGTGGGTAACTCCGGCAGTGAAGAGCTCGAGAAGACAGCGGCTGGCCGCTCGGCCCACTGGGCGAAGCCCTGTAGTTCGTTAGTTCGGTGGGAGGTTGGTTGGTTGATCTGGTGTTTCCTCAGTTCCTGCTTTCTGCATAGGGAATGGCAAGGACAAAGTCCTGCCCGGGGAGAGAGCTGGCAGGTTCTAGGAGCAGAAGGGAGAACTCCAAGTCTGGAACTGAGCAGACAGGCGGGGAGAGGTGGCTCTGTGGCTGCCGAAGTCGGTGGGCCGGATGACAGTGTGTTGGAGGCCGTTGACTGTTACGAAGTCTCCCCATCTCACTGCCCAGATGTAAGTGATGTGCAGGGAAGGTGACGGCGGGATGCACGCATGCTGTCGTTCTTGTTAGCTGCCACATCGGAGTGGGCGGTGGTCAGGGGCTAAGAATTGGTCTTGTCAGCCTTAACTTCCTGTCTTGTCCTCCGCGACCTCCTTACTCCGGGACCAGTAATAGAGTTGGTGGCCATAGCGGAGGAGTGGGGGAGAGATGGGAGCTTGGAGCAGAGATGTTCCTCTGAAGGCATTCCGTCCCCCAGACTGATTTTTCATTATTTTTCTGACGGCACAGTGAGGTCCGTCTGCCAGTGGTCTTTCATCTGTGAGCATCGGAAGACTTTTGCCGAACCCTTTAGGTTGGCAGTCATTAAATGCTTTAAAACGTTGTTTGTGATGCTTGTCCCTCATTTTATCCATGGTTGGTGTTTACCAAGGGGTTCTAAACACATGTCCAAGGGGAGTAATGAAAGCGTGTGGGGGGAGAGTTGATGCACTTCCTTCCATTTCAATTCTATTTAAATAATAGAACTATTTGAGGAACCCAAACAGCTGAATTACTCTTTCCTGATTGATTCCAATGGAAAGGGAGTTCCTGAACATTCTTTCCCTAGCTGTCTCTCAGCATTCATACCACCTCGTCCGCCTGTGCACATGACGTGCACATCAGTGCTCAGTGACCTGCCTCCCGCAGCCTGGGCAGCTCGGTCCCCAAAGTCAACACTGTGAGTCATCTGTTAGTGGCTGGAGAGCAGCAGGGACCAAAGACTAGAAATGGAGAGAGGGTTCTTGACACCCGGTGATGGTTAACTTTTGAAGCAAGGAGGAAGGGATAATGCTGGCAGGTGTAGGTTCATCTGGTTGGGGGGGCAGGACACAAATATAAAAACACGAATTATTTAACAGCCCCTGTGATACTGCACACTTAACAACCCCTGTGTTGGCGGTGCACTTATTTCCAGCCAGTGTGCTAATACGGCGTCTGCGTGGGTGCACTGTGGTGAGCCTCAGCAGACGTCGTCGGGAGGAAGCTGTTCAGCTAGAGCTTTGAGAAGTGGAGTAACGTGCCTAAGATGTGTTGACCTGCTGGGCAGCAGGGCTGGATCCGAATCACCCAGGCCACCCAGCACCAGCATGCAAACCTGTCATGGCTGCCATGCTCTGGAAGGCCTCTTTCTCGGAAGAAACAAAAGGTGGACCTGACCGAAGAGACGGGATGGTCAGTCACTGGTCACCTTGGAGAGAATGGGTGGAGGGAGGAAAAGGCACAGTAGATAACAGGGATGACCCAGCACCAGCAGTTCACAGCCGTGCTGGGTCGGGGGGGGGGCACCCCTACATCCTTAGTCACAGAGGAAGGGGTGTGATCGCCTCTGTGCAGGAATTAGCTGCTTCTGCAGGAGGCATAATAGAGCACTGGGCTGGGAGCTCCTCTAGGGAACTCTAGATGTTATCTTTTTAATTGCATATTAATTGCCCGAAATGGTTCCAGCATACAGTAGGAGCTCCATAAATACTGAACAGAGTGATGGTCTGTTGAGTGGATTCAGCTGTGTAGGGTGATGTTTATAAAAAACGGTAGACTGGGGCGCCTGGGTGGCTTAGTTCGTTAGGCGTCCGTCTTCAGCTCAGGTCATGATCTCACGGTTCGTGGGTTTGAGCCCTGCGTCAGGCTCTGGGCTGACAGCTCCGAGCCTGGAGTCTGTTTCAGATTCCATGTCCCCCTCTCTCTCTGTCCCTCCCCCGCTCATGCTCTGTCTCCAAAAAAAAAAAAAAAAAAAAAAAAAAGGTGGTAGATGTGACTTCTGAAGCCCCAGGTTGCGAGTGCGTCATTTGAGGCACCGCTGCAGCTCAGGAGGGATGTGTAAGTAGAGGAAGCGTGCACACGGAACTTCAGGAGGAATTTTAGCCTGGAGAGGACATTGAGGGACAGCCAGACAGTTCCAACTCGTATAGCACATGCTTATTGAGGACCTTCCAGGTGTCCAGCCCTTGCCTGCCTTCCTCCTCCTCTCGTGGATTTCCCATCCCCAGGAGCAGTGGAGTTGATGGGTCCAGGAGGCAATTTGTGGAAGATGTGAGTTGAGGCAGAGACGGTTCTCAAATGGCATTTACTTCCCTGGATTGCATTTTCCATCTTTTTGGTGGCATCATTAATGTTTCATTGGTGGGTAGTGGTCGCTCCTCATTATCCCCAGGCTGGTCCTAGGTCACAAGGATGAGGAAGACACGGTGCCTGTCCTTAGGGGGCTCCCAGCCCAGTGGGTGGTGCATGTGCATCTGCTAGGATCATCAGGGAGCAGGGTTGAAGCCAGATGTAGAGTTCCACCTCACGGGGTCCTAGATCTTCACCAGCAGTTCTGCAGAGCTCAGGCACCTTATGCGAGCTTCAGATCTAGACATCAGGGGAAACTGATTTGTTCTCCCCAAAGGTCTTGAGAATAAAAGATAGTGGATGTGTCCAAGGAAGATCTGTTCTAATATTCTTATTTACTTCTTTTAAGGACAATTCCTTCAGTTTGGAGTCCTTTTAGAGATTTTCCCCCATTCTTTTCCAGCAGTGGTTGTCAAGAAAAGTATAAAATGTCAGTGGCATTTCGACTTTGTTCCTGCATTTCTTCAGCCCCGTGGCCTGCAGACCAAACCTGTCCCCCATCAAGCCCATTTCTCCCACTTTTCTGTCGACAGTGATTATTTCTTGGTTGATTAGAATCTGTTATCTGTTGTTTACCTCCAAAGTACCCCAGCTCATGAGAAGTTTTCTATATACAGTGGACCCTTGAACAGCCTGGATCTGAACTGTGTGGGTCCACTTACATGCGGATTTCTTTCAATACATACAGTATAGGACTGTAAATGTAGTTTTCTCTTAACATTCTTTTTTTTTCCTGCAAGAAGACAGGATGTAACCTACACCGTGTGTGTTAATTGAAGATGTTACTGGTGAGGCTCTGGTCAACAACAGGCCATTAGTAGTTAAGTTTCGGGGGAGTCAGATGTTACGTGCAGATTGTGGACTGTGCGGAGGTCACACCTCTAACCTCCCTGTTGTTCAAGGGTCACCTGTGTGTTTGTATTAGCAGTAGGATGCCTTCTCTGGACCCAGGCTTTGCTGTACGGCCCCACGTCCCCGCGTTTCCGTCCCCTGTTCATCTCTGCGTCAGTACTGCCGGCCCATCCTCTCTGCAAACAGATCTTTACTTCCTCCCCTGTGTCAGGACTCAGCTAGCTGTTGATTGATTTCTCACATTATAGGATACTTATCATTTACTGTATGAGTGTAGTTGGCCCCTGAATTTTTGCTCATGGGTGAAATAAATGGTGTATTAGCAACATTTATTTTCATTATAATGGCAGGTTACTATTAATGGAAAAGTAAGCTCAAGCTGGTAAAAAAAACAAACACATTCATAACCACATGCTGGAGATAACTGTGCATGTGATGATCATTTCACTAAAATGTAAAAGTTCCTGAGGCGGCCCAGACCTTGGGAGCAGTTAAGCTGCCAGCACTTGCTTCATAAATTGGCACCGGTGGCATGCGGCACTCCTCATGGATCTGAGGATTGTTTGCACACAAGAGAAGGCCGGGCTTTGCAGTAGAGAGCTGGGTTCTACGTAAACCCTCAGGGTGAAGAATCCTGAGCTGAGATTTCATGAGACTGATGCTCCAAATGAAAAGTCGTGTGTGTGTTTGTTTTTATTATTTGGGTCACAGGGGTGCTGAATGTTTTCTCAGGAAGTAAGACTGTTGAAGTGGCTGTTACCTATGAGTGAAACCTGGTAAGGAGTTCTCTCTTCTGGAGGGGTAGGTGTAATTCTCACTAAAATGTGAATGACTAACAAGACAAAACCTCCAAGGACTTCTTGCAGTCTTTTCATTATGGAGATGTTGAAACATATACAAAAACAGGACTAGTCTAACGGGCCTCTGTCTCATCTGGCTTCAGCACTTACATGCTCCTCTTCCCCCACTCTTGCTTCATCTGTATCCCAGTCTCCTGCACAGTCTGTCATGGTAGTGTGAAGCACACTTGGGATTTCATGGCACTTCATGCCTCAGTATTTCAGAATATATTTGTAAAAGATAAGAGGTTTTAAAACACACACGTAAGCACACAGTACCATTAAAAAGGCTTACAAAGGAGGCCCGTGCCAATCCTGGTGAATCTCAGATGGCAATATTGGAGAGAGGAACGTGTGAAAAGAGCACCTTTCAGAGGGGCCCCTTGCTTACGGATCCCCCTCGTCAGGGCAGAAGGAGCCTGAGAAAGGAACCTTACTTAGCCTCTAGTTCATGCCGGACGGCCCAGCCCAGGTCGTGTCTTCCTGTCTTTTCTGCCGTTTGCTTCCATCACACATTAATACCAGCTGATAATAACCGTAGCCATTATCACCAGCACAGCCGCACCGGCCCTGCCCTGGGAATTGAGTTTGCAGAGGAGGAGTGACCAGGGGTCACAAGATTTCCCCAGTGCCCTGGGCGTCCAGGCCTCCAGTGTGGTTATGAGTGAACTCAGTCGCTGAAGATGGCCTCGGAAGGGACAGGCTGTCTCCCACAGGAGGCTCCGCCAGTAGGTTTTAAAAGCATATTTGTACTGTGGATTCTTCAAATGTATGTAGGAGTAGACAGAAGAGCACATGACCTTCCATGTGCCTGTCAGTGAACTTGAACCGTCGTGAACTCACACAGCCAATTGTGCCTCCTTTGTACATCTTTCTACTTTCCCATCTTCTCATCATGTTGGAAGCAAATCCAAAGCAGGGCCTTGATTTCATCCCAAAGTATTTTGGGGACATGTCTCTAATAAAACAGGGTTTCCCCCTTTTTAAAAAAGAGAAATGGCCTACAAATATCACTGTCCTACCTACAGGTCAGCAGTAACTCCTTAATATAATCAAAGATCCGGTGAGTGGTCAAATTTCCAGTCCGGACACATGTTTGACTAAGGTCCAAATGGGGTCCATCCACATGTTGTGATTGGTGCATGGACCCCAAGTTCTCTCTCAATCGACAGGTTTCCCATCTGTGTCTTCCCCAGCCCCTTTCCTTCTTGACTTGTAATTTATTGAAGAAATTGGAGAATTTCTCCCACCAGTGTTTTTGAGGGTTTATTATATACTTTGATTTTTCAAATTATAGGATGCTTATCATTTATTGTATGAATGTAGTTATTCCCTGAATTTTTGCTTATATGTGAAATAAACGGCATATTAGCAGCATTTATTCTCATTATGATGGCAGGTTACTATTAATGGGAAGTAAGCTCCAGCATAAAGCTGGTAAAAACACCCTGTGATCTTTTGGTGACATTTATGTAAGGAAAAGCAGCCAGTGATCTGTGGTAATGATAGTGACAGCGTTAGCGTAAATTGAGGGCTTACTGTATATTTAGGCCATGTGCTGATGGCGGTATATGGGATCGTCTAATGTTTGGTACATCCTCACAGGTGAGGACACGGAGGCTTGGAGCGGCGAGCCCTGTCTGAGGTCACAGGGCTTGCGTGTGGAGAGCCAGCACATGACCCTGGCCGTCTGACTCCCACACCAGTGCTTTTGCTGTCAGGCCTCCTGATGCCCAGCTAGAAGCAGTGGCCGGGCGGCTCCAGGCAGTGACAGGTGTGCTGGCCATTAGCTTGTCAGACCCGGGAGTTAGGGCAGGGATGAGGAGGGCTCGTAGACATGAACTCTAACTGACGCGCTCCGCACCTCTGCACAAACCCGAGTGCTTGCTCACACGTCCGGCCACCTCCAGTGCCGTGTGCTCAGCAGCTGTCTGCGGTCCACTCCTGTGTGCGCAGGCTCCCCACCCAATGTGACAGAGGACAAGGCCCACTCTTCTCCGCGCCCCTTCTCACCCGGCTGGTCGTCTGTCTTCCCTCCGGCTCCCTGGCCTTTTGGTGGCGCCGTTGCTCTAGGCAGGACATGTCCGGCGACAGGGGACACCTGTGCCCTGTGCGGCATGCGCATGCCCCAGGTTGTCAGCCTCTGCCCTTGCCCATCTTGTGCGCTCTCTTGGAGACTGTCGGACCTCTGGTTTCCCGTGTTCTGGCAGAGTCACCACCCTCTGGTGAAGGTGCACAGGCCCTGCTGTTGGCTCTGCGTCTCTGTATGGATGGCTTCCAGTTCTGTTCAAGTCTCATTTCTGGTTGTGTCTCTGGTCTGGGAGTCTGGAGTACTTGACAACGAACAGATGAAGCTTCCTTAGACACCAGGGAAAATGACCCACTAGTCCTTTTTGGGCAGTAGATAAAATTAGTTGCAATTAGGGCAGCTGGTTTTGAGCTTTTCAGACCCACACTCTTTTGGGCCTGTTTTGTATTTGCTTTCTTCCTTCAAGTGGGAAGTGGCTTCTTCTTGAAGCTACTTCTGCGTCCTCAGAAGGAATCACCTGGTGCCTATAGGAATGGGTTCAGGAGGTGCTGTCCTGTTGGGCTCGGGCTCAGTGTTGACAGTGGGCCAGGCGAAGGCCACCGGCCAGCCCATCAGTGACATCTCGGAGCTGTCCCTGGCAGAGTGGAGCTATAGCAGGTGAGGGTGGGGGCCAGAGGCTGAGACCGGAGGAGGGAGGGGTTGACTTTTAATGCTCGAGGATGGAAAGATGAAAAACGGCTCCAGGCCTGGTTGGTCCAGGCTATTTTCCTGCATAAAACTCAGAATGCCTCACCTGTGTGATGGATTTAATGTAACACGTTTCTAATATGTTAACACCATAAGACCCCGTATGTTACAGCTCGTGACTTCTTTTTGAGACCTAGATCTCACCTTCCTCCCGGCTTGTTTTAGTTCCTTGCTTAGTATGTGTTCTCTCCAGTCCTGCCCACAGGCTGCTCTTCACCTGAATCCCTGTTCTTTCTCCGTGTTCCCTCCCCCTTTTCCGTGACTGCTGCCTTTGATCCTTTGGATCTCCTCCCACGAGCTTCCCCGTCACCCGGCCGCCCTGCTGAAGGCCAGGTTCAGTTCCCAGGTGTCTCGTTGCAGCCCTGTCCTCTGTCATTGTCACACCAGTGCTGTGTTAGGTGCTTGCCTGCCCGTGTCTTTGTTTCCCCCCTTCCCCTCATTCTCTTATGTGCCTCGTTCCCGGTTCTAGTCCTGGCCCCTGCCGTGACCCCTGCCCGCCTGGCTGGTGCTTATCTCAGGGAGGAGGCTTATGGTTGCAGGTGGTGGGGACTGTGCTATGTGTTGATCAGGCCTGGCCTCTGTCATTGCTGCCCTCCCAGACTAAGAGGACTGGGGTGTTCCCCGTCTCCCTTATGGTTGGGTGGGGACCCTGTGACTGCTCTTGGCTGTCGGGCTGTCCGTAGAAGTGATGAGTGTCCTCCAAAGCTGAAGGCTGGTGTGAATTTTCTTCGCACTTCTGCGGTGCTGACCCTGAAAGCTGTGTGTCCCGTGTGGTGGAGCTACAGGACACGCTAGCCTGGGTCCCTGAGTCACTGCTGGGAGGGCGCAGCATGTGCATGCTGCTGGGCCTGCCACAGGCTGGGTGAGAGGAGGAGCAGACCGAGATCTGCCCGGTCACTGAGCCGTCAGGGTTTGCTTGTTACTGTGTCCCAGCACCACCTACCCCAACTGTCCCCAGGAAGAGAATTCCTTGATCCAAGGGAGAGGCTGGGTTTAGGTGTGGCCTAATTGGGAGATGTGAGCTGTGTTACCAGGTGCCTGGTGCCTGCCTCTACCGTTTCTGAGTTGATGTCATCTTTGTGGGTGTCCCCCTCTCCTCGGCCTGGTCATACATGGCTGTGATAACCCCTGGACAAATGTTCTTTTGTGAGGCTCACATCCAGAGCGAGAAGCAAGGGTCTGTTTCCGCTCCCAGCAAGAGCCCTCCGCTGACTCTGATAGAGCCAGCTTCGGTCCCACAGTCCCTTTTCAGCTGGCCACAGGAGCTCGCTCCCAGGTGAGGCTGAGGGAGGGCCCTATTCACACATGCAGACTGAAGGCTAGGGCGAGGGGGCCCCAAAGGAAAACTGAGACCATTGCTAGACAGGAAATGGGTGTCAGAGATATGGATGCCAGCCGCCATGTCAGTGCTCAGTGAACGTTTGTATGAGTATATAAAAGAATGACTGAGTGCAGGAGGAGTCGATACGTGGATGAATCAACCCTCGGCCTTGCTTTAGGAGCTCACAGCCTACTGGGGGAGTAAAACAGAAATTTCCAGCAGCAATGGGTCCGTGAACCAGCAGAAGTACTCCAGAGAAGAGGGGGTTTGCTGTGAGATCTGGTGGTGGAGGCGACATAGTTTGGCATACCCCGGGGAGGATACTCCAGCATGCTTCATTTCTAAGCTGGGTTTTGCAGGCAGAGGAGGAATTTGCCAGAGAGACCACGGGAAGGACAGTCCAGGTTGCAGGAGCAGCGTGTACAGGGGTCTGGCCAGGTTGTCAGGAGGAGGCTGGTTGACTGATGACGGAAGCAGAAGCCGGCGTCCTTTATTAGCGCTATCTGTTTGACATGCCTGTTAGCGTCGTTTTCGTTGGCTCTGAGTCTTTCCTCGGCCTTGTCCTCTCCGCCTGCCCCTCACTCGGCCATCCATGGCCTGTCACACGGTCCCTCCTGCTCACCACTCTCAGTCCGTGACAGCAAGCCCCTCACAAAGCCCGGCCCGTCGTTTCTGACGGTGCAGGAAGATGTCTTATGAGTTGAGGTAGTGGTGCCCAGAGACTTGGGTTTCCTAACAGCGCTCTGCAGTTGGGTCCTGAGGGACGACACCCGAGGACTAATAGCCAGAACAGGGTGTGGCCATCGGGCTTGGGTGTAATTAATAAACATTTGGTGCAAAGCATTGCCTGAGTGGGGGGCCCTGTCATTTTAGAGGTGGGACCCGGTTTCTAATAGCTTGATGTTATTGTTGGCTTTATTTAAGAGGAAGTAAAACCCTCTGTCCCCTTCCCTTTCTCTTCTCTTCCGTGGAGAGGCTGACGCAGGACCGTAGCTTTGGGGATCGGTTTGCAAACGTCAGAGGTTCGACGGTCTTGGTTTGTATGTAAGAATTGCTGCTCACGTCCATCCGAACACTTTCCCATGTGGAGTGAGTAGAAACTTTCCCCCAAAGGGGCTCACGGACCTGGACATGGAGGAGTAAGTGAACGAATGGTTAGGTACAAGTTAATACAGTTGATAGTACTTACTTAAGCACCTACTGTGTGTCAACAACTGGGGTGGGACATCACATGCACCCTCTCATTTAATCAGCATAGCCGGTCAGGAAAGTGAGTCTCAGAGAGGTTGAGTGGACCGTCCCGAGTCACACCGCTGGGACAAGGCACAGCTGACATTGGAACTCTGTACCAGTGCTGGGGGAAGTGCGGTGTGGGGCGGGGGTGGGGGCGGGGGGCTGCGATCCTGCCACCTGGCCGTTCAGACACTGCCTTTGCGTACGTATGGAGGCGTCCCTGGGATTTGACAGCTGTCATTGGAGGTTAAGCTTACTTTTTGTTCCTGACACATGTTAGGACTGTCTTCTAGTGGAATACTTTTCTAAAACTGGAAATAGCGAGGTGGGACGGGGAGCGGCTTTGAGGTTTGTTGCCTCCTCCCTGCTCATTACAGTGCAAATTAATGAAATGAATTACGTAGCTCAGCTTCAACTTGTTTTGATACAATAGCTCTGGAGAAAGAATGAGTTGAACATTTTTATTTAATCCACTTTGGGGGCATAGTTGAGTGGACTAAAAAAAATAAAAGCCCAAAAAAATCCTTTTTATCTGTTAATTTTGAGCCTTTCTGTTCTTGTAGGCGGGTGTCTTTCTTCATCATTAAGGTCCTTGTCGGGCTGGCTAGCTTACATATGTTCAGTGTTTATACCGTGCCGGGCATTTTTCTGAGCCCTTTATCTGATTTGACGCTCACAGTTCCTCCCCGTGGTGGTATTAATGTGCCCCGCGTTTTATGGGGGAGGAAACGGAGGTGTGGCAACACTGTCCCCCTTCAGGTCACAGAAATACTTGGTGGCTGAGTTGGGAGTTAAATTCCAGTCCCGGCCGGAAAGAATGATTCTTGAGTCTGGGCTACAGGAGTGGTGGGGATGGTCTGTCCTCAGGTTGGCCAGAGTGTGAGGGTTCTGGTGTTGTTACCTGGCCTCCGTGAGCCTTGCCCACCCCCCCCCCATCAATGGCCTAAGAGGAGTCATTTCCCGAGGCTTAGTGTTGAACAAGGAATGGTATGCGTCTCTCTGTGCTCTTCCTCTTCTCTGTGGGTGTCGAGAAGGACTGTCCCATCTCATTACCTGCTGGGAGACAGGCTGTGTTCCCCCTGCATTGAACAGCCTGAGCCCCACCTGACACGGAGCAGCTGCAAGTGTAGTTGTCTCCCGGGCCTGTCTCTGCTGATGGGCTGAGAATGGCCCCAGTGTGCTTACTCAGGGACAGAGAGCCGCTCCTGGTGTTTGTGGGTGCACCTCTCCACCCGAGACCGGGGAAGACCACGGTCCTCACCTCTCTGCAGTTGGCCCGGGAATCTGGATGGCTGTGGGCTCACTCAGCCGCCACTACACCGCTCCCTGAGAGCTGGCCCTGACTCCCTGCCCCTTCCTCTTGTAGGGGATGAGGACACACTTCCCCTCTGGGTACATGTAGACCTCTTCGTGGGTGGTGTCCCCAAGCCGGCCGCTGCCTCCCTTCTGGCTTGCCGTCATGCGGCTGAGGACCGCTTGTCCCACCTGGAACTGCTCTGCGTCTCTCCAGGTCTTCGATCCAGGCCCAGGATAGGCGGAGCCCCGGGGAGGAGCTGGCTCTCCATCCCCACCTCCTCGTTCTCCACCTCTCCAGGCACCCACCAGACCAGGATGGAGAGCATCGGGGTCAGTGTTCTCCTTAGGGCATCCACGCCCGCCAGGGGGCAGTGAGGTCCGCCTCCTGCTCGGCCCCCTGCGCCATCCGCTACTGGAGCTTTCCACGAGCCTGCCGTGGGAGCGCTGGCCGCTCGCGTCCTGGGACAAGCCACCGCAGCCCCGGCCGCTCCCCCGCCTCCCACCAAACCAAGCACGTTCGCTTGCGAAGCCGCCGGGCGCAGTTCTCAGTTCTGCTTTTCCGCGGACAAGTCTGTCTCACAGCTTCAGGCTGATTTCTTTCCCCACCGGCACCCCGCTTTCTCCGCAGCTTCCGTTGACGCAAGGTAAATGTTACCCTGCGGCAGGCGAGGGAAGAGCTGCCCGAGCCCCCTCTCCGTCTTCCTCGGCATGAGTCACAGGCTCTGTTTCCAGTGCCGCACACTGCGCCTCGTTGGGCCAACTGTCAGCCACTTGTGCACGGTGACACGATCTTCCTGAAAGTTTTTTTTCTCCCCTTCATGGAACTTTCCGACTGCTCCGAGTCACTTACGTGCCGGGGCCACACATGCAGCTCCGTGGCCTGCTTTGGGCAAACAGGGATACTGGAGCAGACGAGATGGAGAGTGGGTTCTTCTGAACTGTTTTGTCGCCTCCATGTTCTCCAGGTGGCTTAAAAAAAGATGGATTTTTTTGCGTTGTAAAGATAGAAGAGGGATACCAGCCTTCTAGAAACTTAAACTATTTTTTTTTTTTTTTGTTTTTACAAAGAGCAACTTCTGTGTGCCAGCTCTGTTATTTCCAGGTGCCTGAGATTCATGCTTCTTGAAAACGAGTCTTTAAAACTCCCTTCCCCCACCAAATGTCTCATGTGTTTGGTGGGAACGATCCAATTCCGACTATGTAATACGTAGAAATTATTTTCCCTTGGGGAAGAGAACTGGATTTAGATGCTAAAGCATTAGCCTTTTGTTTTCTTGAAAGATCTTTTCTGCCTTTGGTGGAAGAAGCTTTTAAAAATAATGGAAAATTCCTCTCTCCCTTTGCTGTTGCTCAGGAGGAGAGCAAAAGACTGGTTTCTATGTAAATAACATAACCGCTGCCTTCCCGGGGTTTGAGGTTTGAATTGCTTCGGCGGCAGATATGGTAAAGCGAGGTGGTCAATTTGGATGAAAAGTGATAAAATTGAGTGGATTAAATTGTCTGTCAGCCGTTCAAATGCCATTTTGCATCTGAAACTTTGTGCCGAAAGCTTTTATGTATGTAGGGAAAGAGATATAAATTTCCCACCATTTTTTTTTGACACATCAGAATTATAACTTCGTGCGTGAGTGTGCATGTGTGTACAGCAGTTGACGGGTGCTAGATGATGGGCCTGCAAACTTCTTCTGTAAAGGGCCAAACAGTAAGTCTGGGGCCTTGCAGGCCATATCGTCTGTGCTGTAGGGTCTCAGCCCTGCTGTGAGGCACCAGAGCAGCCCTCGATAGTATGTCAACCTGGGTGTGGCTGGACCCATGAAACTCCGTTTACCAAATCAGGTGGCTGTGTGCCGGTCCCTCATCCAGATGGTTCTCCACCTGCATGAGGTGGCCATGGCGGTGATGGGGAGCATCACGTGTTAGAATTGGCTACTGTGTTGAGTGCCTGTCATGGGCTAGGCAGTAGGCCTGTTGAATTCAGCTCCTGCATGCTTGAAGGAAGGGTAGCAGTGATTATTGCCACTTTACAGAAGAATAAAGTGAGGCTCAGCTATGTTGTAATAAAACTTTATGAAAACATGAGAAATCTACAGTTCAAAGGAGACCTACTTTTGCGTGTGTTTTGCACTGATAGAATTTTCTGTTGGTATCGATTAGCTGCCCACATTCTCGAACCTTTGTGTTAGGTGCGGTACCTTTTGCAAAGCACGGTGGACTGTCTTGGGGACAACATTTTAGGGTGAATACATTTTGAAAGAAATCTCACCATTAAAAAAACATTTCTAGTTGGAGAGGATCCATTTTGGGCTCTTGAGGAGAAAAGCCATTGAAAAGGAAAAGTAATTTGATTAGTCACATTCTCATGACACTAAGAGGGAAGTAACCTATCCTTGAAAAAATTACAGATGAATAAAACTTTAGGAAAGAAAACCTACTTGGAGTTCATCCCAGAGATAATCACTTGGGGGCTTGTTAGGACAACATTTTATTTCCATGCACAGATATGGCTATCTGTATCTTGTATAGATCTATAAATAGAGGTAGTATCTGTCATATGCTTATTTTTGACTGGAATGTATTGAATTTTTCAAACTTGGAATCCTACTCTCGGCAGAGGTGTGTAACTTTTATCATTGAAATCAGATTCCCACTCAGGAGGCGTTTTCAGTAGCTAGTGGTTTAATAACACCACTTCGGAGTGTGTGATGTGACCTCCCCACCGGCTGTCAGAATGCCCTCTAACTCAGTAGGCTTTGAAAGTGGGTTTGTGGGAATGAGTATAAGGTCAAACTTTGTATCGTCCAAAAGTCTTCAAAAGTTCATTTTTAAGAAATGGTATTCACGAACACCTGCCCGAAGGTCGTATGGTCTGTCCATGTGAGACCCTTTTGTCCTTGAATGAAGCTAGATCACGGGCAGGAGCAAATGTAGTCTGAGTTGCTTGACTGCTTAGACAATTATTTCAGTTCACCATGAAGCTGTTGGCCTGTTTGTTCTTTTTGGGTTGAGATTAGTTTGGCCATTACTAAAATCTAGAATTTAGCCCTACCCTGAAGCACTTGGCCACGTGTACCAGGAAAGACACATATAGCCACGTCTGTTGTATTGCTTACTAGGTGAGACGTTCAATACAGCTCAGACCTCCATCAGCAAAATCAGTGCAGCAGTGAAAACGGATGTTTCTCAGCTGTGTGCATCATGTGGGGTGGGTCTCGTGAAGAATATGTGATGTGAAGAGAGCAAGTGGTAGTAGAAACCTGTTTGTATTAAAAATCAGAAAGGTGTTGAATAGGTTGGGAGTCCACACATGTGGTGAACCATATATCCCCAAGGGGATGACACATTTAAAAGTCAAGGTAGTGATTGGGGCGCCTGGGTGGCTCAGTTGGTTAAGCGTCTGACTTCTGCTCAGGTTATGATCTCGTGGTTCGTGGGTTCAAGCCAAATGTCAGGGTCTGTGCTGACAGCTCGGAGCCTGGAGCCTGCCTCGGATTATGAGTCTCCGTCTCTCTTTGGCCCTCCCCTGCTTGTGCGCTCGCTTGCGCTCTCGCTCTCTCAAGAATAAATGAACATTAAAAAATTATAAAAGAATAAACAAAAATCAGGGTAGTGATAATAGGGGAGGGGGATTCAAGAGTGCAAGAACGTTCTGTATCTTAAGTGTTGGCTTTATCACAGTTACGTATCTCTTAGACATCAGTGTTCTTGTGTGCTTGAAATATTTCAAAATTTAAAAATTGGGTTCTCCGAGAGCATCGGGCTCATGTCCCCACACAGTAGCAGTTGATGGGAGCTAAGTTAGAGCTTCCTGCTTGAGGTGCTACCCAGACTTCCCAGCTTGTCACAGCCCCTAACCGCCTCCCATCCTCTATTGTGCCCCTGGCCCAGCGTACCGCCCCCATTTTCATTGGCACCTGAATTTTGATCTCTGGCCTCGGGCTGGTAGAAGAGTACAGCTTACTGAAAATCACCGTGTTCCTGCAACGTGGAGGTAAGGATGTCAGGGCTCACTCAGCCTGTGTGTGACTTCTGTGTGAGAGAAACTTGACTTCGGTAGAAGGACCAGGAACCTTTTTTTTTTTTTTTTGACTAAGTAGTCCATCCTTTTGTATGGTGTGAATGTTGTCACCGATGTTGCCTTCTTTACCTTGGCTGCTAGGAAGCTCAGAGGCAAATGTGGGCCCATCCGTACCTGAAATGGAGGTGTTGAGGCATGTGTTTTCGATTCCAAACTTCCTATTGGCTCCTTCTGTTTCCCGGCTCTCCTGCCTCCTTTATTTCCTCACTTAACTTGAAAATACTTTTCTTTAATGTACCTGTTGATAAGTGGCCATCATTCTTTTTGGGGAAAGAGAGGATATAAATTAGAAACTCTCACTTAGAATGATGGCAGAATATGGGTTTGTGAGAACATTCTGGAAATCTGAGCCTTATCCAGAATGTTCACAAAGCTGCCTTGGTGATCTATTTCAGCCGTGTGGGTTACTAATTTTCCAAGAATGAGAATATAATTAAAATGCGCTTAATGCTAAAATGCAACTGAACATAATTTGATCTTTGATAATTTGGAAGGCAGTTAAACTTGCCTTGCCTCAAGGCCATAATTACAAACATCAGTTACCATAGTGTGACACTATCAAAAAAATCTGGTTATTTGAGCTTTCCGATGATTTCCAGTCTGTAGGAATCAGAGTTGAGAGTCTGTGTGCAGGGTATACATAGGTCTTCTGAGCACCCAGGAGTAGTTGCTACGTGATTGGAGGCAGCCGCGTATCAGGAAAGCGGACACGTGGGTTGTCGTGGATAAGGGTTCAGTTCTCCAAACACGTGCTACGCAGTGCCTACCTGAGTGCTGGGGGAAAAGCCTTGCCTTCTGGTTCGGTGTAGCACACGAGAAGGTAAACAGATACGTTTTTAAGAAACAGCACACAGACAGGTCTCTGCCCTGAGCATGAAGGGAGTAGATGAAAGAAGTCGCTAGGCCAGGAAGGAGCACGTCCACTGCGCGGCGGGGTGTGCGAGGGTTGGGGCGTGGAGGGATTTAGGGAGGCCTAAAACAACCGCGTTCGTTGTTGGGGCTTGTGTCTTTTTTCATCCTTATCCTGGTGGTGATAGAGGAGGCGGCGCAAATGACAGAGGCGCCGTGTGGCGGACGGGCTGCTGGCTTCACAGTCGTCGAGCACTGATGTGCCAGGCACTGTGCTGTCCCCTCGGCACACGCAATCTTAGTTCAGTCCTCGTAGCAGCCGCGTGATGGTAGGTGCTTTGTATTCTCCATCCCGGACGTGAGGAAGCTCAGCACCTTCATCAGGAGACGGGAGGGGAAGGGTAGGGGCTCACTTCCCCATGTCCTTGGATGTTGACTCACTCAGGTGTCCACCCCTTACAGAGTACCTCCCTCCACACCCCGTTGTTGCCCCAGCTTTATTGAGTTCCTGCCGATGCATACCTTACGTGTGTGTAAAAGGGTACAGGGGGATGGTTGGACACACGTGTGTGTCATGAAATGCTCCCCACAAAAAAGTGAGTTCACACCTCCATCCCCTCCCATAATTACTGTTTGTTTGCGCGCGCAGAGAGAACATTGAAGATCTACTTCCCTAACAACTTTCAAGTGTGTGACTTGTATCACTAATGACAGTCACCATTCTGTCCATCGATCATCAGACTTCATCTTAGCAACTGGAAGTGTGTATGCTGGGATCAGCGTGTCCCCATTTCCCTGAACCCCTGGCAACCTTCCTATTTCTAGGAGTTCAGCTCTTTGAGATTCCACATATGAGTGAGACCGCGTGGCATTTGTCTTCTGCTCTCAGACTCATTTCACTTAACATAATGCTCGCAAGGTATATCCATGTCGTCACAAATAGCAGGATTTTCTTCTTTGCCTGACCACCCTGTTTAAAAACTGCTTCCCTCTCCCCCACAGACAACTGTTTCCGTCTCCTAACCCTGCTTTGCTTTCTTCCATAGCCGCTGTCTTCTAGTTTATCCTGTGTCCCCTGCTCTCTTGACTGTGTGTCCCCACTGGAATGTGAGCTGTGCATGGTCCCTTTGTCCACTGCTGTGTGCCCGGTGCCTTGAAGAGTGCCACATGGGTGGGGCCAACACTTGACAGAGAGCTCTTGCTTTCCCCACCTCCTCGTGGGAAGGTGGGCTCAGTGTCACAGAGACACTTCTTTAAGAGGAGTTGAACATCTGGGTTTTTCTGAAACCCTCCTTTCAAAATGGTGGGAGCTGATTTTAATTGTAGACACTCCGCGAGACCCAACAAAATGCAGGTGCTGCTGAGTTCAGTCTGGGAGGGGCACCTGCTGACTGGAGGCAGAGGTGTGTCGGGGCCCATCCCTTCGGCAGCGCTGTGACGGCAAGACTGGAGTGGGGATGGGACACTTGGTGCAGGAACGCCGCCCCAGGTGCCCAGGCTCCCGACAGGTGTTTCAGTTCCTGATGACAGTGTGACTGTGGCAAGTCACCCCACGCGCGAGGCGGGCAGAGGAAACCGTCATACTGGTCCTGTCTCTACAGTTTGGCTGTTTTGTTCGTTAGAGACTCTTATGCATTAATTTTGGTTTTTCAGACTCTTGCATGAAAACATTACCATGATGGGGGAGTTTTTTGGCGTCCCCTTAAATTTTGTACCTGGCCCCTGGTCACCCCAGTCCCACCTCGAAAAGCCAGAAAGGATTGCTTTTGACCTTGGGGCCCATCTGGGCTCTGAAAACTCTGACACGGTGCAATTACAGTGTTACAATTAAGGCTCTCTGGGCTGTGAAGAGGAAGAGATCGTGTTTCCAACCTAGAATTTTGTCAAATCACTTGTTCTTTTACGTGACAAGGCAGCGTTCCAGCCAGCTCTATACCCTATCCTGACCTATAATAGGCCTTTAAATACATTTTGTGATTTGTTGAAATAGCAAAATCTTCAGCTGGAGAATTAGATTATTACAGAGCGTTTCAAATCTTTGCCCTGTTCTTGCGAAGACAGAGTGTGTGAATGTCTTTGAACGCATATTTCGCCGCCCTCACAACCGTGCTCCCTCCGGCTGGAATGGAAGGCAGCTTCTGTGTTTAATGATGATTGCTCCGAGTTAGCCCACTGCTGCTGGCAGGGCTCCTGCTGCAGTGGCCTGGCCTTTGGGGATAATGGCAGAATGTTCGATTTCGCTTCCCCAGCACTTTGGAAATTCTTCAGAAAAGTTATTATGGGTCTGACAGTAAAGGACAGGCTTGTTGGGCGAGGTGTCCTGTGGAACTCACTGGGACGGGAGCCCCTGGTTGGAGGAGAATGCTTGTCTTGGTTGGCAGTGGGAGGAATCACTGCTCTTCAAAGCTTTGTCTAGAGACTGCATCTGGGGCTGTGGGAACACGGCCCATGGGCCACCTGTGCCATGGGGGGAGAGGCAGGGGGGAAGCAGAGGGGCATCTTAGAGCACGACGTTCAGAGGGATCCGGGCTGGATTCGGAGCCTGGTGTTTTCAGGGGTGGGTGTGCCGGTGACCAGCACCAAGTCCTTCCCCTTGCCTGCACCTCGGTTTCCCTGTCCTTAGTTGGCCGAACAGGCTGTTCTCAGAAGGGATTGCAGAAGGGTGCTCTCTAGGCCGTAACAGGCAGATACAGGGTCAAATTCTGGGTACACTTCACCTCTAGGGATCTTCAGTTTTCTCCTGTGTCGAATGGAGCGGAGATCCCAAGTGTGTATGTGGTGAGGATGAGTGATGGCCTGTATCACGTGCCTGGCAGACAGCGTGTGGGGCGGACGGTGTGTTCTGTTTTCTTGTTGGGACTTAGGGAGCTCTTGGCTCACGTGTGCACCTTGGATACAGCTCCTGTCCCACATGGGGTGATGTCACGAACAGGGTGGAGCAGTGCCAGGCCTGTGGAGTTACCACCGCACACACGTTGCCTGAATGGTGGACGGGGGAATGGATGCATGAAGCCCCTGCATCGGGAGGGGCTGGCCTGGGTCCGTTTTTTATCGGCTGTTCTCTCCCGTGTGTCTGGCCCAGAGTGGGGCAGCTCAGTGGGTGTAAACATTTGCCACATGCACATGTAAGCCAAGAAGACACAAGAAGCCATCAGGGGTAGGATCCCTGGAGGCTGCCTGGTCTCCTGCGTGATCTCGAGTATGTTCCAGCTGGAGTGGCTCTGGGGCTCCCGCAGGCCTGTCCGCAAGATAGTCTGTGC
>CM053564.1:9426379-9458004 GCA_028646485.1 Cryptoprocta ferox | reverse complement strand
GGGGAGACATGAGAGACAGAGGAGGGAGAAACCAGAGGAGGAGGGGGAGACATGAGAGACAGAGGAGGGAGAAACCAGAGGAGGAGGGGGAGACATGAGAGACAGAGACATGGGCGTGTGCGCGCGCACACACAGAGTGGGGGGAGGGGGAAGAACAACAGTAACTGAGAAACAGAGAAGCGGGACATACATGTCATGTGGGGAATGGAGATCCAGAGGAAGCAGCACATCATTCAGTCTTCCGAGCGGCGGTATTTGGGTGCCCACTAGATTTCTCCGGAGGGAGACAGCTGTACCCGAAGTATCATCAGTCCCCAGTGCGAGAGGTGTGTCAGTGTGACACGGTGATGAGTCCAGAGGGAAAATGAACAATTCTCCGTCCAAAATAACCCCCAATTCGTTGGACTAGAGCCAAAGAGTATTTAGTTTCTAAATAGTGAATCATTTTGAGGCATAAAATTGAAACACTGAATTTTTAAAACAAACTCAATTAGGCAGGACACCAAAAATATGAGGGCTCAAACAACAAAAGAGTGGCTAATCTTCATCCAAATTAAAAACAGGTGTGCTTCAAGGACACCAGCAAGAAAGTGACGCGAGAATCAGAGAATATATTTGCACCTCATGTATCAGTCTAGTATGGGTCTAGACATACGAATAACCCACACTAAAGAAAAAACACAGCCAATTCACAACAAAAGGGCAAGGGTTTGAAGGAACAGCTCTGGAAAAACAATACACAAATAGCCAGGAAGCACATGAAAAATCATCATCACTAGCTATCAGGAAAATGCAAGTCAAAAGCACAAGGAGATAGCATCTCACTTCCACTAGGACATCTATAAGAAGAAGGGGGACAGAGGATAACACGTGCTGGCAGAGATGGGGAATAACCGGAGTCCTCATTCGCTGCTGGTGGGAGGCGCCGTCTGGAAGACAGTGGGGCAAATCCTCAACAAAGGAAATAGTTCCTACTTGATCCAGCAACGCCACCCATAAGTGTACAGCCAAGAGGAATGAAATGTACACAAAACAACTTGTGCAAGAACATTGAAAGCAACATGACTCACCAGAGGCAAAGACACCACCAGCGTCCATCAACGGAACAGGGTCAACAAAATATGGTACAGCCATAGAATGGAATATTATTGGGTCATAAAAAAGAACCGAGTACTAATATGTGCTATTATTTGGATGAATCTTGAAAACATGCTAAATCAAAGAAGCCAAACATAGATCATACCATTCAATTCACAAGCTAGGCCCAGAAAGAGCAAATCCATAGAGACAGGAAGTAGATTAGTGGTGGCCCGGGGCTGGAGGGAGGGGAAGGAGGGCTGCTTCCTGGGAGGAAGACAGAACTTGAGCAGAGAACTACGTAAATGAGAACATAACTGCAACCCAGCTAACGGTAACCAACCACCAACCCACGTGCTGAGGAAATCACCTGCCCCTGGGCCTTCTGACCCCTCAGGCCTTGTGCCCCTGGCTGGGGCCTACAGGCCAGTCAGAAAGGGGAAGGAATTGGCTGCTTGTGTCTCTGATTTCCTGAGAGATTCAAGCAAAGACTATGGTCAGTGCAAAGGCCCTGAGGAAAAGTGGTACGCCCCTGGAACTGAAGGAAAGAGACCAGCCCACGGGGCTAGAGCAGAGAGAGAGAGAGAAGGTGAAGAGGTGCGTGAATAAGGGGAGGGGGCTGCAGACACCACAGGCCAGCCTAAGCTGAAGAAAGCAGACATCGGGAGCAGTGACAGGCCAGTGAAGAGCACGACTCAGTGACATGATGGCATAAATCAGAAGACCAGAACCCATCAAGTTATTCGAAAGATTCAAAGAGGGAGCAGATACAAAAGTGCTTCACAAACTCTTGGCGTCTCAGTGAGTGATGGGAACCAGGGAAGAAAACCTAAGAGCAGAGTCCTTCCCAGGCAGTACAGGGCTCGGCTCACTGATCATCGCAAGGACAGCTCTCTGCCAACGATTACCACGCCCGCTCTGCAGATGAGGACGACACAGCTCCCCGAAGGGCGGCCTGCCCAAGGCACACAGCTCACCAAAGGGTATGGCCTGGACCCACTGGGCAGCTGGCCTGACCTCGCAACCTCTCCCCCAACACCTCCAAGGCTCACACAGCAAGGGCTCATCACACAGTGTCAGCCAATCCGCACTCCTCCTGCACAGGCTGCTCAAAGCCCCTGCTTTGTTCCTAGGGTAATGGGTTTCACAAGGTAACGGAGTATTAGCACGCTGGTGGCTCAGGGGGAAGGACACTCTGGTCAGGAGCCAGACTTCCTTCGGTTTCAGCTACCCACTGGGCAGCCCATTGGGAGATTAAGAGCCGGAGCCATTCTTCCGTTCGCCAAAGGAAAAGTGAGCCTGGGATTCCAGTTTTTAAACCACATCCACGACAGCAGTAATGATACCCTGGGAAGGAGGGCAGGGGGATCTCAGCAGGCCTTTACAGATGCCTTTCCCCCTTCATGACCATAAGCCCTTGTAAGTACCTTCAAACCAAGGCTTAAAGGTTTTGTTCTCAAAGTATGGACCGTCAGAGTGCCTATGCCAGGCCAACTGCTGAACACCCAAACCGTGGACACTCCGGAAGGGGAGGAGAAGGTAGGCCTATGCCAGACACTTGAACCAGGAACAGACTAAAACAGAGCAAGCGACTATCGGGCTATAGAGTTAATTAACAAAAGAGGCCCAGCTGGTTAAAAAACACAGCCAGCATCTTTACTGATACCAAGCCCTCACATAACCCATAGGAGAAATTCTTCTACATGCCAAGGAAATGAGCTGGTAATTCACCAAAAGGAAATTCAATTTATAAATATAGATGGGGGAAAAAAAAAGTATTCCATCTCCATAGCAACTCAGGAACTACACATCAAATACAATCAGCTAGATTTCTGCCTACTGGTGTTTAAATGGTAACCATTCATTAATGCTGCAGAGAGTGGCCAACCAGACCTGTGTCTGGGGACATTTTCAAATGGACAGATCCCCGAGGAAAAACATGGCAATCTATCACAGAAGTCAGAAAAAAACATAGCACTTCACCCAGCACTTTTATGTATGGTACACATCCTCCTATGTAACTAGAAAACATGGGAAAATTCTGTACACAAAAGACATTCTCTGCAGCATTTTTCAGGAAAGTAACATTCTAGAAAAAGTCTAACACAATAGGAAACTGAGTAAACTCTCGTCTATCCTCCAGATGTAATCACATGCAGTTGTTACGAATTGGCGGTTACATATAAAAGATTTAAGAAGTCTTGAGATAGACGATTACGGAAAAAAGCAAGGTACACAAATGCATGCACAGTATGAGTTCAAAGTGTTAGCTCAGGGAAAATCTTCTGAACGAAGGCCTGTTTTATCTTCTCTGATGAACTGGCATCGTGTGGTGAACACAGTCAACACTATACCCTGTTTAATCAACCTGGGTAAATGGTGTCCGCGTCATCCAGTGTAACCTTCAAAGGACTTGTCACAAGAGAAAACATCAACCCGTATTCTTAAAAGCCCCTACTGCTACTTGTAGCCCAAATCATTCCCAAGGGATAGAGAGTAACACTAATTCTCACTTCTGGTTGGACTTCCTATTTTTCTCCAACCTAACTCAAATCAACCTAACATCAGCTTTTGGGGCATTCAACGCCTACCAACTATTCATTCATCAAAAACCCAAACGCTGACATTTGTCCGTGTGCAGCTTTTTTTTTTTAATCTATCTCATAGGAGGTTGGCATTTCAAAAATGCTGAATGGGCCCTCCCAGCGTTCGGGCAAGGACGAAAGACCCATCAGCAAACAGAGCGATCACTAAAGAATGAGGGTTAGCTGGATCATGTGATTCTGCTACCATGTTTAAGAAGGAACCTTTCTTCAACAGTGCCGCTGGCCTGGCAGGTGCGTTACTAATGACGAGAATGAGATTATTTGAAAAATCAAAACTCTTTTTGCAACTGATAAATTACTGCTTGACTCTTGGCCCAAACAGCAAGCCAAAAACAATGATGTTTCTCAAGTTTAAGAACCAGTTCCCCATCCAAAGAACAGCAGACTTGAGCCATCTTTCAAGGTACTTCACCAAGAAATTCAAACAAATGAAAGCTCACTTTTAAAGTTCTTTGGTTTCAATTTTTAATTTGGACATCCCAGAACAGGGGTCTGCAAACCACGGCACTCAGGACGAATCTGGGCTGAGACTGTTTTTGTAAATTTTCACAGAGGTTCATGTGGCCAACACAGCTGGGAATGTGTACTAACTGGCCCTTTATATAACAAGTTTGCTGACCCCTGTCCAACAAAGAATCAACGCAATTCATGTGAGTCACTCTTATGGCTCCAAACAGACTTAGCAAGAGACAGAACTGAGCTACCTGTGGAGATCTCAGCATGAGACAGGGATCACTACAGAACTCAGAGGCACCACAGTTCACTCCTTCTGATTCGGCTCAGGGCACCACCCCATGGAGACTGATTGCTCACCCAAGAAAAGCAGACCCCCTACTTCAAATGCTAGGTAATTCGCTCTGACGGGAGATCTCTGTGCAAGACAGAAAGTATCTTATTTGATTGAGGAAAAGGTTATGTGAGAGTCTAAGAAGGTACCATTCTTCAAAGGAAGAGAAAAAGGATAAGTAGAACAGGGTATTTATTTGGGGCTGATATGCTCCACTGGGAGCAGGTAGCTTTAAAAAGTATCCTAGTATTTAAATAACATTATTCTGGATCTGATTAGCCACTTGACCTCAGCAAGGTCAGACCTCTGTTTCTTGGCTTTACTGTGTACATAATGTGGGGACAACGTCAGACATGGTTCTGGGTCCAAACCAAGCCTAAAATTTTAGGACTGTCCTCCACTCCCGTGATCCACTCATGCCTGAGCCCAGATTATATCTACGGAGTACTGACAAGGTGCCAGGCACTGTGCTGGTGCTTTGGATACAGTGACAATAACCCTGACAGAATCCCTGCCACTATGGAACTTATTAGACCATCAGAGAGACTGCAAACAAGCCAAAAAGATCTATAAAACCAATCGGGAATTATAACAAGGGCTCTGAAGAGCACTACTGCGATGCTGAGACACAACAGTGGCAGCTGCCGGACTATGGCAGCCAGAGAGGGTGTCTCTGGGAAGGGGACAGGCTCAAAGCCAGCCTGACAGATAAGGAGGAGCCAGCCACATTAGGCCCTGGTTGGAGAGAGGGGCATAGAGCCGCATTCTTTTATATACGATCCCGCGGACCTGCTCTGAGAAGCGAAGCGGCTGCCTGGACCGCTGCCCGGAGAAGAGCTGGGAAGTGCAGACAGGGCTCACCGGGAAGAAGTGTCCCGTCTGGTGAGCGATGCCTGCTCCAGGCACAGGAGGAGTAAGAGCAACCGGTTTCAGTGTCTGTCCTCCATTTCTAGAAACTTCCAGTAGTGCTTCTCGCATGGTGACATGTGGGCAACTCACCTGGAGATCTTTAGTCAGAGCACCGATTCTGAAAGAACAGGGCCGGGGTAGGGCAGGTTCATTTCTAACGTGCTCCCAGGTGATGCCCAGAGGCCTCACTCTCAACAGCAAGGATCTAGAGAACTTTCTCTCGTTGGTCCCCACAGATTTGTCAGAGTGAGCACCAGCATCCAAAGCTGGACACAGGAGGACACTCGAGAAGTGTCGACCGACTCGAGTTGGGGTGTATGCGCATGTGACTTTCAGCCCTCCACTGCTACAAAAAGGAGTCCCAAAGACTCCAGGGTTAGCAAAGTAAAGAAAGCATCACCCTAGCATATGACAAACACCGCATGTATGTCTCACCCGTCTTCTGCGGAACCACTCCATACTTATTGCATGGGCGATCATTGCGGGGTGGAGGGGGGGAGGGTTGGCGCACAGAGACAATGCTGGCTCTTACAGACACCCTAAAGGGTAGCTTGCATCCTGTGTTTGGACCCCACCACACTCCTGGTCCATAATCCTAACCATTAGGACCATCAGCCAAGTCCAAATTTCCTTCCAGAAGCCTGATCCAAATCAGCTCGGAATCAAGGACGGTGCCAGACCCAGCTGCCTGCAGAGAAGATCAGGTGGCCAACTGACTCAGCAGGAAGTACATCTCCCCAAAACCTGGAGGCTCAGTCCAAGGCATGGAGCTTCCCTCGAAACCAAAGCCCCTTGCTCAAATCAACAGAGGCCCTACTGCTCTATGCCGTCCCAGTCGGCCCCAAGAGCTGTCTCCCAGGTACCCAACAATCTACACATTCCTTTCTCACTCTCCCTCTCACCTGTTTAAACTCACAGAATTACAGGGGTGCCTGGGTGGCTCAGTCGGTTGGGCGTCCGACTCGGTCTTTCAACGTTAAATAAAAAGTTTTTTTTTTTTAATTTTAAAAAGTAAAAATATAAAAAACATTAATAAACTCACAGAATTACAAAAGCCTTAATTTTTAAAGAATTTACCCTAATAGCACACATTCATTTTAGGAGGGCCATTAAGCAATCATGAGAACATTCTTCTGTTGCAGAGGGGATTCATGCTTTCTCCCAGCACCCGCCTCACTCTCGGGTCTCTGCGGGTTACAGCAGCCCCAACTCCCGTTTACTCTGTACATCTCTGAGCGGCTGCGTATTACATTAAACACCCACAGTGCTTTCCAGGTCTCTGGAACGTTGAACAAGACTGCTGGTCACATAACGTAAGCGTGCAAAGATTCACCATCAGCAGAATTAATGGTTAGTAAGAGGTGGGACCAGTCGGGTGTATGCCAGGGATTCCGGACCACGGATGAAGAGTCCTTGGTTGACTTGAGTACAAGGTCCAAAAGTCCCCACAGCAGTCCCCCTTTGGGAGGTGCCCAGGCTGGATTCTGAACCGGCCTTGTGTGCAGGCCCGGGTCTGAAGCCCTCATCAGTGTTAACTGTGACACCCCTAGAGTACGGTCACTGGCCCGGGGCTCTTCCATGCGGTACCGGGGAGGCATCTGGGGGGACACAACTGGGACTCCACTAAGCGTGTCTGGTTCTCTGCCTGCTTTCTACATTAAAAAAAAAAAAAAATCTTGACTAGACAAAGATCCGTTGGTCAGTTGCGGTGAGCCTCCCACTTGTGCCCATTCGGTTTCTTCAAAACTGCGCAGCCATGTCATCCCCCCTCTCTCCCCCTGGACAACCCCGCTCCAGCTTCAGCCCTCAAAGCAGATGGCACTTTCTCCTAGAACCCTTCTGGCCACACGTGACCTCTCCTCAGGGCCACCTCAGGGGACGCGGCCTGCTGTACTGTGACCTCCCTATTCGTCTGCCTGCCCTTCTTGTCTGTAAGCTCCGAGGACAGTGACCACGTCTCATGTCGGCAGCAGACTCTCCATACACACACATGAGAGCGAGGACGTGACAAGAGGGGGCAAGAGAGGAGCAGGAAGGAAGGAGGCGGAGGCAACAGGGGAGGGAGGGGCAGTAGGAGGGGAGTGGGCCTCTCGGCCCATCTGCTCATCCACTCTAGTCTTCAAGTCCGACAGAGATGCCCCAGTAACATACCACTCGAGGGGATGCATCCATCACATGCTGAGAAAGAAAAGGGGAACAAGTCCACCACAGCTCCCCAACACGATCGACTGGGCAGGGGTGAGAAGCCACCGAAAGCAAGGACACAGCAACAACAGTTACTGCTGTCAGAGCATGCTCTCACTGATTTCCTTTTTTTAAGTTTTTAATGTTTATTTACTTTTTGAGACAGAGAGAGAGACAGAGCGTGAGCAGGGGATGGACAAAGACAAAGAGGGAGACACAGAATCCGAAGCAGGCTCTAGGCCCCAAGCTGTCAGCACAGAGCCCGACACGGGGCTTGAACCCATGAACCGTGAGACCATGACCTGAGCCGAAGTCGGACGCTTAACCGACTGAGCCACCCAGGTGCCCCTCACTGATTTCCTTCTACAGTCATCACAATCCCGTAAGGACCAGGACTACCATTATCTGGATTTTAGGTGTAAGAAAGCAGAGGGCCAGGCAAGGGAATTTGCTTTACCAATGTCACACACAGTGGCTGAGTTTACCTGGGTTCACCTTCTCACAGGGTGACCCCA
The DNA here is from genome assembly GCA_028646485.1 of Cryptoprocta ferox. NCBI lineage: Eukaryota > Metazoa > Chordata > Mammalia > Carnivora > Eupleridae > Cryptoprocta > Cryptoprocta ferox. Next base: position 9,449,926 of record CM053564.1, on the reverse strand, counting down.
GAAACCCTACTCTCACCCTTGACCCTTACTGGGAGAGAGCATTCCAGAACTACTCAGCTGCCAAGAAAGCAACAGATTTCATCCCAGATTTCGAATCCCAAGACCTCGACTCGATTTCCAGCTCTGCCACTTGCTGGCTGCGGAACCCTGAGCTAAGGAAGGAAGCCTCAGAGTCCTCACGTACAGTCAGTAGAAGAACATCTACACTGGTCACTCCGTCAGGTTACCCCACGATCAATCAGATGACAATACTCTGTAACCCATAAAGCTCCACCCCCACAGGAAGCCCCGCCCCGACCCCTCCTCCAGCCTACACAGGAAGCTCGGTGGGGAGGGGCGAGGGGAAGCTGCCCAACATGAACAGCTCTTTGAGGCAAACAAAGACTGGAGGTTACGCTTTTAATCAAGTTACTTTCTGATGCAAGCAATGCCTGTCTACCACGGGAATGGTAGAAAGCATGAAAAAGTAAGAAACACTCTTAACTCCACCACCACTGTATCTGTGAGAAATTTCCGGAGCACCAGTGCGGCTGGAACAAAACAAAGACAGCCTGGAGTGGCAGGAGATGAATGGCAAATGGAAGAAAATAGAAAGGTGAGTCGGCAGCACCTCAGGAAAAAAGAAGACATCATAAGAAAACAACAACCAAAGGCAAAAATCAGACCCACAAGAACAAGGACAGGTAAATTTCTTAAAAGAGGCAGTTTAACACCAACAAATGTCTGTAACAAAGGCTGACAAACTACAACCTGTGGGTGAAATTCAGCCTGTGGTCTGTTTTACTGTAAGCACTGCACATTTCAGGAGGAGGAGAGAGAGGAGGGAGGTAGGCAGGAGAGGACAAGGACACAGACCATCCACAAGGCCCAAAATATTTGCTTCTGGGCCTTTACCTCTGGTCTGAGATACCAAAGACAGTGAACATTCACTTCCCATCATGTGAAAGCAAAACAAGTTTTGTTGCACATTTTGGAAGAAAACCCAACAGCAAGGAAGGCTGCTCAGGTACAAGGCAGGGAGGACACCAAGCCATTTCTGTCCTACAGGGACATACAAGAGACGGCGGGACCAAACTTGGGCAGAGCCGCAGGCAGCACAGTTGGACGCTCAGAACCTACCCAGGTATCTAGTGATCCAGGATGAAGTCTGAAAAGGTAACAGAGGGGCGTCTGAGCTCGGTGGGTTAAATGTCCAACTTCAGCTCAGGTCATGATCTCTCGGTTGGTGACTTCAAGCCCTACATCGGGCTCTGTCCTGACAGCTCAGAGCTTGGAGCTGCTGGCTTCAGATTCTGTGTCTCCCTCTCTCTGCCCTGCATCCACTCACACTTGGCCTTTCGCTCACTCTCAGTAATAAATAAACGATGAACAGAAAGAAGGAAGCAAGCAAGCAAGCAAGCAAAAAAGAGGTAACAGGAGAAATCTAGAAGCACTACCTCCATGAATAAACCCAAGCTTGTCTGCTAACCTCCTGGATGGACTCATCAGGCGGCTCTCCTTGCCCCCACCCCCCACCCACGGAAATCCACCAGCGGTGCTTCGCCTTCCTAACTTGCCGTGTGATCTTGGGCAAGTGACTTAAGCTATTTTCCTTATTCGCAGAATGAAGATGGTACCAGCATCTACCATCTAAGGTATGAGGACTAAGTGAGGAAATGGACAGGTCTTCATCTAGTACCTGACACAGAGTAACCACTACTTAAATTTTAGCTTTTTTTTTTTTAAGCACCCTCCCTAACATTTTGCTGAATGGTCCTACCCAAAGGCGAGGAATTAAGAGTCCACTACACTGTCCTTACTTGTGAGTTGAACTTGCACCGTCGAGTCCATGATGACACTCTGCTAACCACCCCCTCTCTCGGGGGTTCTGCCATACAGCCCCCAACAAGGGCCAGGAGCACCCAACTAAGAGGTAGAGAGGTGGCATCATTGACAGAGTCCTCAGAAAGGAAGGCAGGGCCAGGTCACACGGCACTACAGGCACCATGGTTCTAGAACAAACGCAACAGCTGCTCAGTGCTGCTCCTCCCAGCATCTCCCTACAAAAGCGCCCAGGTTAGTTCCAAGAAGCCGGGGAGCCCTAGGAAAGCCATGGCCATCCCACCTGGCCATCCTCAAGACCTGAGTGAGAGGAGGTCCTCATTTCGCAGGCTCAGTTAGCCAGATGACCATCCTGGGAGCCGGGGTGAAGACTCGCTGCTCCCCCCACCTCTCCCCTCCCCGCTCAGCTGTCTCGGCAACAAGCTTGCCGGGCCTCAGAACCATCAGATTACTACAGCGCGCCTTGCAGAAAATGCTGAGTGGAAGGAAGGAGGAAAGGGGGGAAAAATTCTCCTTCGTGCGATTCATATATGGGCAAGAGTTACAAACAATTCGGGGCGCTAAAATTAATTCGCTCCCTTGCCAATGAGGAAAGGGTAAGCATTGAGGCAGACTAATAAAAACGTACTTAATGTGTACAGCACATATTTATTCATTTTTAGAAAATCTGCAAAGCTGCCACCCGCCCTGCTCCCATAAAATCTGACCATCCTACTCAGCTCTATTCTTATCCCCGGCTCATTTGCGTAATTTTAACACTGCAGAATATAGCTAGCCTAAGAATATTTTTTTGTAATTACACCCATCACAGGACCTGTCAGTATCTAATGAAGGATAATTTCAGCTATTATAAGAAGCTTAAAAGATCATTTTCATGAATAATTCGTAATATGAATCATTAAATTCAAACAATGTCAGAAATTTCAAAAAAAAAAAAAAAAAGGAGGGGGGGGATAGAAACATATTTTCGGTGTCTAAAAGTAACCAGCCCTCTAAAGGCAGAATCATCTCGGTCGTACACACAAACACCACACATGGGGCACATCTCCGTCTGAAGGGAAGAAACATGCCAACTGGCTCAGGTCACTTCCTGCTTTTCATCTTTCACCATTTTCACCCCAAGCCGGAGGGCAGAAGTCACACGCCATGCTATTTGCTCTGACCCCTGCTTAGCACGCTTACCTCTCCCTCCCTTCAGGAAAGAGAACCTGTCTGACAATGAAACAAACACATACTGGAGGCAGAACCAAGGGCAGAGAGATACGCGTTCCTGGTAAACTGTTGGCATAGCTGGATCCAGCCACACCTGCAACCGCAGGCCCACTTCCGTGGGATAATCCACTTTCTCGTTGGCTTCAGCTGGTTTCTGTTGTTTGCCAGAGCGGGGAAATTTTCTACTGCTGAAATAGAGCTCCAAACACGCTGAGAGGAGAGCAGAACCACAGCTCTCATGGCAGGTGGAGGCCAACACTCAGACTGCTCGGCAGGGGCACCGTGGGAGAGGCGGCTGGGGCAGCGATGGCCATCTGTGTGTGTGTGTGTGTGTGTGTGTGCACGCGGGTGTGTGCGTGTGTGTGTGTAGGCTGGGGTCACAGGGTCCTCAGGATCTATGATGAGGGACTGGGCTAGATCCCAGCAAAGAAAATCACCTGTGAGGTGGCTGGCTAACAAGTACCCACAATGCATGGCAGCAAAGCTGCCACCTCCGCTCCCCTCAGGGAAATGTGAAGACCACAGAACAACTCCCATTTCCCCCAAGAAACTGGTCTGTTGCCGCCATGCAACTATAAAGACATGTACTAAAGGCTAAGTGAGTTTTCACTAAGAGAAATAATGTTTAAACCTCAGATAAGGGAAGGAGGGAGGAAAGGCCTTAACCAACAGAGGAAACACTGCATGTATTACCTAGAATCCTAGGCTCTGGAATATTAGCCCTTGCTCTAAAATGATGGTTCTCAACCTACAGATTGCATCCCTTTAGTGGGGCGGTGCAAGTCATTCAGTGAGACACAGCTCTTTGTTATAATGGAACAGAATAGAACACATAAGAATATTCTACACACAGTAAAGCTTAAGTAAGTAATGTTCTAGGAAGGGGGGGGCCCAAGTCCTTAATACATGAACGTGTGCACTTAAAAGCATCTTTCTTATCATGAGCCGTACTCAAAAAGGACTGAAAACCACTTTTGCTGTTGAGTTTTGAACCAAAAGGCAACTGCCAGGCATAGAACTCATGCTTACCCAGAGTGACTGTGCTTCTGTCGATCTCTCCCATCAAAACAAAGCCCCCTAGATACAAGGACACATGTATGTGGGGTTTATTTCAACACCATTTTTAGAGGCAAAAACCTAGAAACAACCTAAATGCCTTCTATAGGAAAATGAGCTTTAAGATTATATTATATCATATCATGGATATATCACTGATATGAATATCAAAAGATATTAAGATATTATCTTAGAAGACTGATGTAGGGGCGCCTGGGTGGCTCACTGTCTCTGCCTGCCTGCCTCTCTCTCTCAAAATGAATAAACTTAAAAACAAAACAAAGACTGATTTAGATCTGCATCTATTGATCTGCACCAAGATTCATGACCTAAGTGATATGCCAGTACCTGAGAAAGGCCAAGTAGATCAAGAGTCTAAAAATGTTTTTTTTAAAGGGCCAGACAGTACATATTTTCAGTTCTTCGGGCCGTATGTTCTCTTGCACTAGTCAACATTCCGTTATGTCGAGAAAGCACACAGACAATATGTAAAAAATGGGTCTGGCTGTGTCACAGTAATACTTTATTTACACAAACAGATGACATGCCCACGGACCACAGTATGGCACCCTCAGACACAGACTCTGATAGAGAATGATAATCCCATGCTTGGGGGGAATCAAAAGGAACAGGTAGAACGTGTATGCACACGTTTGCCAAGCTCTGTTTAACTTTATATATGTCAATCAATTCTGGTTGTCTGACACAGGTAACACGGGGTGAGAGTTACTTGTTCACATACTCTGTATTGTTGCATTTGTTACAAAAAGTATATAGAAATCAACCTTAAATTCCAATAAAATATTCAACTATTAAAAAACAAGGTCTGAGAAGTGCATAGGTGGCTCAGTCAGTTAAGCATCTGACTCTTGATTTCAGCTCAGGTCATGATCTCACATTCATGAGATTGTGCCCTGCATTAGGCTCTGCACTGACAGCAGGGAGCCTGCTTGAGATTATTTCTCTCCCTCTCTCTCTGCCCGTCATGGGAAACCAAGATTAATTTTATTCTCCTCTCCCCATGGGAAATCAAATAATACAGAAAGAGTAGTTTAAAACTTAACCTCAGGGGCACATGGGTGACTCAGTCTGTTGAGCACCCAACTCTTGATTTCAGCTCAGGTCATGATCCCAGAGTCCTAGAATTAAGTCCCACGTTAACTGTGAGCCTACTTGGGATTCTCTCTCCCTGCTAGGACTTTCTTTCAAATGAATGAATCAATCAATCAATCAAACTTACCACGTAGGTACTTACAGATGGGCTGACTCACAGTTTATGCCATCCCAAAATGATACCAGTTGAGTCTTAAGTCAGAGTTTGCACCTGGGCCTCAATTCTAGTTCAAATTTTTACAGTATTGACCAATAGCTCATCAATAGGACAATTGTCCATTGATCTAATCCTGCATGCTACAAGGGCACCATTGATTCACAGGAGAAATAAGCACGGACACCAAGAAAATGGCTACCTTATTGCCTAAACATAAAAAAGAACGACTCCTGTTTTTCACAAATGGAGAGACTTTCAAAAGTGGTAAGCAGAACTCATCTTTCCCATTTTACTTTTCCCCATTTCTCCACTGAAACGGACCCCACTGCTGCCATTGCTAGCCAAGCCAGCACCACCAGCTCCCGCGGGTAAAAGCCACTCCAGAAGTATGGCAGAAAGGGCTCACGTCCCCTCCTAGCTTTTCTTGCTTCTGTAGAAAGAAAAATTTTTTGCCAGACACCTGACCATCTGGATGGAAAACAATTTCCCAGCATCCCTTGTAGCTCGGTGGGGCCACATGAACATGTCATGGGCAAACTGCAGAAGAAAAGGTTCACGAACTGGAAGACTTAGGCACAGAAACTACCCCAAATGAAACAGACAGAAAACCAAAAGCCAGGTAACCTGCCTAAAGTCACACTTCTGGCAAAGTGCAGATTTGGGACTTCCGGGGTCAAAACCATGGTCTCGTGTTCATGTTCTAACACCTTCCAGTAAAGGCTGCCTCCATGAACACTGTTCCACTCTATGAAAACGAGGTGAGAAAAGGGGGTGAGACAGCCAAGAGCAGCCAGCCTGCATCCCATTAAACCCCGTTTCCTGTCAGTCAGCACACATGAGACTGGTCGCTGACACTCGAGGTAATTTACAGGCATATGGTACCACCGCCTAATTTACTATTCAAGTATTTACTGTGCGTTTTTTCCATGCTATCAGCTTGTCTCTTAGCCCATGAAGTCCACGTGTCAAAAGGGGGGGGTGGTGGTGAGAGATCACAACGCTCTCTTCAGGACGGGGTGTTCACCCCAGGAGCGGTCACATGGCAAAGCACTGTACCTACCTGGAAAGGTAGGTTCCGGATTGTTAATAACACCTGCGGGTTTCTAAGTGACTTTTATTTTTTCCCTTTCTACTTATCTGTATCGTTCTACATTCTCTACAGCGAATATGGCTTCTTTTCTAAGAAGAAAACACAAAGTGTTGTTCAACAATAAATTTGCTGAAAAAACTATTTTTAAGCAAGCTACCAGTTCAGCAACCTGCTTTTGGCCCCTGGGTGTATGTTTGCTTCCTGTCTATTCCAAATCCTTCATTTTACCCATTGGGAGGAAGCCAAGAGCACGGAAGCAAGGCCTCAAACTGTGCTGCCACCATTCCTGGTTGCCAGCAGCGGGACCCCTGCACTCTACTAATGGCATTATAATGAGACAAACCAGATGCAAATGAAGGCACAAGTAATTAAAGGTAGAAGCGAGCTGGGCCTAATTGGCTCCACCTGGGGGAAGGAGTGGGTGTTTTAGGAGGGATTGGGTCCCAGGAAAAGTAAGAGGATGAGTCAGAGAGAAATGCAAAGGGCAATGGGGAGACTGGCGAGGTGACAAGTTTCAGGTACAGCGCATACCTAGAGTGCCTTCTGGCTCCCGTAGCCAAGCGCATCGCATGGCTCAATGTCCACATCCTGTCCTGTTCTGCCCACTGGCTTGGCTGCCTGGGAGAAATCTGGGTGCTCCCTCTCCTGGAGCCTGCCCCATGTACCCACCCAGTCACCCCAGCCTGTGGGCTCCAGAGGGGCACACACCGCGTGTCATTCACTTCTGTGTCGGGACACCATTCACCCACTTGGGCAAAGCACTTGATCGCGCTGACAACAAGTAACAACAATCTAATACTTACACAGGGGATGGCAGGGCTGTAACCCAGTTTGGCCCCTCTCTATGTTCTGACCTCTTCCGTTTCAGCACTCCCACACGCACAGCGGGGACGATGACAGTACTCACCCCACAGCAAGGGTGCCTATCAGGCAGTTAGAGCAGGGCCTGGCATATGAAGCTTAATCCACATGAGCTATTACCACAAGGTGCTCAACACACACATTCTTTCACTCATTCATCGAAAAGCTATTTGTCACCTGCCAGGGGTCAGGCATCTGTTTTTGGAAGGTGTGTGCACAACAGTATCAAAACCCAGTCAGTTCTCCTCACCAGGAGCCTGCATCCTGGTCTAAATGTTAAGTGAAGACAATGCTCAAGAAAGGAAGAAATAAAAAATTTTAAGTACAAAATAGGCAGCAATACTACAGAGCTGGGGGAAATCAAGGTGGGACAGTGAGGACTGTGAAGAGGGGGTGTGCTGGGCAGCAGGAAGATTCTAGACAGAGTGCAGAGAAGGCACACAGGTGAGAAGACATTCCACAGAGCAGGGGAGGGGAAGAGGAAGGGGATTTCTTCCAAAACACAGTGTGAAATGGAGGCCGTAAACCAGTGAAATAACCCCAGATCGAGAGATCAGCTTTATCTCTTTGCAGGATATCTGTTTTTCTATTTGGGCCAAGAAAAAACATTTAGACAAGTCACTCTCACCCAAAGTACAAGGCATCATTACCCCCACAAGCAAAGCACAAAGACCAGATGCGTGATGAAAGCTGTCATTAGAAACTTCTAACAGAGCATCTTTCAGAACTAGAGTGGCATTTAACACGACAAGCCACCTGTCAGCTTCCTGGAAGGAGAGGAGCTGGACACCAAACAAGATGCTGACTGACAAACTGCACAATACTCCAAAAGTGACAGCGACAATGATCAATGTACATCTGGCCCTCCAAGTGCTCTGGTTCCGTTTCTTGGCCCTCATTTCCCACCGAACAATAAAAAAGAAATGAACAGAAATCATGAGTCAATACTTGGTATTTCCAGGCAATTGCTCTTGCAATAATTTAGCAGCAGAAGCATCCTCTAGGGGAAAAATCGGGTTCAGCAAATAAAACGTTATCCTTTATGGAAGTCCCGAGCGAGACACGGGCTTCTAGAATGAGGGACCAGATCCTCTTGCAATGATGACCCCTGTGCTTTTAATGAAGCTTTTCTCAATGCTGACAGCACTAGGGGCTGGTTGGGGGTGATGGGAAGGCAGGGGGAGAGGAGCTTTGGCAAACCTCCCCCCACTCTTCCCCTCCCACATGGTTTCCATTAGCCTCACCCTCCCGCAAGCCACCTGGGACCGGGACTGCTGGCTGCCTACCCAATATCCATTATCCCTCTTTCCTCATGTGTCAATGACACAATCACATTTCCCAGCTTTCCTCCCAATTAGGGGAGCCTGAGAGCAAGAAGTAGAAGTCATGGGGTAGGGTGGGGGCTATCCTGAAAAGCTTCTTGAAGATTATCCCTAAAACTTTTACTCCTTTTAGAATTCAGCTATGAAATGCACACTCGGCCCCTCCCCACTTCCACCTGCCTAAAATACAGATGTAATGGCTTGAACACCATCCACCATTTTGATACCAGGAGGCAATCAAGAAGATAAAAAGCCATGTAGTGAAGATGCTAGAGCAAAAAGAAAAAGCAGCCTGAGTTCCTGATGATCATAAAACCATCACACTAGCCCCAGACAAGACTATGTATCTCTCAACTTGTGACCAGTAAGAGGAAAATCTTGTACGTCACTGTTTTTTTTAAATGCAGCCAAACCTTACGCACCTGATCCATTAGCCCAAATGAACATACAAATTCAACGTTTAAGAGAGCACATGTTATGCAGATGCAATGTCAAAACAATGTGTCCAAACCCCTACCCAACAAAACCAAACCTCTCCGGAATAGAAGTTCTGGGGAGCTGACATTTCCCACGTCACTCCAGCTGCACGGCCACCTGTGCTTCTGCTGCCCAACATCCTCTCTGCCTCAGTCACCCTCCTCCTTTCAGGGGGTCGTCGCCCTCCCATTCTCAATCCAGTGTGCTAGGTCGAGCTGCTCCCACAGAATGACCCTAAGGGGGGCAGGCCACCCAAGCTGGGCCACAGTGTTCATCTGGGAACATATGAATGTAATCAGGAAGGATGTCCGAAATGGCACTTGAAACTTCATTCTTTTTATGGATCAGAAATAAATACAGAAAGTTGTCCATTAAATCTGGGTGGTGAGTACACTGGGTATTGGGTGCCTTATTCCCCAGACTTTGCCAGTAAATTCTAATAAAAATTAAAAAAAATCAAATAACAGAGTTTGGGCCTCTCTCCTCCGAACGGCTCCCTGGGTACTGCCAGTACTGATCACTGCATTAAGGGGCCAAGTACCGAGCTACTGGTTCAGATATTTATTTGAAGGTCAGTAAACTAATCACACAAATGATTTACCAGAACTGCAAAGCTTTCAAGGAGATTTACTTTAAGATTATCACCACAATCATTCACCCTCTTTCAGCAATTAACGCACAGGTGTTCTGCTAATGTGCCTTGACCTTCCGCACACCAAGTGCCCTTCAAAATGCACCTCCAATCCAAAATAATGTCAACAATTGCCTGGTACTTTACAGACATCATCCATTTCAGACTTCAAACAGTTTACACATCAACACTACATTATCATCTCTGCCTCCAAAATGAACACACTGAAGGCTCCGAGTTAAAAAACTTATTCCAAGAATCTGGAAGTCGCCAAGGAGAGTGTGGAGATTCATCCCAGATCCCACTGGCTGGAAAACCCGACCCTGCCTTTGCCTCCATGTTCTATTGTGGCGTCTTCACGCACCTCTGCCCCTTTCACTATGGAAGGAGGAAACCTCGCTGAGGAAGAAAACCATACCAATAGCATGCCTCGTCTCCACCGCTACTGGGAAGTGGGTTCTCCCCAAGTCCGATGGCCAGTCCCAAGGCATTCACGCTGTGACCCCGCTCCCTATGTGGCAGCACACAATTACGTTTCAGTCATCCGGGGAGAAGAGGGGAAGGGAGTGGATCTTTCTCGGGATAAAGTTAAGGGCTAGATGCCACCCAGCCGAGCTACCCGAACCCAGGCTGCCCCACAAAGGCAGGCAGCTCCTGGTGAGCAGCCATACACCACCTCCGAGGCCCAGAGTGATGTAATGCATTTCCCACCTAGGACACTCGTCTCGGGCTAGCAGAACAGACCCAAGAAGATGGGAAACGCATGCACTCAGCCTAAACCTGGCTAAGAACCCTGGCTTGGCCCCTGTCCAGGCAGACGACTGTAATGGTTAATTTCACATGACAACGTGCTTGGGCCTTGGCACCCATGTGTGTGGTCAAACACTCCTCTAAATGCCACTGCGAAAGTATTTTTTAAAAGGAGATTAACATTTTAACAGTAGACTCGAAGCGAATTCGTACCCATAATGTGGGTGCGGCTCATCCACTGGGTGGAAGGGGAGCAGGCCATAAGCCGAAGACCTTAAGAGAAGAGACTGAGCTCCCCCACGAGAAGGAATCCTGCCTCCAGATGGTCTCAGACTCAAGACTACAACATCAACTCTTCCCTGGGCCTCCAGCCTGCCCGCCTACCCAGATGGTGGAGTCCCATGCTCTACAAGAGCATGAGCCAATTCCTTCAAGTCCATCCATCAAATTATACAGAGATAGAGACAGGGGCAGGTATGTACGCACAGGTGTATGTGCACATATACACAGCTCTACAGACATGTTTGTATGTATGTATACACCTATACACGTGTATACATGTATGTATGCACACGTGTGTGTGTGCGTGTAGCTGTTTCTCTGGAGAACCCTAATACAGAACCTTGAGCACACCCATCTCTCAGAGCCTCGGTTTCCCCACATCTGTAAAGTGGGGGTGCCAACAGCACCAAGCTCGCAGACATGCTACAGGGAGAAGAACCTGGCACAGGTCCAGCACGTTACAGGCCCCAATGAACGGAAACTTTTGTTTTCACTATCAACCACCTATTCTCTAGGTGATTCCTAGGCCTCGACAGAAGAGGCTGAGCTGTACCGTAGCATGCCTTTGTAACAATCTATCCACCTTTCCCTGTCCATGTCCCCCACTAAGTGGTCAGCTCAGGGGGAGACCGTGTACCTGTCCTTCACTGAAGGATTCCCATAACTGTGCCTGGCACAGGTCCCATCTAGTGAGTGAATCACAGGGTATCCTTTCTCCCCATCAGTAAGCCAAGATTTGCAGGGGACACCAGAAACACCTATCAACAAAGGGTAGGCACAATACGGCCTCCTCATCCCAAGTAATGACTGACAAGGTCATCAGTTTTCCTCACAGACGTGTTTTTGCCACATTCCTGGACACTCTTTCCACTGCAGACCTTTACAAGTTACCAAACACTGCTTCCAAGACTCTAAGGGCGCAAGTCCCAAAGTAAGCATATTGGGTATGACATCCCTTTCTTAGGAGCCACACAACTGGCTTCGGAGACAGACACTACCTGCATCCAAGCAGCCACCCAGCCAGAGAGGACACCCCCCCCCCCAGATCCCTCTGCACCCAGGTGGAACCCCAGGCCTAGGCCCCACTCAGGGGCTGTGGGCAGAGTGGTATGGGTCACTCCTGGACAAAGGGGCAACAATTATTCTCTCCCTTTTTATTAAGTAACATTACTTCCCCAGACTACTCCTCCTCTCAGATTAATGCCACTCCCGTCTATGTCAACTTGGCTTACTACTCCAAAATCACTCCTAAGAGTATCTGGATACAGTGTGGCAACAAGTTTTATCAAATGCCTACTATGCCCTTGGTCAACGCGCACAAAGTGAAGTAATGATCCTCCATGTGTTCAGACCAACTACATACCCGAGACAGGACCACAAACTCACGAGAGCGGGCCATCGAATGCCAGAGCTCAGTTACTGCTCATCAGTGCAACAGGAGTTTCACAAACCGGAAGATCAGTGTGATATTTCTGCATGGGGACAAGAAAAGAGCTGGCTCCTACAATAAATCCAACCACTGGCCTGCCAGCGGGGAAGGGAAACAGTACTTCCAGAAGAGGAAACTGGATGAGCAAAGAAGAGGGATCAGAAAGCGGTCAGGATGGGGACACATGGCCAGACCTCACTGAACCTTCATGAGCGACACCCAGAGGGGGAGGACACTGGGCACAGAGGAGAGGGGCCCTGCTCCCAGGGAAGGGAAAGGTTAGAGAAACCAAGGAGATGTGCCCGACACCCACTGTGGGTCCAGGGCCGGGGTGGGCACAGTCCAAGTACCCTGATAACGCAGCAATGGTGACGAACACCTCCCATTGCACACCCACCTCCCTGACCACCCACCCTCTTCCTAATTGGTGGAACCTATTTGGAGACAGGTTCTGAGGCCACACCTGGATCGGAGATGAGAGACACTGCTTTGACTGATCGGAGGCGCCTGCCGCCGGCCAGGAGCCAGAGTGTTGTCGCATTTGTAGCATACTGGCTGCCCCTGAACTTCATTCGTTTGCAGGTGATAATCCCCCAAGGCAGTGGTTCAGGGTAGCCAAGTACGGGAATTTTTACTCCCCAGGTGATTCAATGTGGAGCCAAGATTGAGAACCACAGCTCTGCTCTGCTCCATGTGGGGGAAGGACGGCAGAGTTGTTTATACAGAAACGTGGGGAGGAGTAGCGCTCTCTGCTGCGGGTTTGCCGACAAAGTGAAACCTAGAGCTCTCAGCCTCTTGCCAGCGTGAGAAGGCCTGCTGAGAATGGGCCAGCACCCACTGGGGTGCGGGGGCTGGGCCCAGCGGCTCCCAGGAGCCCCGGCTACGCATTCGTCCCTACACGGCACTCAGTGACACAGGGCTTGCTGTGCATTCGTCCCTACACGGCACTCAGTGGCACAGGCCTGGCAGCCTAAACTGTGCCATGGGGGAGCATCAGCACCAGGAAGGTCAGCAAGCACCCTCAATTGGAGGGCTTCTCCCCCAGGGGACTAAGTGATCAAACACGTACCACCATGCACTGCCAACACTAGGAGGGAAAAAGGGGAAAAACCAGATCTGAGAAATGGGAGTTGGGGGGGGGGGGGTCCTGTTATTTGAACCCCTGGATCAAGACATCCCTGAAGACAGGCACTTCTAGACTTTTTTTTAGGCCAGATAAAATCGGACTGTAGGATTCGTGCAGTCAAGAGCTGTGCAGGAAGACACCAGAGCAGAGTCAAGATCGTGTGCTAACTGTACTCAAAGAAAACAAACTCGACGTGGTAAGAATCTGCCTGGAGGCGCAAGCATCAGAAGCAGCTATTTGGGGTCCAGCACCCTGGTGGCGTGGCAGTGACCCACAGACCCACCCACGGCTGTGCTCTCCAGAGCAGCCACGGGTTTTCCGTCACCTAACCTGCCATGAGGCCAGGTCCTAGAACAGCCCCTCTGAAATTTCTACTCACTCACGTGAGCATTCATGGAGCACATACCTGAGTCACGTACTGCTCAAGGCACAGGGGAAGAAAGAACAGGCAAGGTCCCTGCTCGCACGGACTGCACTTCAGGGCACAGACAGCGAGCACAGGAGGGGGTGGACCATCAAGGTGCTCCGAGGTCCCGAGACACTCTGTGATCAAGTAACTTAACAAAAGCTGAGAAGAAAGACACAACAGGAGACAGGGCAGTGAGAGGTGGGGACCCCTGAGCAGAGCCCTGCCTGATAAGGTGGAGTCAGCCGTGCAGACACATTTGAGCAAAGGCACAACCGCCGAGGCACTGAGGCAGGAACCAGCCCGGTGCATCTGGGGAAGAGGTGACGGTGAGTGGGGCTGGGGGGGAGGGTGGGACAGGGGGGTGGAGGCATAGGCCAGGAGGAGGGGGCGTTGGAACACGGGAAGGGCCAGGCCACAGCCAGCACTGGAGGCCAGCATCAAAAGGCCTGGAGTGGGTTTTTAAAGAGCAGAGTGATGGGATCTGGTGGATGTTTCCACAAGATTCCACATTTGTCCCACTGCACCCAGACACAAGCGTGAGCACAGTCAGGAGCTAGTCTTCCTCGCAACCAAAGCAGCCCACCACAGATCAAGACATCTTTGTCTCTGGGCACACCAGGGCAGGACGCGAGGCCGCCCAAGGGGAGACGGCCCACACCTGCCGTGGTTTACACTACAAGATACAAAGTGAGGCCCCCCCACACCTGGGGGCATACACAGGCCCTAGGAATACCCCGCCCATGGCCATCCCTCTCCATAAAACCTGGAGCCTCAACTGTCCTGCCCTATTTCCTGGGAGCCCAGGGAAAAAGAGGCCCCTGAGAGCATGAAGCACACGCCGTGTTCAACGGGACCTCCGTGAGCAGGCCACAGGCAGGCAGGGATAGAACACGTCAGAGAGACTGAGGACTTTCTTTTTCTTTCATTTCCCAAATTTTTTATATTGCTCCCAAGACTCCCACATCTGTCAAGTTCCTCCCACTGTGCCTCCCCGCTCGCTCATTACTCTGATGGCCACTAGCAACAGAGCCCTCTGTCCCTGAGCCCACGACACGTTAATTAAAGGGAACCACAGAGAAGAGCGTGCAGCCTTAAACCCATCACTGCAGGAGAAGACGGCGGTGGCCAAGGCAGAGGAGGACAGTGCAGGGACCCAATGAGGGGAAGGGCAGGAGCCAGAGCCCCCGACACACCACAGACCAGTGTATTTGGAAAAATGGAAGCTACGGAAATCCAACTCCAGCTTGGAAACGGGCAGGGGAAGGGAGGGCGGGAGCTCAGGGCTGCACGGTCACGTCAAGCATGGCTGGTTTTGGAGGCTCAGAGGACACGATCAGAACTCCACTCCTCCCTGTGCGTGGCGGCCTCACACGGAGACAAGAGAACCACAGCGGCCCCCACCTCTCAAGTCCCAACAGGAACGAAGGGTGGCCCCCGGCAGGAACCTCGCTCCGCCTGAGCCCAGAGAGCCAGCTCCGATTCACAGGTCAACGCTCCTGGGGGGAGCCCGAGAGAAGGCCAACACCGAGCAAGGGTCTGCTGAGCGGCTAAGACTCCGTACAAACATCCTATAGGACACAGAAAAAACAGCCTCGTCGGCTGCACACACGACCACGGACCACACCTGAAGAGGAACACCGGGGGTCCACCAGACAGCAAGGCCCCAGCCATACAGCGTGGGGGCTTCACCTCCAGTGTCCAGGGCAGGCGGGGACCGGAACCATCCTCCGGGGTCGGCACCAGCGACCCCAGGGTGGGGCGAGCATGTGCCGGGGGCCAGACACACACATGGCGCTCAGGCACGGGCCAGGGGCAGTGGACTTTCCTGTCCCACGTGTGCTGCCGCCAAAGGCCACAGCTCTCCTCTGAGGTCCCATTTTGTCCCCAGGGGGATCTCTGACAAAAGACCTGACTTTGAAAATATTAGCACCCCGGCTCAAGCTCCCTAAGACAGTGAGGGTGATGGTCCTGGTGCCCATCCAAGGTCAAGTCAGGACCTCAACTCAGCTCACTAGCTGTGTACACTCTAACAACCACAAACACAGTGCCCTCAAACGACACACATTTATTATCTCACAGCTCAGGAGCTCAGAAGTGTCGAAGGTCTTCTAGGCTACAGTCAGGCCGTCAGGGCCACGCTGTTCCCAGAGGCTCTAGGGCAGAGCCCAGGCCCCGGTCTTTCCCAGTGTCTGGAGGACACCCAAACTCCTCGGCTGGGGCCCTGCGTCACTCCAACCTCTGACCTCTGCGGCTTCTGTCGTCACATCTTCTACCTCTGGGACGCTCCTCCTTCCTTTTGTGAGGACCCTTGTGACTCCACTGGACAGGCCAGGATCATCTCGCCTCATACAAATCCTTCACTTACCCACAGCTGACAAGTCCCTTTTGCCAGAGCAGGTAGCATATTCACAGGTTACGGGCATCGGGACATGGACGTCCCTGGGGGACCATCATTCTACCTGCCACAGTAGCTTCTAGATCCCAGACTCTGACACGAACATGTTATCTCAACTACCTCATTTAATATGTAATCCTCACAATGGCTTATCAAGTACATACTGTTGTAATCCTAACTTGAGGACTGTACAAAAGGGCTGTGAGAGGTACAGGGAGTGACAACAGTATCAACTGGTGACGCGTACCGAATGGTTACAAGTCAGACAGGATTCTAAGTGCTTCGTACTAATCCATGTCCTCTTTCCCCTAACCCTGTGAGGACGGTACGACTGCAATTCCACTTTTATAGAAGAAGCAACTGAGTCACAGAAATGTCACGTGGCCCCTAGGTCAGTGGCTCAGGGGAGTCCTCAATGTTCTTACACAGAAGTCATTCATCCACCCACGTCCATTGTGAGATGCCAGGACCAGGTGGAATGCCACATCTCCCCAAGGCTGTGGCCATGACTGTCTCGCTCATGGGTCATAGGCAGGATGAAGTGGCACCTTGGACAAAGACACCAGCCCATGACACAACAAGCCTGCCTTCTTTCTCTAGATGGCCGATGCAATGGAGAAGCCCCCTCACTACACCACGGCAGGATCTCCCTCCAGAGACCTCTCCCGGCTGCGGCCCTCACAGCACTCGGCAGAGGGACTCTATTCAGGGGCTGTGTTTCCCCACAGAGACTTCCACCAGCGAAATCCCCTCAGCCTCACCCCCCAGCTGGTTGGTTCAAGAGTCTACCTCCCCACCATGGACTCTCTTCTCTCCCGGTCCCCAGTGGGGGAGAAGGATTTCTGCAGACCCGACTACCCCTCACAAGGAGAGTCCCTGGGTCTACACGCGGGGGGGGGGGGGGGGCAGTGCTTTAGGAAGGGTGACTATGGCTGCAAGTCAAGCTGGCGTTTCCTGCAGAGTCCTGCGTCTGTGTCTTACAGGCAACTGGAGGGACAGGGAGAAGAGCCACCATTAATTATCATCTCTAAGCTGAAAGGAAGTCATCTTCGGACTGCTGGTTAGGAGGCAAGTACAAAATATCTAAGTATCTCAGAAGATCATGTTCTCTTTCTCTCTCACCATCAACTCCCATCTGACACAACTAGCATGGAACCCGGTGAAAGCCCGAGCTGAGAAGACAACAAAGGACCATGTAAACGCCAGAAGGTGACAGTATCTCTCCAAGTAAAGGCTTGCCTGGTTCGAGACCTTTCCCTCACCAGGTTTGGAACACATTAAGCCAGTGAACAGCTAAAGCACCCAACCAGTCCCCCCTTCTCTGACTCAACAGGCTGCCATCAGGGCAGACTCCAGTGCCCCAAAGTTGGGAAGGCCAGAGGAATGACGTGCCTGAGCATCAGATCTGGGCCTCCTGGTTTCTCACTGCTGACGGATCAACTGCACTTCTGACTACATCATTCTCTGCATGCGTGGCTAACGTGAGTCCACTCTTGAGAGAATGAGCCGGTCTTGCTAATACAACCCATCAGGTATCTGGGGGGGGTTCACCTGCTCCTCGGCCCCCTTCAGGCAAGAGACCCACTTGTCTTTTAGGCTTCAACATTCAGCGAAGCCAGAGAGGAAAATGTGCGTTTGGAGAGTGATCTCCTCCTGGCCCTCCCCTCCACAAGTACAAGTGCCCTGCACCGGAGACGAGAACCGTTGCCTCGACTCCTCAAAAGAACTGCTCACACACCCAGGAAGAGGCGTGCTGCGGACATGGAAGCCCTTAGGCCTCTCGAAGGCTGGAGGGAGAGCAGACCACACACCCTGGGAGGACAGAGATCCACAGACTCAGGGGAAGGCATAAGCTGTTGGGTAAGCTGACCTCACCAAGGAGCACTAGCACCTGAGTGGGGGAATAACCCAACCTCACTTCTGGACCACATTGGGGGCGGCGGGGGGCAGGGGGGAATCCTTCAGTTATTTCATGAGGCAACCAAAATCCTACTCCAGATTTTGCTGATTAAACCAGGGTTTTCTTAGAAGAATTACAGCATTCTTTTAAAAAGGAAGACAGTCACAATCTGAAATCTATGATCTAGAAAATTAAACGGTGTCAACAATCTATTCTCAAAGTCCATTTAATTTTTTTTTAATTCCCAGAGGCATCTCCCCATGCACCACACCATCCCAGCCTGGCCAAGACCCCCCAACCTCCCACAGCCTGACAAGGGACACACTCAGTATTCCAGCCTGAGTCAGCAACTAGCTAGGGTTGAGCAGTGAGTCCCACTTGGCTTGACTAACAGTTTCACTAACTGACTAACTAAGTTTCACGTGAAACTTAGGTAAAAGCTCTTTGAAAGACCCAACTTTTTTTTTTTAGTTTATTATTTTGAGAGAGAGAAAAAGATACTAGGCTGAGGAGGTGCAGAAGAGAGGGACAGAGGAGCCCAAGCGGGCTCTGTGCTGACAGCACCAAGCCCCAAACTCATGAACCATGAGATCGTGATGCTTAACCAACTGAGCCACCAAGGCGCCCCCAAAACAGCAACTTTCAGTGAGGCTACTTCATGGTGCCCGGCACAGGGCAGGTGCCCACTAGCATTTCTGAGTGAAAAGGGTCAACTGTGGTACTTAAATAAGTAACAGAGCCTAGATCAGGGCAGGCTGACACCCAAGGGTTTCATAAAAACCTTCCGTTGACAAATGACCCCCAGACACAGTAGAGGGTCTTGAACTACACTCCTGGTCAGGACGGCAGGAATGACGGCTACTACACTGAGTCCAAATTCTGCTACGCGGTCTCGGCTCTCAGTAATACGGGCTGCCTCGGCATCCGGAAGGCACACACACTGCTTTGGCTCAGAACACTCAGCCTGTGTCTTAGGACAGGCAACTTCAGCTGCTTCATAAGAAAAGGAGGCTGTACACTGCGGGTTCCATGTACCCATTTGCCAGAGAAAGACTCCAAAAGTGCTCACACTCCAAAATGTATTTTATAGCACTGAGGTTTTTAAATCAAACACAAGCTCAGCAGGGCTTCTTGTAACCTACGTTTAATTTTCTTACTGCACCAAGTCAAAGCTCTGAGCAGGCAGAGTCTGGATTTCTCAAAAGGCAGTGGGGTGCAGTCTACACATCACGTGCATTAGAGTCACGTATCTAGACGAGCAAACGTGGGGTCCTAGATCCAGTGCCAAGGCTCCTGACGAGAGGAGCGCTCCTCACCTGAGAAGAGGCATGTTTACCAAGTTTCCCAAGAACTGCCCTCTGCACACGATAGTTTAAGAACTCTATAAGGAAGGGGCACCTGGGTGGCACAGTCGGTTCAATGTCCGATTTCGGCTCCATCATGGTCTCATGGTTTGTGGGTTCAAGCCTCACATAAGGCTGTGGTGACAGCTCAGAGCCTGGAGTCTGCTTCAGATTCTTAGTCTCCCTTTCTCTGTCCCTCCCTCACTCATGCTCTGTCTCTCTCAAAAATAAACATTAAAGAAATTAAAAAAAAAAAAAACTCTGTAAGGCAAAGAACCAGGGATTTGGAGAAAATGACCTGAGTTCATTTCCACCCCAGAATCACATAGGAGCCCTTTAAGCTCTCCTGAGCCTCCAGTAATGAACTTTTTAAAGTAGAGGAAAAATACCCATTCCTCACAGGGTGATGGAGTCAAATGAAAAAGGACGTGAAGCTGCCTAGAAATGGTAAAGGATAGACAAATACGACTCATCGAGACACGTAATGGGTGGGCCAGGTGGCTACAAAGCTAGGTGCCGGGGACACAAAGAAGGGGAGTAAAAGGTCAAAGACCCACACACGCCCAACTCCGCGAGGTGAAATGAATTCAGGGCTGTAACAGGAGTATCTGTTTGAGAAGGTGATGAGTGCACAGAGGAGGACTTGATTCACTCTGCAGGGATAACCCCCTAGACCACTGACAGTTACAGACCAACTGGGAATGAAGCGAGGCGTGTGATTTAAAAAATCATAATAAACACATTGAAGCCGAACAGAGACCATAATGAACAGAAAAGCTTTAAACAAAACTCAAGCTTTTCTGTTATTAATACACAAACCACATCCCAACTCCCATCCTGTCTCCTCTATTACAAAGAAAAATAACTACAATTTACTGCACACTCATTACATGCCAGGTGCCAGAGTGGAAACTTCTTCACATTCATTGTTTCGGTAAATCCCCACAACTACCTACCTCTGTGACGTTGGTGGGATG
This sequence comes from Cryptoprocta ferox, assembly GCA_028646485.1. NCBI lineage: Eukaryota > Metazoa > Chordata > Mammalia > Carnivora > Eupleridae > Cryptoprocta > Cryptoprocta ferox. The sequence goes on along the minus strand of CM053564.1, from coordinate 9,429,575 downwards.
TTCCCACTCACACATGGCAAAATAACTCCAAGACATCAAGTTATGCCTGGCTTCAAACGCAGGTGTGGCTGACTCCCAAGGCCTGTCAGCCTGGAGGGTCTACCCTTTTGTTAAAATATCTACACTCCAAGAGCTCACTTGTGTTTAAGGAAATCTTTTAATGCTAAGTTAGCTGAAAGGCTGCAGGATGTTTCAGCCAAAGTTAAACACCCTTCCTGCTGAACTGAGAAATGTTTTGGTTGATTCATGACAGTTCAACGGTAGCCAAAATGCAGAGAAGAAGCATATGGTATCACCTCATTTAGTGAAATCTTGGTCAAGAGATCATTTTTCTATCCACTTCTATTTCTGACTAGCTAAGATTTACTCAGTACTTAGGCTATAGTGGGTAATATGCTAAGATGTCCACGTGGCTTCCCTTAGGAGGTAGCGACTGTCAACTAACCCTATTCTACCAATGGGAAATTAACGTATAGAGAGCTTAAGAAACCTAGAACTGGGGCCAGAGGCTGGTCAGCTCAACTCCATAGCTATAATTCTCCACCACTTTGAGATTCTGTTGCTTTCACCACTAGCCTGATGAGACCTCACCGTTCAGCAAGGTTCACCACCTGCCAAGTATCTCAAGACCCCAAACATAAAATTCCTTAAGTATACAAATTAATTGATTCAACTGTTGCTAGTAATCTAGCAAGGAAGTCTTACCAGATTCAACAAGTATACACAACAGGATGTTCCATCTCATTAGTTTTCTAGAATCCTGACCAGCACTGTGTTTGTAATTCGCCTGCATAGGCACTCAGCATGTGTTGAGTGCCTACTGATTGCCAGGCACAGAGGCTATCCAGATGAAAAAGCTTGGCGCCCTCCCCACCCAGGCTCAGTCTCCTCCTCACCTTCAGCGGTTTGACCTTCTCTTTTCAGCATCTGGACAGCTCCTACGTATTTCTTCAGTTGGACTTTGAGCACCTCGTTTTCTCTGCAGGTACAAGAATGTTAAAAAAAAAAAAATACGTTTTTAAAAAAATGGTAAAATAGACCGAAGTTGGGGGGGGGGGGGGATCTGTGTAAAGAAAAACACACAAGGTGCATCTTCTAAATATTATTACATTTTCTGGTTCAGAGCTCACCACTGCAGAAGACTACACCACCAAGGGCACATTTGCAGAATGCCTTCAAAAACTGTTGATTCATAATGAAAATCAGTACCAACTCATTCCAGTTCCCACAAAGTCAAGATGCAGACATGTGTTGTGCTCTATTCTTTAGCAGGCCTCGGTAATATTCTCTCCATTTATAGAAGCATGTAGTAAGTACCATGTACTCAACCTGGGGAGTATTCATGTTAAGTGCTACATGCATTGAACATTCAGTAGTATTTGCCACGCATCACGTGAAGTCTTTATCTTCTAACACTTTGTCGCAACACTCATTTTACACACAAGGAAGCTGAGGCATAAAGAGAAGCACTGAGCCCACCCCCACCCCCACGTAAGACCGTATTATGGAACACAGAACTCAGGTTGCAACAAGACCCTCGTCTACCAAATTCACTCCCCAGGTACACTCGCTGAGGAAAAGAACATGGGAACCGGGGGGAGGAAACAGTCATTTATTATTTATCACATAGCTCATACTTTACCTAGGTCACTTCACTGAATCAAGCAGGCATTCATTCACTGGGAAAATGTTTCAGTGTCCATCATGTATTAGGCACAATGACCCAAAATTATGCTTCTCAGGTGACAGAGGAGAAATTCTCAGGGCACAGATAAGGTCTATGACTAAGGGCACATGGCCAAGGTCAAGGTCAAAAGTAAGGCACATTCCCAAGACACAAACCCAGGTTTCTCTGTACCCAAAGCCCAGAAGAACTTTCCTCAGTCTCCTTTGGTAGTTGAACTTGGCTTCTCATCAGTTCCACCCCCCCCCCACCACCACCACCACAGGGATAGCTGCCTCCCTCACATTCCCTGCTTATACTCCTCCCACCCAAGGTCGTGAACCTGAGTGCCTTTTTCGAGTGTGTGTTTATTATTGAGTTGGGGTGGGGTGGGGGGGGGTAGAAGATCTAAAGCAGGATCCTCACTGACAGCAGAGAGGCTGATGTGGGGCTTGAACTCACAAGCCAGGAGATCACGACCTGAGCCAAAGTTGGACACTTCACCGAACGAGCCACCCAGGTGCCTGGAACCTGAGTGCCTCTAAATACCAGAGAACATATCCTCAATATTACAACAGCTTTAAGACCGGGTTCTTTTACAAATATAAATATTTGAATGCTCCTCACAAAATAGAACATTTAAGCAAGAATGTGAAAGTCATCTGAAAGCCCAACATCATGACATCAACTCTGGTGACATTTTTATAGATATCCTATCACACCTCTCTCTAGATACACACATATATACAAAGCAAATATAATTTTTCCTGGATGAAACAAGTTTTTTCTTTCAAGTCATTTTTCCTTTACCACTGCATTCACCATCCTTCCTCATGGTCACCAATGTGGAAAACCCAACGTACTTATTTCATGTCTTCCTCCATGCTCACGTAATCACTACAAGCCCCATGCACTCAAATATCATTTACTTTGTAAAATCAGCTATTATAAACCTTGCCACAAGTGAGTTGTCTTGTTTCACAGTTCACCACAGGAAGCTTCCAACTCAACTCAACCCACTGACGGACGGAAACGCCAATCCTCGGTATGCTACGCACCACACGTTTACGGAGCGTAAACACTTTAGACTGCCAACCACTGGTTCTGTTTTCAAGGCATCCAACTACCCCTCGGCCCTGGGTTTGCTATTTTGCTTTTCTGCACTTTTGGCAGAAAGACTGCCACCCACTGCAGACTCTACCATATACTCAGGCATCCCTCAAGAATGCTGCATTCACAGGGGCACTTGTACCCCAATGTTCGTAGCGGCACTTTCAACAATAGCCAAATCATGGAAAGAGCCTAAATGTCCATCAACTGATGAATGGATTAGAAAGATGTGGTTCATCTATACAATGGAATACTACATGGCAATGAGAAAGAATGAAATCTGGCCATTCGTAGCAAAGTGGATGGACCTCGAGGGTGTCATGCTCAGCGAAATAAGTCAGGCGGAGAAGGACAGATACCATATGTTTGCACTCATAGGTCTAACAGGAGAAACCCAACAGAGGACCATGGGGAGGGGAAGGA
>CM053564.1:9408720-9426279 GCA_028646485.1 Cryptoprocta ferox | reverse complement strand
GGGGAAAGGGGGGTGATGGTCTTGGTGGAGGTCACTTGTGGGGAAGAGCACTGGGTGTTATATGGAAACCAACCTGACAATAAACTATAAAGGTTAAAAAAAAAAAAAAAAGAATGCTGCATTCATCTCGGAAGCTCTTGGTAGTACACCACAGAGGGGTCCCTTAATGACCCCCTCCCTCCCGGCAGACATCCCCTCACAGATGCTCCTCAAGGGATCTGCGCTCTCCCCACCTGTGATATGAACAGCCAGCGTCAGAAACTAAGCAGCCAACAAGTCCTGGAAAGGTCTGCGGGAGGGAGAGGGTCCCGGCACACATAGACTGTACCCCTTGTTTTCTGGGATTCCCTGGGCAGGGTCTTGTCACTCATCCCAACCCACTCCTCCTTATCTCCACATGGGAATTCAAGTCACACAGGATCTGAAAACCAGGGAAAGCTACTGATCTGCATTTCTGTATGGCCTAAGTTAACAAGCGTTTGTGGCAGGACGTCCTCCACAAGGTGGAACACGGAGGCTGGTTAGGGCAGACAGACAGGTGAACTGAGTTGAGTTCTGGCTGCTCAGGCTCTGGTCCTTTGCTCCCAGCACACGGACCGACCCCTCAGTTTCCTTGTTCCTCTGCAGCACTGCAGCCAGCATGGAAACATCTCGGGTGCTCGCTTTTCTTCCGGTTTGGATCTTTAATAGTCTCTTAAGACTCTATCTAAAAATTAGATGTGAGGGATAAAAACCAAGGTTTTTAATATAAACGGATTTCCATCAAAATGATGAGAAACTGTGGAGAGCACATCAAACCACTGATGAACGCCTTTGGGAGCATAAATTCATCCCAGGCGATTCTGCAGCAATGAACTTATCTGCTTTTTGCAGGAAGTTAACACTTTCAGGTCACTGGGAATGAGGTCCTTTTTGTTCAGCTTTTATTTTGTAATAATTAGAGATTTATATGAAGTTGCAAAGATAATACCAAGAGCTCCTATACCCTTGGCCCAGTGTCCCCAGTGGTTACAGCTTATGTAATTAGGAAGCAATAGCAAAACCAGGAGTCTGACATGGGCAGGGCACGTGTGTTGCAGGGCGGGGGGTGGGGGGGATGCCATTTCAGCCTACTACTTTCACTGATGCCCCTAAGAGTCCTCTCCCACAGCCTGGCTTTTATGATGGAATACAGACTTAAATCACCATGACAGTCACACAAGCTACACCAAGGAATAAAGCAAATCAGGTCTACGGGGGCATAGGAGGCAGGAGGCTATGAAAACCAGGAAGCTCCTGCCCCACCCAAAGTTTTTTGTTTTTTTTTAACTTAACACGTGACTGGGGCACCTGGCTGGCTCAGCCACTTGGAAGAACATGCAACTCTTGATCTCGGGGTCATGGGTTCAAGCCCCACATTGGGTGTAGAGATTACTTTAAACACACACACACACTACCAGGCCAAGAAATTAATTCCCAGGCTCTGGACAACTAATTTGCAATCAGCTGACAGACAGGACTTTAATTTGTAGCCAGAAGACTCACAGAGAATCTATTATTCTTATTACACAGGTCTGGTAGGATGATCAAATTAAATATGCCTTTTTATTTGACACCTCATGAGACAATGGAAGGGATTAGTTGATTAAATGAATCCTAACTATACAAGGGCTCCAAGCCCCTCTGAGCATGTCAAAGACGGGGGTGGCAATATAGGCCCATTTTCACCAGGGCCTTCCAGCCACAAGCCCCACTACCAGGTGCCAGTCAGCCTCAACATGTAATGGGCGAGGTGAGCAGGGCAGACCAAAGCCTGAGTAGGGCTCTGGGTGCATCAGCTCCCAGGCAGTATGTCTTCAGAGCCGGTGGGGCGAGGGGGAGGGGGGGGACCTAGCCTCTTTGCTCCACCCCACCCACTTCCACATAGCCCAGAAGGTTCTGCACACAGGCAATATTCCAAAAGACTCCTCTGAGGGATAAGGTCACAGGGCTTTTCCTTTTAGCCTTTTTCTCTTTTGGTCACTCCTTCATTTTCTAAAGCTAAGTAATATTTGAGGACAAAAAACACTTGCACTGTCTAGTCCCTTAAATTGGAAATGTAAAGAATCTGCTCAGAAAACTTAAAATGCTAAAAAGAAAGAGGAAGCAGCTAGGGAGCAGGCCGGCACCCCCACCCTGCGTATACTGGCGGCACGTGGCTGGAGCTCCTGGGTGGAGAAGAGCTCTGACTGAACAGGCAGAGGTGTTTGCCTCCCTGTCCATTAAGACTGTAGAGCAACCCGCTCCTCCCCCTTTCAGAGAACTCTCCCCTTCTTTGGTGCTAGGGTGCACATCATTCGGATGAATGTTACCCCACCGCACCTAGTTCTCTTCACAACCAATAGAGTTGATTAACCCCTGATGTGGCATCCATAAAACCATCTAGAAAAGTTGGGGGTGAGGATGCTTTTGTTGTGAAGAACTGCCTGTGCTCAGACCTTCCAGTGACGCAGGCAGCTGCAGCGTCCTGAGGGTGTGACCACTTTCTCCCCCTCCACCCGGGGTGAGTCACTACTGCTCCCTGTTGGCACCAGTCAGTGACCCACCTGTCAATGGCTGGCCTCTCCCCAAGGATTTGGTCTTTCTGCTGTAACTCATCCTCTGCCTCAAATGAGGCGGGGGGGGGGGGGGCGCTCAGCCATCACAATGGAGAGAACGAGAAAACCACTTGACAGGAAGGAGCAGGGGTAGGGGCTGCGTCAGGCAGACCCAGTCTTCGGGGCCCAAGCACTGTAGTGGGAATCCAACCTCACAAAGGTCAACTTACAGAAAGCCCCCTTCCTCACCCACTCTTGAGTACCTGTCCAGTTCCCTCCCCTCCCCAGGGCAGTGGGACCTAACTCACTCAATCAACGAGGCAACAGACGCAGAGAATGAACTAGAACATAATTTTCCAAATGTGGTACATTCCCAAGATCATTTGAGGAGTTCACCAAACTTTTTTTTTTAATACTTTGTCTTCTATGGGTTTTAAAGGCTAATTTTCCATATATTGCAGTAATATCAAGACTTTTGATAACAGGTTTCAAGGTTGTCAAAAATCAGTGCATTCAAAGAAAACTGAGGAGAGAATAGTGCAGGTGGCACCCAGGAGAGGCCCAAACCATGAAGCTGATACACAGTGACCAAAATCTGGAGAAGAGGATCTTTAATACAGGGGAGTATTTTTTTTTAAGTGTACTTCCTAAATTGCACTCCAGGGGGTGACAAAGGGCGTGGAAAGAGGACGATGGGGATTACAGTCAGACAGTCAGGGAAAGATGTCAACAACTTCCTTCTCTCCCCCGCCCCTCACTGCCTCGGAGCTTCTCAGAGCCCCCAATGTGTTTATGCACAATGACCACCCAATAACCCCTCCAAACCTACAGTTTGTGACATGCTGCTTTTTCAGATTGGACACAGCCCCCTAAGACTGGGAGAGAAATTCTAGTGGCAGAGAACCAAATCTCTGTTAGAAAAAGGTGGCCCGTGTGGACGGTGGCAGAGGTGGGCATTTGATATCTTTAGGTTTTTCTTGAAATTCCTCCCCGTGCCAGCTCAGAAATGAGAAGCACCTCAGGGCCAAGCCCTCCTACAGGTAAAACCCTCACGTCACTCAGAAGAGCCCCTCCTGTATCTACAACACAGCAGTGTCTGCCTGGGTGAAGCACTCAATGTCGCTGTCAGAGACGCTGCAGACAGGTACCTGTTTAGCCTCCCCAGCAACCATGCAAGATGGCTAGTACTATCCCCCAATGTTATTACATTCACTTTACAGCTGAAGAACTCGAGGCTCCGAAAGGTTCAGTAGCCAACCCAAAAAAGTCACATGGCAAGTTCAAGGCAGGGCCACCCTTCACACGTAAGCATCTTCAAGTCCTTGTTCTTTTACTTTGTCAACACGCAATCTCATCAGATCACCTCAGGAGGTTGGTTTCGCTGTGCCCATTTTACAGATGGGAAAGCAGAGTCCCAGGGAGTCAAACCCGAGATTCAAACCCATGTCCCTTACCTCCCAAATCTCATGTTGGTCCGTATATCTTTAGGGAATAAAGCAAATGGACAGAGTCAAAAACTTCAAGCCCTGAAAGATTCCACTGGACAAGGAGGGCTCATGAGCATTGGTGTGCAGATGCCCTCAGTCAGACTCCTGGGCTAACGGGAGCAGGACTCTCCCACAAGGTGGGTTCAGAGGTGGGCTTCAGAGGCAGACTTTCCACAAGTTGCACAGCACAAGCCCGTACATCCCATCCTCAGACATCTCATGAATGGAAACGGTAGATCAGAGGTGAGCTTTAGCTAAGAGGAATTGACGGCCTCAAGAACTGTACACATTTGGACCCTGTAATTCCACTTCTAGGAAACCATACTCCGTAAATGAGGAGAAGTCTCACACACACACACGAGGATATGAGAACTAGAACTGAAAGAAACTGGTTACAGACTCCATGTCTGAGTTGCGGGGGGGGTGGTTTGGATAAATTACAGTGAATCTGCCTACAACAAGACACCGCCGTGATGACAAAGTACATGCAACATGGATGAACACTTGTAACGTCCCATCACGTGAACGCAGCATCCAGAGGACAACGGGAGCCTGCCTACGCTAACCCCTTACGGGGACGGTTCAGTGTGCACTTATAGCAGCAATATGGAAACCACAATGCTAACAGCACTCAATGTCTCAACGATGATATCAGGACACATTTTTAAGTTTTCTGTCAATATATTTTCCCCGTGAACAAGGAGAGAGAAAAGAAGACTTTAACAGTATGATTAGATCTAATAGGGGGGAAAAATCACCTTTATCTAATGCATCACACTTCGTGGTGAATGACTGAATGGTTTCCCAAAAGATGGAGAACAGGTCAAGGAAGTCACTCTCATCGCTCTCAATGAGCACAGTGCTAGAGGTGCCAACCAGTGAAGGCAAGTCAAAAAAGAGAGCACCCGGTTTGGAAAGGAGGAAATAAAATGGCCCCTACTGGCCGATGACCTGATTTTCTATACAGGAAATCCCAAGAATCTACAAGCACCCTTAGATTAAGTGAGGTTTTAAAGGTCAGATGCAAAAACTGTATTTCTATACATTAGCAATGAACAAATTAGACGGCAAAATTCTAAGAGTCGTTCACCATAGCTCCAGAAGAGGAAATAGACAGGTAACAAATTCAATAAAATACATGCACGAGATGTAGGCTGGAAACTACAGAACACTGATGGAAGAAATCAAAACATAGCTACCTATACAAGAAATATCAGGTTCAGAGATCGGCAGACTCAATATAGTTAAGATACCAATTAACAAACTGATCCATCCCTTTCATGCAATCAAATCCCAGATTGTTTTATAGGTATGCCCTACCTGATTCTAAAATATATATGAAAAATATATATAATCAAAATCATTTTGAGATAGAAGGACAATTTTGGAGGACTCACAGTACCCAATTTTAAGACTTTCTATAAAGGTATAGCAATCAAGGAATATGGTATAGCAAAATGACAGACCAACAGAACAGAACCAAGAGTCCAGAAATAAACTCAGAAATCAGGCCAGGTAATTTTTTTTTTTCAAGATTTTACTTTTCAGTAATCTCTGCGCCCAACGCTGGGCTTGAACTTACTACTCTGAGACCAAGAGCTGCACGCTCCACCAACTAAGCCGGCCAGGTGCCCGTGGCCAAGTAATTTCTGACTATGTACAAAGGTAACTCAGGAGAATGGTCTTCACGACACTTGGTTTTGGAACAACTACACATCCATTTGCAGAAAAGTCAGCTTCAACTAACACCTCACATCTTATACAAATATTAACCTAAACTGGATGATGGATAAATATAAAATGTACAACTCTAAAACTTGTGAGAAAATCTGCATGCCACACCTGAGTTAGGCACAGAGTTCTTCTATTTAACACCAAAAGCATGATTTGTAACAGAAAAAAAAATATTAGACTGGATCTGCTCTGCAAAAGACATTGTTAGCATAAAAAGACCAGATACAGATTGTGAGAAAATACTTACAAATCATATAGATGACAAATGATTTGTACTCCAAATACATAAAGTACTCTGCAAACTCAAGGAAATACCACCACCCAATAATAAAAGAGGAAAAAATGTGGAATATCATTAAGGAAAGACAATCAAAGCCAGGGAGCGAGCACTACAAACTTATTAAAACACCTAAAAACTTTCTAAGGACAGTAGTACTAAGTGCTGGGGAGAAGGTGGAGTAATGGACATGCTCCTCCACTGTGAGGGGAATGGAGGACCGCACAGCAGCTTTTTAGCAGGTTAAACACATTTGTCAAACGACCCAGCAACTCAACTTCTGTGGATTTTTCCTGGAAAAATAAAAATTTATTGTTCATACAAAATTTCTACATGAATGTTTCGAACAGTACTATTCATAATCCCCCAAAACTGGAAACAAGTGTCCTTCGGCGGGTCAAGAGTTGAATAAACCAGGGCCCGTCCGTACAAAGGGCCATCACTCGTCATACAAGGCCACGCACTACTGACGGGTAAGCCCTGGATCAATCTCAAAAACGTTTCCTAAAACAGTCTCAACGGGCTACCCACTCTGTGATTGCATGCATAGGACATTCTAGAAAAAGCCAAACCACAGGGGTGGGAAACAGGTCCGCAGGAGACAAACACAGCAGGGGCAGCAATGACCACAAAGGTCAGGCAGGTGAACATTTCCGGAGGCCATGAAACTATCTGGGGTGGTAGGGAGATTACACTCATCCGTGTAGGATTTACAACTCCTAACTCTGTATCTTTAAGAAGTGAATTTTACTGTACGCACATTAAGCCCAAAACCCAATTAATATAAAAAACTAAGTTATGGAGGAGGAAGATATGGGCCCACGGTCACTACTGGGCCCACCTAAGAGGCATCTCCCCACTGACCCCCATCCAGCATATGGGCACCTTAAAAAGACACAATAAAAGCAGAGGCTGCTAATTGTGGGCAGGAAAAAAAAAAATGACATCACCTCCTTTCCACTGTCTCTGTACGTTTTCATCTTTTCTGTTTTTTTAATAAAATACAAACATAAACTTTAGCGCCTTCATCCATTTTTTACAGGTACAGTTTAGTGGTATCAAGTACATTCACAGTGCTGTGCTTTTTCTTCCAGAACCTTCTTCATCTTGCATGATGTAAACTGTACCCACTGAACAACTCCCCAGTCCCACCCCCACCGCACGCTCCGCCAGCCCCTGGCACCCACATCCCACTGTCGGTCTGTGATTAGTAGTCCTTTAGCTTTTAAGGAGAGGACTAACCCAGTGTCACCATCAACAGTGGTGTACAGCTTTGAACAGAGCTTTGGGGAATGAGGCGGCCCATCGCCAATTCAAAACTCAGTCTGAAATGTAGCTCCCCAAACTCCGTGAATCAAGATCAAGAGTCATTTTAGGACCTCTCAACACGATGGGCCCCCAGCCTGGCCTAGGCCCGCTCAGACTTCCGAAGCATAAAGGTCCACATTCCACGCTGGCTCTGTGCCATCAGAGTTGCTGGACTGAGTGGAAGCCTGTCTGAGATCCGGACTTGACTTTAGAGTCCAAGAAAAAGCTCAACTCTAGATTCCACTACTGTATTGCCACCTTTCAATTCTTTGAAAACTGACTGCTCACGTTCAGTACGTAACTTGCCTTAAATTGTGTACAGCAGAAAACAGGCTAAGAATAGAGCTGGACAACTGGATTTAACCTCTGCTGAACACTGCACGGGGTCACCCACAACCTTCAGTCAATCCGCCCCTCCTGGCCCGGGAAGGGCTGGAGTGTTTGCCACAAGGAACTATCAGTTCGTTCTCATTCCTTCAGCAAGAATTCAAAGAGTGCCGGGCAGGATGTGAGAAGGGAACGCATCAACAAACAAAAAAGACAATCCTCTGGCCTCTTGGAGCTTCATTTATTTCTCAATTTTATTTTTCCAGTTGAATAGGTAGAGGGTGCAATGCTGGTCGTTCTTCTAACAAGGTTATCAGAAAGCATCTGCTCAACAAGGGCTGGGTGCAGAAGGCATGAGTCCGCGCAGAACAGACAAGGACCCTCTACCCTTCTGGAGTTCACAACGCACTGGGCCAGACACACCAGCCCTGGCAACCACGAGCAGAGCACAAGGGTCCACTCCAGCAGGCAGCACAGGAAACGAAGTATCCAGAATCAGACAAACCTGGATGCAACTCTCAGCTCCAGTTCTTTCTTTACCTGAGAGGCGCATGGGTGGCTCAGTCAGTTAGACATCTGACTTTGGCTCAAGAGGGATCTGAGCTCTGTGCAGACAGCTCAGAGCCTGGAGCCTGCTTCAGATTCTGGGTCTCCCTCTCTCTCTGCCCCTCCCCTGCTTACGCTCTGACTCTCTCAAAGTAAAAATAAAAATTAAAAAAAGCAATTGCTGTGTTTACTTATTTGAGGGAGCCAAAGAGCACGTGCATGCACAGAAGCCAGGGAGGGGCAGAGACCGAGAAGGACCGAGGGAATCCCAAGCAGGCTCCACACGGCGCAGAGCCTGACACAGGGCTTGGTCCCACACACCAGGACATCATAATTTGAGCAGAAACCAAGAGTCAGACGCTTAACCAACTAAGCCACAAAGGGACCCCTCAGCTCCAGTTCTTACCAGCTCTTTGACACCTGAAGAGAGATGGGGGAGGCAGCGGTGGTACCGGCAAGGGCGGTGGTGGTTGTGGGCGGTGGTGGTAGCAAAGGCTGCATGCAGCAGCAGCCCCAGCTGAACACACCTAGAGCTCACCGGGTATCAAGTTCTGTTCGGAACACCTCCATGGGAGGCAATCCCTAACGGGCAGCCACGGAGAGGCCCACCCCATGAGGGAGGCAGTCTGCCAACAGGCAAGTAAGTGAGCTTGGAAGACTGCCTTGAAATGACAGCAGCAGTGTCTCCCAGCACCTGACCACCACCTCCTGACAGCCTGAGCCACAGGGACCCAGCTAAGTCGTATCCAGACTCCTTACCCACAGCAACTAGGTGACAAAAATGTATTGTTTTCATGTGCTACAGTTTGGGATAATTTGTTACAGAACTGATAACAAATGCTTTACATATATTAATTCATTTAATCCAAACAATTCTCCAAGGTCCTTTTAATCCTGGATTTTGGCACAGAGGTAAGAACAACAGAGGACAAGTAACGTGCCCAAGGTGACCAACTCCTCTAACCCGTCTCTCATCTGTCACTGTCAGAGTCTCGCAGTCAGGGCAATGTCTAAGTGAACGTGTGCAGCATCGATGTCCCTCTGCGCACTTCAGTTCATCGGCTCAATAAGGGACAAACACTGAGGACTTAACCAGAATGTTGTAGAAACTACCTAATTTATTGAACTCATTACCAGGTTTTATTTCAGCTACAGAAATGGAGAGGGGGAACAGGACAGACTAGGTCTCTACCCTCAGGAAGGAGACATTCAAGGAAGGGAGGTATCAAACCAGTAAAAAGACTTTAGAAACAATGAGGGCTATGAAAGCTAAGCCGAGCCACACCTGTGAGAACGGCGGAACTCCTGAACCCTGACAACATCACAAGTGGGCACGGATGTGGAGCAACAGGAACTCCCAGGGGCTGGTGCAAACCCAAAATGGTACGGCCCCTTTCGAACACAGTCAGGCAGTTTCTTCTAACTCTAAACACACTCCTACCATGCAATCCAGACATCACACTCCTTGGTATTTATCCAAAGGAGGTGCAACTACGTCCACACAAAACCTTGCGAATAGGGAGAAGACTGCTGAATTCTAACTGCCCCAAGTGGGGAGCCATCAGACATCTCTCCCGCAGTGACTGCATGGAACAAACCCATACATGCAGACAAGGAATATTACTCAGTGATACAAAGAAAGGAGCCACGACAGCCATGAAAAGACAGAGGAAACTGAAATGCATATGGCTAAGTGAAGGAAACCAATCTGAAAAGACTACAGACTAGGATTCCAATGACATGATATTCAGGAAAAGGCTAAATTGCGGAGACAGTAAGAAGATCAGGGGTTAGGAGGGAGGAGTCAACAGACAGGGCAGAGGGGATTTTTAGAGGAGTGAAATTACTCTGTATGACACTACAGTGGTGGAAAGAGGTCCCTATATGTTTGTCCAAACCCATGAAATGTACACAAGAACCAACACTAATGTCCATTATGAACTTGAGTTAATAGTAACACATGTAAGGGGCACCTGGGTGTCTCAGTCGGTTGAGCATTCAACTTCAACTTGGGTCATGATCTCATGGTTCCTGAGATGGAGCCCTGCGTTGGGCTCACTGCTGTCAGCATGTAGCCCCCTTCAGATCCTCTGTTTCCTAACCCTTCCTCTGCTCCTCCCCCACTTGCACTCTCCAAAGTAAGTATTTTAAAAATAATAACGTATCAATATTGGTTCACCCATTTTAACAAATGCACCACACAAACGCAGGATGTTAACAGGGGAAAGTTGGGGAGAGAGTAGAGAAGGGTTATGTGGGAACTCAGTACTTTCTGGTCACATTTCTGAAAATCTAAAACTCTCTCCAAATGTGTATTTATTAACAAAGCAAATAAGGAAGGGAAAGGAGATAGGGTAAGTGTGTATTTCACACAGGGCAGTCCAAGAAGACCTTTCTCAAAAGGGACCAAGAGGTAGCACCTGCAGGAAGTAAGGGAGGTCACGGTCTCCGTCTCGCTAGAATGCAGGTTCTGATTCAGAGTGTCTGGAGTGGGGCCTGAGAGTCGGCACATCTACCAAGCCCCAGGGGATGGCAGCACTGCCAGACTTTGATGCACACTTGGAGTAGGAAGTTCTGGGCAGAGGAACCAGCCTGTGTCTGGCCTGGTCCTAGGACTCAGGGCAGCAAAGGCAGCTGAAGTAGGGGAGGGATCCTGATGGACCCCAAACTATGAATTTCATTCAGCCAATAAAAGGTGTTAAGCAGGGAAACAACATGGTATGTGAGAAAAAGAAGGAAAAAAAAAGTGAGTGATAGAAACAAGTGTGCAGACCAGAAGAAAGTGACAATGGTGGTGACAGAGAAGACAGAAGTATTCAGATATTCTTCTGCAGGATTCCAAAATGTCTTGCCAACTCCCATCCCCCAGCCCTGAATACGCCTGGCTGGCCACCCTGCAGTTTTCGTTAAAAGCACCAGTAAAGGAAGCCAATCACGGAGTAGGTGGCAAGCACCTCTCCAACAGCTCCCAATGACTGCAATAATTAATGTTCGTAAGTGAAAGCAATTACACCTGCCCCAAAGTCAGAATAAACAACCAGCAACCCCAGACAGCACTACTCAAAGGATAATTACTCAAAAGAAAACCAATGAACTTGGTAAGTGCATTTGGTAATTCACAGGCAACAAAATATCACAGTAAGACACACCTACATGAATTCTGCTTCCACCAGCCCGAGGCTCGAGCAAGGCTACCTCAGATCAACTATCTGCTGGGTACCACGTAGGCACTCACTGTAGCCACACCTGAATACTGAAAAAATGTGGCTAAGTGGCCAGGCTATCCAAAGTGATGATGACTGTCCCAAGCAGCCACCAACAGAAAGGGTGGCATCAATCGTTGGGCTTTGGGGTATTAATAGCCACTCCTCAGCACTCAAGGTCGACCTCACTGCAAAACTACTCCAAGCAGAAAAACCATTTTTTCCCAACTGTGTGTGCTCCCCTGAGTCTCCTCGTCCATTGCAGCCCCACCACCTTTTTTGGGGGCATTATACTCTCTCGGGCCTGTTGCTAGGGAAGGAGCTCAGGACAGGTCCCCGTCCCCCCCAACATGTACCACTGTGGCATATTACTTATCTTGAACTGAAGGCAATCTAGAAAGTGTGGGCTCAAGAAAACTTCTGCCACTCCCTTAACTACAGAGAAGAACCTCAATCTGAGGGTCTTTGCAGAATAAGGGGTATTAGCAAAGTTAACTTTTACCTGCATGACCCATCTGTACGGCAGGGCAAACACCTAATTAGAAAACATCTCTTCTTCTCACCACCCTGTGAGTTCCATTCCTTTCCCTTCAAGTGCTAGACCCCCACCCCCTCCTCCTTAGTTCACGATGACACAGATACCTCATTATGCCCATCTTTGGAATTTCCATTCTGTGTGAATTCCCTGTATGTACACTATTATATTGTATTTTCTCTGCCAATCTGTCTCATGTCAATTTATTCTTAGTCCAGCTAGAAGGAGCCTTGAAGGGGATGGAATTCCTGCTCCCCGGCACCAGGATGAGCACGTGTGAGTCTCCACTGTTTTCACACAATAGTTGTGCATTCACACCCTCTTCCGTCTTCACCAGATGGAAGACAATGACATGAGAAGCTAACACTTGTCCAGCACTGACTAGGACAGCAGAGGAAGGGACGAGGGTCAGCTAGGGTTTTTGGATCTACACAGAGACTCCGTCATTCTCCTGGTAGCTAACACGCAGGCAAGCAGCAGAACCAGGACCCGGATCTGGGCAATGGTTTACAGAGCCGGAAGCTGAGCATTCCTCTCTGCTGCCTTTGTAACACCGTCAACAAATACAAAGAGTTCCGGGGGAGAAACCCAGGCAGCCAGCCCGCATCCAGGCAGGGAGGGGAAAGAGACGGCCATCCAAGGCCATCGCAGGAGGCCTATTCTAGGCTTCCATGCAGGCTTTTGATCCCTGCAACACACAGTGCTCTTCAGGTGTGACCTGTCCCTGTCCCCTCCTCTTGCAGCTGCCCAGGGCTCCCAGAGTAGCTCAGATAACCAGCCACACGGAACCCTACCCCAACTCTGGGATTTGGCAATCAGCTTATCACTGTCACCCACACCAGCCAGGCTACTCCTGACACCTGTGTCTTGCCAAGGCTGATCTGAGCCTCTGTCGACACAGCTCTCCCTTCTGTCCCAGGTCCCTGGCGAACACTCCAGGTTTTCCAAGAGTCTCTTCAAAGGCATGTTCTCTCTGAAGCCCTTCCTCCCCACACCAGGGGTCTGTGACCACCCGTTCTTCAGCCCTCACCACATCCCAGAGAAGCTTTCCTCCTGACCAGCAGAACACATGAAATACCCCTAGCCTGTGCTCATCACCTCAGTCTAGACTGTGAGACCTTGAGGAGAGTGGTCAGATCCTATCACTCTTGTTTTAGCCCTTGTAAAATAGTATTACTAAAGTCCACATGAAATTGAGGCTCAGCAGGGTTGGAGACTGGCCAAGGTCACGCAGGAGTGGAAACTAGATTGATATCTGCGCAACTCCAAAGTCTACACCTTCCAACAGGCCAGGGTTCTTCCAAGGAGGTCAGAGAATGGAAGCTCCCCTAGAAGGTAATCAGTGGGAGGAGCTTAATCAGAAAATAGGGATCTTCCAGCCCTGCTTTTTCCTCAACCAAACAGGCCAAAGCCACTGGAGACCAGTTACATATAGGAGAAGTAATGAATTAACGAAACATAGCCTGACATAGTAAGATGGCAGAGCAGGAGGACTCTGAACTCACTGTCCCACGTTTTCAGGTAGGGATCATCCACATCCATGTCAATAAAACAGAGAGCTATCTGAAGACTGGCAGCACAAACTCCACAACTAAATATAGAGAACAATCTGCATCTGAAAAGCTAGGAAGGTCAGAAAGGTAGAAGGAGGCTGCCCGCAGGAGGGCAGAGAAATGGCCCCTCACACAGGAAAGACTAATCCCCCTAACTTTTGGCTTTAAAAAACCAGAGGGCCTGAATCCCGTCAGTTTGCAAAACCAATAGGGTTTGGAATCTGGAGCTTTGGACATCAGCTGACTCAGCAATGGGTGAGCCTGGAGGGTGAGCGATAGCCCTTCAAGAGACACCAGCCTGGGCAGAGAAGCCACATAAATACGGCAGTTAGCTTAACACCAGGGGAAAAGACGTGTTCATACGGATTTCTGAGCCTGTTGAGGGACTTTTCCGAAAATGAGGGAAATGGCAGGTGCCATTTTCCTCCCCCAACCCCCAGAATAAGCACAGAGACATATGCCAGAGGCAGGGCTACATATACTCACACTACCTAACCAACTAGCAGTGTGCACCACACCCTTGATTTCTCCCAGGACTCATCCACTCCAAGCCTGCCAGCCGTGGCCCTGGGTTCAGGGCAAATTTTGTTAAGCCGTCCAGGCACCCTACCAAGCCAGCCAGGTGTAAAACTGCCACCCCACACATGTGCTCCATCACACCCCGCTCTAAGCCCCTAGCCACCCTTGTCTGTCTTGCCCAGCCACACACACCCCAGGGGAACAAATTAATCACCTATAAGATAAAGTAACAAAAAGTAATCAAGCAGAACAAAAAGGAAAATAATTAAACAAAACGAGAACAGACTTAAGGAAGTCAGTGATTCCATCAAATATAACAATACTCATATTATCAAAGTCCCACAAGAGAAAGGAGAGCAGAAAATTTATTTAAGAAATAATAGCTGAAAACTTCCCTCATCTGGGGAAGGAAACAGATACCCACGTCTAGCAACTCTCAAGAGAATAAACAAAAGCAGAGCCACACTGAGACATAATTAAATTTGCAAAACATAAAGCAAACATTTCCAAAGCAAAAGTCATTAACTTACAAGGGAAAACCCATAAGGCTAGCAGGAGGTTTCTCAACAGAAATTTGGCAAGCCAGAACGAAGTGACAGGGTAGATTCAAAGTGCTGAATGGGAAAAAAACTGCAGCCAGGAACACTCTACCCAGTAAGGCTATCATTCAGAACAGAAGAGATAAAGTTTCCCAGACAAAGAAAAACTAAAGGAGTTTGTGACCACTAATCCAGCCCTAAAATAAATATTAAAAGGGACTCTGAGCAGAAAGGACAAACAAGAAGTGACAACACAGAGATAGGAAACAACAGCAGTAAAAATGAGTATCTCTGTAGAAGAAAAAAATTAGTCAAGGAACTCACAGAAAAGAGATTACAATATAGTAGCCTGTACGTAAAATGTGGAGAAGAAAAAAGAATAGGTTCAGACTTGAACGGCCATCAACTTAATATAGACTAATATACACGGGAGAGTTCATGTACAAATTTAATGGTAACCATAGGCCAAAAACCACTGAAAAACACGCAAATAAAGAGAAAGAAATCCACATGTATCACTAAAGAAAATCAGCAAAGCATGAAAGAGAAAGACAAGAAAGGGTCAAAAAAAATCCTCAGAAACAACCACAAACTATAAAATGGCAATAAATACATATCTATCAATACTTAGTTTGAATGTAAATGGACTAAATGCTCCAAAGCAAAAGACACAGGGTGACAGATTAACAAACAAGACCCAGCTATATATGCTGCCTACAAGACACCCATTTTAGACCTACAGACACCTGCAGATGGAAAGGCAGAGGATGGAGATACATCTATAGTGCAAATGGATGTCAAAACAAAGTCAGAGAAACAATACTTCTATCAGAGTAGCAATACTTTAAAACAAAGACTGTAACAAAAGACAAAGAACTCCACTACACAATAATAAAGGGGACAATCCAGCAAGAAAATATAACAACTTTAAATATGTATGCACCCAACATAGGAGTAACTAAATACATAAAACTGTTAATAACAAACATCAAGAAACCAATTGCTAATAACACAATACTAGCAGAGGACTTCATCTAAACAGAACATCAACAAGCCAACAACAATGGCTCTGAATGACACCCTGGAACAGATGAATTTTACAGATACATTCCAAACATTCTATCCTAACACAGCAAAATACACATTCTTTTCAAGTACATACAGAACATTCTCCAGAATAGATCATACGGTGGCCCATAAAACAAACCTCAAAAAAACCAAGAAAATTGAAATTACCACGCCTATTTTCTGACCACGACACTATGAAACTTCAAGTCAACCACAGGAAAAAATCTAGAAAGACCACAAATACATGGAGGTGAAACATGATGCTCAACAATGAATGGGTCAACCAGAAAAATCAAAGAAATAAAAAAGTACATAGAAACATGAAAATGAAAACAAGATGGTCCAAAATCCCTGGGATATAGTAAAAGCAGTTCTAAGAGGGGAGTCTATAGCAACGTATTGCCCAGGAAGTAGGAAATACCTCAAAAAACTTAACTTTATCCCTAAAGAAACTAGAAAATGAACAAAACCTAAAATCAGCAGAGGGAAGCAAGTAATAAAGACTAAAGCATAAATAAATGATATAAAAATTAAAAAAATAATAGAACCGATCAATTAAACCAGAAGCTAGTTCTTTGGCGGGGAAAAGGCAGTAAAATTGATAAACCTCCAGACTTACCAAGGGAAAAAAAAGATTCAAAATCAATGAGAAAAAAAAAAAATCAACACCACAGAAATGCAATCATAAGAAACTATGAAAAACTATATACCACCCAATTGGACAACCTAGAAGAAACCAATCAATTCCTATAAACATCCAAAACTGAAATAGGAGGAAATAGAAATTTTGAACTGATAACCAGGAAAGAAATTGAGTCCTAAATAAATAAATAAAACCTCCCAACAAACAAAAGTCAGGACTAAATGGCTTCACAGGTGAATTCTATGAAACATTTAAAGGATACCTATATCCTTCTTTAAAGTATTCCAAAAAATAGAAATTCTATTCTACAAGGCCAAATTCTTTCTACAAGGCCAGCATTACTGATACCAAAACCAGATAAAGACACCAGTTTAAAAAAGAAAAAAAAAACCCGTAAACCAATATCCCTGATGAACACAGATACAAAAATTCTCAATAAAATACTAGTAAAGGGTATTCAAGAATACTTTTTAAAAAATCATTCACCATAATGAAGGGGGATTTCTTCCTGGGTTGCAAGGGTAGATGAATATTCACAAATCAATGTGATACATCACATCAGTAGGAAAAAGGGTAAGAATCAGATGGATCATTTCATAGACGTAGAAAAAGCATTTGACACAATATAATATCCATTCATGACAAAAAGCCACAATGAAATAGGTTTAGATGGAACATAATAAAAGCCATATATGAAATAAAGGCCTCAACATAATAAAGGCCATATATGAAAAACCCATAGCAAACATCACCCTTAATATGGAAAAACAGCTCTTCCTCTAAGATCAGCAACAAGGCAGGGATGTCCATCCTCACCACTTTTATTCAACATAGCAACCGAAGTCTAGACACAGAAATCAGACAACAGAAATAAAAGGAATCCAAATCAGTAAGAAATCAAACTTCCACTATTTGCAAAGAACAAGATACTCTATACAGAAAACCATAACGATGCCACTTAAAAAACTGCTAGAACCAATACACAAGTCACAGGATAGAAAAATCAGTGTACCAAAATCTGTTGCATTTCTATATACCAAGAACAAAGCAGCAGCAAGAGAAATTTAAAAAACAATCCCATTTACAACTGCACCCAAAATAAGATACCTAGGAATAAACTTAACCAAGAAGGTGAAAGACCTTTAACTCTGAAAACTGTAAAACACTGATAAAAGAAATTCAAGACACAAAGAAATGGGAAGATATCCCATGCTCATGGATTGGAAAAATATTGTTAGAATGTTCATACTAGCCAAAGCAACCTA